>VWZS01001838.1:832732-981961 GCA_013397075.1 Rhabdornis inornatus | reverse complement strand
GGCGTCGCCCAGCCAACCGGGCCACGGCGCTCGCACTGACCCGCTAGGCTGTCTCCGGTGGCCTCCATTGACCACCATCTTGGAGTCGGGCGCGACGCCCGCGCCGGGAACGGGCTGGCCGCCCGGCGGCCATCTTGGGTCCGGGCGGAGTCACGTGCGGGGGCGGGCGGCAGGAGGCGGCGGGGAAGGGGCGGCCGAGCCGAGCCCCCGCCCCGCCGCGAGCCGGAATTCCCCGCGACACCCGGCGTCAGAGGCGGGACGGCCGTAGGAAGCTGGCTTCTGCCAGTGCAGCTCCCGAGGCAGCCGGATGCTGCGCAGCAGGGACCGCCCCGGCACTGCGCCTGCAGGAGTCGGGTGGCTCATTGCACGCTGGAGGGAGCAGCAAAAGCTTACGAGACCCTTGGAACACGTCGGTATTGTTGGGAGTAATGCTCCATTCGAAGCGGTTTCCGTACTCCATATAATGGGGAACAAATCCGTGGCTTGCCCTAAGTGCAGGTGAAGTAACATCCGATCACGTCGGGCAAAGGAGTCGCTCGCTGCTGCAGCAGCGCAAAAAGCCAGCTGGTATTCCAAGTAACAGAAGGCATCGGATCCTCCTGTGTCTGCAGACACACTGGGACACTGCAGTACACAGGGTGGACACTTAAATGAGAAAAGATATACAGATGTTAAGCTCGGAAGGAAGGGTCCATGGGTTTACTCTACTGGAAGGCAGCAGCAAGCAGAGAATGGCAGGAGCCGGTTCTCTTTGACATCTTTCCCGGAGACTTTTGGGGAGGAGACGGGTGTGTGCTTGAGAGGAATGACGGACTTATCTTTACAAACAAGCTGTGGGTCTGCTGGTAGATAAGACTAGCACTGAGAGATAAAAGAAACAACGGGAAGGATTCCACTGATTGATGAATGGAAGAAGTTATTTGCCTTTACAAACAAACTGTAGGTTTGCTGATAAACGAAATTGGATATTGAAAGATGAACGAAACAGTGGGGAAAACCCATGAATTCCATAAGAATTAAAAATTAAAAGGGAGGGTTATACATTAGAGGGTATGGTAGATATCAGGCGTTCCGGGAAGTCTGTACCTCTCAAGTACCTCAGTCAACAGGGAAAGAGAGAGGCCAGGAAAATAGGATAAAAAGGAGCCTGCGTCCTCCAAAAAGTTGAGAGATCCCAGGGGAATGCCCCATGGACTCTCCCTTTATTCGAATAAAGTAAGAGGGCTTCTCTGTCTCCTTTTTGGACATAAACCTCTGGTGTTTGTGGGCTTAATTTTCCTGACATGCTCAACAAGCTTGCAGGTGGTGCTAAAGTGGGAACAGTGAGTGCTGAAGGACAGAGTTGCCATTTAAATGGATCTAGACCGACTGAGGGAATGACCTGATAGAAAGTCTGTAAAACTCAGCAGGGACAAATACAAGGAAATTTTACAATTTATAGTTTTTTACAATTTACAATCCCAGCACTTGGGAAGGAGTAGGCCTTTGCAATAGTACAGGGTGGGGACTGATGGGCTGTGGAGCAGTTTTGCAGGAAAGGATGTGGGGTCTTCTTGGACAGCACCTTGGCCATGAGCCAGCAGAGTATCCTGGCAGCAAAAGTGCCCAAGAGTATCCCAGGTCATACTACTGGAACCATAGCCAGTAGGCCAAAGAAAAATGATTATTTATTTCTGCTCAGCTACATGTGGAATAGTGTGTCCAGTTTGGGGTCCCAAAATGCAAGGAAAATCTCAACAAACTAAAACAAGTTCAGTGGAAGCCACCAAGTGGTCCAGGGGAAGGTGCAGCACTTGCCCTGTGAGGACAGTCTGAGATAACCACCCTGGATCAGCTTGAAGAAGAGACAGCTTAAAATACTTCAGCATACAGAACACAGCCTAGCATATACACTGCCAGCAAAAAACCCCAAATATTAAATAATACACTGTATAAGCAATTCTGCTTGGAAGAATCCTTAGAAGAGGATGAAAAATATAATGAAACATACATAATTGATGTTAGTTGCATTCAAAATGATACTGATGAGGCCAATGTGTGAATTTACATTTCTAGAGCAGGATAGCACTCATGAAGGATTCATGTGCACCCCGCACAAATGCAGCTAAATTGCCACTTGGCAGTCCTACGTACACAGTGCAAGAAAGAATGTGCTAACACGTAGCAACAATAGGCAAAATAAATATAGAGCCAGCATAGCCAGGATCTGGTTAACAGTTCAACATGGGGAAAAGCAGCAGCCCCAGGCACCTGTACATGCAGGGGGCTGTCCCAGCAGCTTTGTGAGAAGGACCTGATGGTCCTGGTGGGCACCAAGTTGAACATGAGCCAGCAACACACCCTTGATGCAAAGAAGAATAACAGCATCCAGGGCTGCATGTTGCCAGCAGGTTGAGGGAGTTGATTCTGCTCCTCAGCGCTGGTGAGGCTGAACCTGCTGAGTTCCCCAATACAAGGGACATACAAAATGACTGGAGAGAGTTCAACAGAGGGTCACTGAGGTATTAGGGGATTGGAGCACCTCTCCTGTGAAGAGAGGGTGGAGGACGTGGGGCTGTTCTGACTGGAGGAGAGAAGGCTTAGAAGAGGATCTTATTGATGTGTATAAAATGCCTGAAGGGAAGATATAAAGAGGGTGAGGCCGGGGGTTAAACCACAACAGTCTTTTCTGCAGTTATCCAACACTGACTCTGCTTGTATAAAAGTTCCATAAGTCAGTTTTAACCTCAATTTATAGGCTGTTTCACTTTTTAATTAATTCTGTAGCAAACTGTAGCATTTTCGTTTCCACTATGCCGCAAATATTTTTATGCTAAATACCTAAAACTTACCAGAACTATAAAGTTTTAGTAACATAACCCCTCCAATTTGCTAAATCTCTTTATATTTGTAGAGTGGATCCTCTCGATGTTACCATTTTTGTCAGGATTAAGAGTTTTCATCTAAGGAAAACACCTGCCATTCTACCTGGCCTGCTACTAGGGCAAAGAACTTATCACTGAGTGGAGGGAAATAATCAACTGCTTTGTTTCATTTTGAAGATCTGATGATAGGATGGAGGAAAAGAAAGGAAATACGCTGCCATTTGGTATAAACAAGAAGAAAAATTCCTAATACCAGCAGAGCTAGGCTGTGGCCAGAGCTCAGCAGGATGAGACTGTGCAGCTGCTGGTTATCATGCACTTCACCAACATGACCCACACAGCTGAAGGATATACTTTATGAGGAAGCACTGATGTAAGGGACAGCTCTGAGCCCTCAAAGTATGATGGAACTTGCTGTGGTTTTTCTGTAATGACATGTTGGACATCTGAAGAGCACTGTCAGTAAGACTGGGAAGGATATGAGAAAGCCATGGACTGTTGTGGGTGCTCCAAACTATGAGGCTGCAATGAGCCTATTGGAAGAAATCAGATCACCTCCTTTCTCGGGGTGCACACACATCCTTGAATGAAAAGCAGTTCCCTGGGGAAATTTCTGGGCAACCCCTTCTTTCATAAGACAATTAATTTTCCTGATGGAGGGCAACGATCTGTGCATTGTAGGAGGACAAGGGGATGCTGTGAGGAAACACCACTTGGAAGAAGGTGATCAGAGGCTGGAAACTGAGCTGGCTGCTACCTCCCACACTGGCTTGCTTTCATCTTTCAGTGTTTATTTCCCAGGCATGGCGCCAGCCTGGGGCGTGTGCTGCCAACAATGCCGCGCTGCGGGGCATGCTGTGCACAGTGCCCTCAGTCTGCCACTCCTGGGTGACACTGCCCACTTTCTGTGCTATGGGCCACCGTGGTTGTTTCACCAGCCCTGAACTGCCACATCAACCATGTTTCCTTAGCCCAGGTCTGCTGGATCCTTGCTTCTCTGTGTGTCCCTGGCGGATCCTGCTTGTGTGTTGCAAATTGTCTGACCCCGGCAACCTCTGCAGCTCTGGCCCTGAGCATTTTCCCACTCCCTTCTCCAGAGTTTATCTTCTCTGCAACCTAGAGCAATTCTGAGAAAGCAAATACAGGCATAGACCTTAAATAAAACTTTTTAATTCCAGATGGAACTTAAGTTTGATGAAGTTAGTCAACGTACATGTCCTCCCCTCACTCCTAACAACATCAGCCACAAAGCAAACCTCAGTGTAAGGGGTTGTAAAACTGAATTGGAGTTCAGCAGGGCAAAAGAACATCTTTCAATTCTGGGTGATGTGGCAAGCAGCCTTCTCTACAGACCTAGCATCTGTGCCCAGAAATCTGTGTGTCTGTGGAACTGAGGTGCAGCTACAGTGGTAGGAATTTCTTGTGCTAGGGTGCTTTTTCTAGGCCATGGTGACACACAGCCAGAGGATTGCCCATGGGAATCAGAGCAGTCATCAGAAGAGTGAATACTTGATGCTGCCTCCTTACTTCCAGGCTTTTTCCATTCAGAGTGGGATGAACACTCTCTTCTTCACCCAGGCAGAGAAGAATAATTAATGATGGAAAACCAATATAATAGCAAGGAAAGAGAACAGGAGTAGAACAATAAGCACTTTCATTATCCTGCTGAGGAAATCTTGGTGTCTGTGAATAAATCCTGTCAGCAAAGGATACCTTGAAGCAAAAACCTTATGAGCATATACTAGATAAACCACAAGATTTGGAAAGAAGGAGTTGCAATAGGGACAGAGACCTCTGCAAAGCAAAGTGGACTATCCTGGGAACAGCAGAGCAAATGCAAGGTCTTGTCTGGTGTCTAATCTAACAAAAATAATCCCAACATGGCACAGCTTCAGGACTAAGGGTGGAGGAAGCCTCATCAGCACCTTCACCTCCCAAGTGCTGCCCTGCTTTGCCTTTGCTGACCTCTGGGTGCTTCGCTTGCATGTAAAATCAGTCACAGCATGCTGATCTGGTTGTTCACAAGCATGCTCATGTTAATTTTACAGGACCAAAAGTTCTATCTTGCCTAAATAAATAGAAGGCAAGTTTGCACTTAAAAATGCAAGAACATCAGGTATCAGAAGAAAAATATATTTTTGAAATGTTGACCTGAACATCCAGCATACCTGCCCTTGCCAGGGACTGCCCTTCAAAGAAAAGGCAAGGCTGGTAAAGTGACTGGACCAAGCTGGATGATATAGGTCCAAGTATTTTTAATCTGGGCTAACAACATGACTAGAAATAGAGGGGCATGAAATAAGGATACCCCAGTGTAATCACTGTGGTGGAGGAAGAGCTCAGAAGGAGTTGGTTACTTGCTTTCTCCTTCAGTCCTTTGCTTTCCTCTGCCTGCTCCACTGAGCTGGGGAAAAGACTTAGAAGCCTTTCTGATTTTTTTGGAAGCTGAGTCATTTGGGTGGAAGAAATAAGAACATCTATGATGCTCCTTTCTCCATTGTTCTGTACTTTGAGTAAGCATTGACATCAAGGCTGAAACACCAACTTTCTGACTTGGTTGCAGGTTCCCCATTTTGCATAGGTGTTAATGGTGACTCCTTCTGCCAGAAAAAGGACAGCCAGGCTCCAGGACAGCTTCAGGCAGGCACAACACATGCAGTGACATTCAAAAGTACTCTGACATGTCCAAGCACCACCCAAGACTGTAGTATGCATTCTTGATCTTTCTTTTACTGAGTAATAAAAAGCAACTGCTAGAACCGGTCCCTAGCCTACCCTCTTTTGCTTATTTGTTTGTTCATTAAGTAACTTCCAATCATCCCAAAAGTCAAGGAGTCTGTTCTTGCAGGTGCAAGGAAGGTATAATTCTAAAATATTTTCCTTTGAAATGGATTTATTTGTGATCCAATCTGGTGCTGTTACTAATTTATGAATTGGCATACTTTCGCCACCAGCAAACAGTATCTACCATGATCTTAAAATGACAGTGTCTGAAGGTTTTGAGAGGAACCTTGACCATTTGCAGAAAATCAGTGCTTAGCATTTTCTGAAAACCAGATCCCTCTTCAAGATATTTCAAACTGAATACATAAAAGCAAAGAAACCTCTAATCATTAGTTACTTTAGAAAATTTTAGCCAGGGAACTTTTTTTAGTGCTGGTTGTGGAATCATTAATTATTATTGCACAGAATGTAATAGCAAAGCAGAGCTCCTCAATGGATGAAAATAAACCACTTCTCTTCTAGATTTTTTCTTTTTTTTTTTTTTACAGCAATAATAAAACATATTATTATGCACTTCCAACCATGAGTGTTCTCCAAAGCAATTTGATATTAAACTCCAAATCAACTGACTGGATGAGTTTTTATAGATTGTTACAGCAGAGCAAGCCAGGAATGTTATTAAAGTGGCTTGAGGCATAGTGCTGTTTCATGGAAAACAAGGAACAGTAAAAAATTTTAAAAGTCTCAAAATTCCTTTCTCAAAGGGGATTTGTGGCACTGCTGAGATTAGAGCCATTCCTATTCAAGCAGCTATATTCCCGAGGAGACCTTAATTTGTACCTATCTAGTCTGAAGGATCTGGTTTATTTCACCAGGGCAGAATACTAATGTGAGCTGGTGGTTATGTTCTCTGGGCTTGTTTCATTTTCCTTCCTTTCTTCAGCAGCAATACATTTGCACAATTTTTCAGGCTACAGCAACAGTAGGAAAAGGTTGGGTTGAAGCCTAGTTAATGCCACCCAGATGCATGCCAGGCTTGTATTTTCAGTGCTTTGTCCCTCTGACTGTCTACTGTATTGCATGATTGGCAGACCATGCCTTCCATCATTCAACATGGAAGACTGGTTTTCAGCACTTATAACAGCACTTTTAATCTGCAGAAATCACCATTAGTTAGGGAGAGGTGAAGTAAAATTGTGTGTGACACCCAACACCAGCATAAATAGGGTTGCATTACACCAAGCAAGGTTTTTTACTGAACAACCTAGACAATTGCTTTAAAAATCTCTTTGTTCTCCACGTCACTTGATTGTCAGCATAATTTGAGTATAAATCAAAGCAGCTGGACAGTCCTCAAGAATATCTGTGCAGGCTGTACTTCTGTGGCAGTGCCTACCACAAGGTGGTTTGGGAGACATTCTGGTTGGTGGTTTCACTCCACTTGGAGATTTCCACACTTGCAGCAAAGAAGTTTTGAACTTGTTTCATGTTTTCAAAGCACTGAAGATCAGCTGTATAGGATCTAGGATTTAGATATTTTACTTTCAGAAAAATCTGATGATAATCAGTAATGTTTGGTGTTACTGGCTACTAATGTGATTCCTGAAGGCAGCTAAACACTCCCAAGCACCTCAATAAGGCCAGCAGCACTACGGTGATCCCCAGGGAGCCCGGGCTGTCTGAGGAGGAGTGAAACAGGCTAGGTTGGAAATGAAGAGGGACAAAATTCAGGACAATAGACAAAGTGAAGAAGTCGGGAAAGTTTTAGATGTGAATTTTAAAGCTAGAAGGGAATTAGATTGTCTTAAATGTGCTCTATTTTGGAAATATTTCACATTGTTTGATTTATTTTTTAAATGAGGAGAAACTTCTATCACATGTTCAGCTAACCAAATAGTAGCTAATAACCTTCTAAATTACTTTTCTAAGCTTTGTCTCCTAGGTTAGAACAGAATATATTTATTAGCCATTGACACTGGGAGCATAGGTTTAGTTTAGGTGAGTTACCTGGTAATAGAGCCAGGTTAGAAAACTGCTGGATCTCCTGCCTCACACACCCACACCCACACAGACCCAATGTCATTAGCAATGCACTGAGCACATCTGTCAAGCACAGTCCTCTTCCCAAGCCTGCACAGCTGGATAGTGATACACCTCCACTGGGGCTGGCCCTGCTCTTTAACCTCCGTGTCACCCTGTTCTGGTGGGGTGACAAAGATAACAGTGAGCTTTGGGGCACTGTTGTTGTTTTCCACAGGCATACCACATTTTGCGGATATTTTCCAGATGCCATTTTGGACTTCAAATGGGTTGTTGGGATTGACTTCGCTTAAGTCACTCAGGTTGCAAAATGGGAAGAACACACTGCATGTCTCATCAGACCCTCACCAAGTAATTCTGATAGTGCCATGCTTCATTGCCAGCTACACAGACCATTTTTGCATCTAGGATGGAGTCTGCAATGTCTATCAGGACCAACGTATATTCCAGAAATATAGTCACAGACATGTCTGAGAAAGCAAGCAGCAAGTTATGGTTGTTTTCAAGCCTCTTCTGAGGTGAGAGGAGGCCTCAGGGAAACATCCCAAAGTGTGAAACCATGACCAGATTAAAGGAGATTTAAAGCACAGATTAAAAGGAGCCCTTATTAGAGAACACATTAGAAGAAGTAGGACAACCAGAACATTTTCTCAGGATGTGCTCAGAACCACCCAGGAATTGTTTCAAAGAGCAGTGGCTCATGACTGAGAGTTTAAAGTGTTTTTGGACATGATATGTCTCTCATCTTTACCACAGATTTAGCCTTGCATGGGCAAACAGTCCAATCCCAGCACAAGGGGCGTCTCATTTATTACTAAATGATGCTATTTAAATGTTGGCAGCTTGAAGCAAGGGTGCAATGCTAGATTTTTATGCTCTTAACCCTCTTCACCATTTTTGGGATGAAAGCCCATTGAGTTAACCTGCACACACTGGATGGGTGGGAGCATAGTTTATGGCCAAATATTACTGGTTCCAGTACTTATTTACCTAAGTGATTGTATTGTCTCCAGTCAGGTTATTCCCATTGATAAAGACCATTCTTGTTGTAAAGGAATGTACTAGTAGTTTTTTGTTTGTGACTGGCAAGTAGGTGGACTTTCAGCTGGCAGTATCCCTGAAGTATATGTAGCTGTATGACTAGAAAAAGATTTACTTGAAGAAAATCAAAATTCATGTTGAACTTGCCTTAAAATTAAAATGTCAGAGTTTCCTATCTTTGAAATGTCTAACTCCCACTGATTCCAGTGAAATAGATAATAATTACCATTGAGGATTTGAACCTGGAGCATAACAGAAGGCAAAATATAACTCACAGAAATGCATAATAGAAGAATCATTATATTGTAACTTGTAGTGCTTTCGCAGTGAATATTCTGCACTTGGACATTTCTTTTAAAGGAATTTCAAGTTTTATAAATCTAGTCTACAGTGTTTTAGAATTCAAATCTGAGATAGACTGTGTTTTTTTTCAATGCCACAAACACGTGAATTTAGTTTGAAGTGGTTCAGTCTACAAGAATGAGTATAATTTTCTTCACAGACTCTACTTTCCCCTATATGTATTTGATAATGTAAGCTACAGAATCACTCGGTTGTTCCTGTGCAAAGACTGTACCTCTGCAAAATTCTAAAAGTAAACTCTCAAATCAGTGTGTTAGAGATAACAAGCTCTATTGGCTGTTATAAGAAGAAGATATGTATTAAGCTTTGATGTTAGCTATCACCTCTGGGAAACATTAAAAGAAATTGGCAACAGCCAGCATTTAACTTTGTGTGACAGGAAATGTAAGTTATGAGGTTAGTTCCAAAATCCAGATGATTTTGGTCCAGGAAGTCAAATTTTCATTTTTAAGCACAAACCACTCTAATTATAAACAGGCAGTTGCAGACGGACGATGAACTGTCTAATTGCCCAAACAACACTTAACACTTTTGGTGTGCTTTTGAGCGAGATGCTTTTTGATGTACTGAATCTGGGTATGCTTACCTTGGATTCAGTAGGACATAACAGGTACCTTGTGGTCTCACTTTGTGAAATGAAAACATTCAGGTAGCTTTCCACTCTTCATCTTCTATATTATATCACTTACCAACCAACTGAAGGATCTATATTTTAATCCTTGGAAAAACTGCTACACCTCATATTCCTCAGAATCTCCTCAGGCCACACAAGTAAAATTTGGATAGTAAATCCGAGCTTCCCATTCAGAGCTGGACCTGAGTCCATCATTCCCTGGGCTTGGCCTATACTTTTTGAGTGAAAATTACTGTAGTGCCATCTAGTGCTACTCTGCTGATCCTTGTATTTGCTGTATAGTTTCCAAGAACGTTGCTCTGGATTCAATACTTCTACCTCTAAATACACTGAAACCTTGAAAATGCAATTTCCTTTCTAGGCAACATTCCCCATTTTTTCTCAGGCAAATCATCATATAGATTATATACATTTCTATAACAGACTTTGCAGCAATGCATTAAAATTGGCTTTGAGCAGTGTGACAGTATGGCGTGGGGAAGGAGCTGGAGATTATCTTGCAAAGAGCATGTGTTCCCATATCTTCAAAATGTGCAACTTTTAAAAATAGGAATGCAGAAATTGCTCTGGAAAGTATGCCTATAGAAGGGAAGGAATCTTTGTTTCAAAGATGATTTTGAAGCATCAAGCCCAGCCCAGTTGGTGAAGAAACTATTCTTTTCCCTTTATATATGGTGTGCTACATCGGTTGAAAAACTCACAGGTATTGTCACATCCTAGGAGATGAAGAAGACTTCCAAGACATTCTGTGCAATTCTTTTCACTAAAATGTACCTGGTTCATGCAGCAATTCTCCCTATTTAACCCATCCAGGTCTCCTACATTCCAAGACTGGGAGGACTAGAGGATTTTGGTATGGATATGGGACAGCTGCCCTAACTGTAGTTGGAAACCAGCTACCCAAAAGGCAGCATCTGGCTGTCTGCAGCCTGAAGCAGTGTGCCTTAAGACACCTAATGCCATATTTTTGAACTGTTTTTAAAGTATTCCTACAAAGACAGTTCTGGTGGAGAAACCAATTTGAAGCAAGCACTTGGGGGCTTGTGAATAACCTGATGGGTTCCTGTCTACATCTGGAGAAGTTTTTGAATCTGACCTCAAGATATCTTGAGGTCAAGTAAATGTGCTTTGCTAAATGTGATAGTGATTTTGTGAGCTGTGGTACAATGTGACCTGTGGCACAATGTGACCTGTGGCCTATGTGATTTTAAAAAGTAGCTGCTGTTGCCAGATGTTCCACGTGTCTCCCCAGGCCTCTTTTTTAAAGTGCTGGCACCAGCTACCCACCAGCTGTCCAGCAGCCAGGGGCCAAATGACTATTTCTGTTTTCTTGAAGAGCTATAATGTTGACACATTTATCTGAATAGTTTGAGGCCATGCCCATGATAGCAACTAGGGGGTAAATAATTTCAGGTATGTAACAGGTTCCACTTAAATCGGTAAAGTCTATTCTGTGATTTCTTTCATCTCACAATCGTTATATAGTTCAAGATCTATATTGGGCTTGCTCTTGAAAAGTCCTACTGACACTCCCAGCATCCGCCTTTTCATCACACCTTCGATATGGCTCTAAAATTAGACTGTGTTCCTGAAATGAATATATTGCTCTTCAATACACATGCTGCAAATTGAACAATAAATCCTTGTGTCAGCATGGAATGAACTTGAGGTAGGACAGGAAGTTTTATGTTTTGCCACATCTAAGATAATAAAGTATATAATAGAAATTATTTTCTATTATTTAGTCAGCTTTTCTATTTAGTCAGCTTGAAACTTACAGCAATTTACTGGCTCACAGAGCAAACTTAGCCTGATAGGAGAACTATAGGTAAGATACTGAAATAGGTAAGAGAGGGATAAAACTCTAAATGAATATTTACAAGAAGTTAACCCAATGCACAAATCTAGAAGCATTATCACTTTTTTTTAAAACTTACGAATAGTCACAAACTTCCACATACTTGATATAAATGTCTAGACCTTATTTTGTTTGAGTGAATTCATGTCTATTTAATAAGCAGAATGGTGCCAACAATTTTATAGAGAGCTCCACATGGTTTTTTTTCCTCTGGAATGTCTCCAAGCAAGTCACACTCAAAAAAATATTTGGCCCTCATCCTGCAAAGCCTTGTGTATGTGTCAAGTTTTACATGCTGTGAAGAGCCTCATTGATTTAAATAGAGTTAGTCACTAAGTAAAATGTTAAGCTTCTGCACAAATTTCACCAGGTGCAGAACCTTTGCTTGAAATCTATTTATTTGTGTTCTCAAGCTTCCTTTTGGAAGAGCCCCTACTGTCCATTGCTCCATTTGTGTGTATCCAACACTTTCTATAGCTGTTCTAGTATTATTCCAGACCAGATTTGCTGGAACATTTCACAAGATCCTGTGAGCTGTGGAAGAGGAAACTGCAAATAGGAAACTTACCCAGTCTATATTTTTCATGGATCAAGAGTGCAATACTTGATCCTTTGAGCACTAATAATATATTTCTGCGACATGGTGACAGATAGAATTTGATCCAAAAAAATTGTCTAAAGTCCACTCAGCAGGATGCCCCCTGCTCCCCACCATGAATGCCAATAACTTTCATTTTTGAAAAGACTTTCTAGTGCTGTTCCTGAAATGTGACTTGAGAATGACACAGTATAGTACCATCTTCCTGAGTTCACAGAAGATTATTCCAGAGTCTCTGTTGCTGCCCAACACCTTCTCAAATTGCAAAGGAGTGAAAAAACCTGATGTGAGAAGACACTTTTCAGATTTTGCCATGTAAGTCCTACAGAATGACAGCAAACCTAACATCTTCCTGAAGTCTTTGAAGTGACAGTATAAGCTATTTCAGAGGTCTCCACTGTCTATCTTGGATCATGCTCAAGTTAGAAAACTGAAAGCAGTGATTTATAATTACCATCTGACTGCCATCCATTTGGAACATATTACAGGAACTGTGGGAAAGATTGATACAGTTTAATTTAGGGACATTCTTACTGACTTTTACTTTCCATTCTATGTTAGCTCTGATTAAGAGTTTCAATTTTAAGACTGTGCTAAATATGTCTTAGCAGTAAAATATGCCAAGAATGAGAATGAACTGTCTCAATTTTACCCTTTTTTAAAGGTCAGGATTACACTCCCATTTTATCTAGAAAACATTTCACACATTCTGTGAGCACAGTGTATTAAACAAAATTAAGCTGATTGACAGTGGCACAGCTAAAGACAGTACACAACTGTCTCATTAATTTAAAATGTCAGATAGATGTTCTGCTCTGGTATACTTCAAACAGGGTAAGAGAGTTAGATATAACAGGTGTAGATCACTTTTCCACTGTCAAACAATAAGTATAACTTAAGAAACAATATAGAAACAGAAGGCTTTAAATACAAGTACTTCCCCTAGGAGTAGCACAGGGGAGCCAACATGTGATTTCTGACGATTCAGTGACATCTGGCTTCACATTTTTCCTGCATATGATGTGATATTTGTCATATAAAGTTTTCCTCTCTGATACTGTTCTGACTGCTAAACCTTTAACAATGATTTCTGTCTGAAGGACTTTTTCTTGATTGCTTTCTTGTGCATGGTTTGTTTTGTTGGTGAGTTGCTTGGTTTCTCCTTTTTTTTTTTTTTAATTAACCTTTGCTGCTTTTACCTGTGGGACAGAACTGGTCTAATTTGTTCTTTCTTTCATGGATGACCCTGAACATGGTACCAAGCATGTACCAACCATGGGCACCAACCACTGCTCCAATACAAGTCCTTTCCGGAGACCTGTGTGAATAAATGATCTCTCCACTCAACCTGATGAAGGACCATAACTAACTATCTGCTGCTATATTAAGCATGTATTTTATAAATAAGAGTCACATAAATGGGTGTGTGCACATGAGCATGAAGGGAGAGGTCAAAACACTGTTCTAGAAGATATTGGTGTTGGGTGTTAGAAGTTGATGCAGCAAGACATGGAGTTTTACGAAGGTGAAGAAAGGAGGGAGCAACAGTGTAGGAAGAAAGCTGGAGAGAGGAGGGTGGGAGTAAAAACCAGGATGCACAGGAAGAGTGAAAAGTGGGTGAATGAACTAAAAGAGAAGCAGCAAACAACAGCAATGGGCCAGCAAATGGAGGCTGATGCAGAAACAGCAGAAGCCAAATTTTGGAGTTCAGGATTGTGGGTTGTGTCCAGAAGGACAAGGCTCCTCCCAGCTCTAAAAATGCAACTCTAGACAGTGGGAGAAAAGAAGGCATTTGAGGGCTATGGCTTCTACTCCCTGATCTCAGCCTTAAATGGATGCTTCAAGGAAGAATAAGATTGTAGAATGCTGAGGGACACAGAAAGAAATAACAAGGGAAGGTGAGATAGGAGTCTAGCCTCAATGTGACTTGTGACCTGCCAAAGGTGATCAGAAGGCTTTCAGTCCTTAGCAGGGAAAAGGTTTAACCACGCCCCTGGTTAAATATTTAATATTGCCAAGGGCTGTCTGTGAGTGCAGTGGAGAATTCAGCTAGAGCTGTGTGAGGTGGAGGTGGTCTCTGATAAAGATACCAGATAAAAGTGAGAGCAATCTGGAAACTGAGCCTGTAAGTGTCAATGTCATCTGTAGCTTAACATCCCACTGAAATAAAATACATTTATAATTTACACTTCCAGCCTTTAGAAAGATTCAGATACCTTGCTGCCCTTGAGTATGGCAGGTCAGTGCCTGGGATCCTGTTCCCAGCTGCTGCTGCTCTCCCAGTGGGAGGGAGGCTGTCTGATCTACATTGAGACCCTGACTTCTTGTGATGGCAGCAGGGAGCCCATTTCAAACTCTCACCCCAGATATCTTCTTTATTCCTTAACTCTTTAAGAGTGAAGAGGAAATTGGTGAATGTACACTGGATCCTGTCACTTCATGGGCTTCATGGCTTAGGGCTCAGGTGCAAAGGTGCTGCAGCATCCATCTCCCTGAGGCATGGGTCCTCTATCAGCCTCTGCTGCTAGAGCAGGAGACTTCCAGAGCCAGTACTGCAAAGCCAGCCTATGGAGCAAAGGAGGGATGGAGAGAGTTATTTCACCCCTTCTCTGTTCCCTGTTGTAAAGTTACAGTGCATGGGCAAGTCGTTTTCATAACTCAGTGCAGATTATCTAGTATTTAATAGGAGTTGCTGGTTTTGCTTTCAAAAGAATTGACATGTTGCAGGATTGTCAGCTCTGGAGCCAAGCTATTGCAAAGATATCCCATTTCACATTGCTGACTAACACACCCGTCTCTCAGTGGCACTATTTCTGATCCCTTCTGTTTAACAGTCAGATTGATTTTCATTCTTTATTACAATTTCTTTAGTTTCACACAGTTGACTGCTGTAAATCCAAATAATCTCCATCTGGAATATCACTTTGGCTCTCTTTTTTCATATTACTGGGAACTCAGTTTTGTCAGTGTTTCAGTTTAACTCTGCTTTTTTTTTTTTCTTCCCAGTTTTGGTAGTGAGTTGCTGGAAGGTTGTTAGCTGAGTTTCTTGCTGGACTGCATTAGCTTCTCATTCTGATTTAAAGGTACCAAAAACTAAAAGTTAACAGATTATGTCACAGCAGAGATAATTTTTTTCAAAAAACAGGAATAATGTTTGTAATGGATTCCTTTTTTGTCCTCCCAATACTTGCTGCATATTTGTGATGGATCAGTATCCATCACAGTATCAAGATAGCAAGTTTAGATATGAACTTTCACAACTGTGCAGTTGTTTTCTGAAATCTCTGTAACTCCTTTGTGGTAGTGGAATGCCTTTCACCCTGCTCCCGTATTTATGCAGTTTCATGTCTCAAGAAGTTTAAATATTATTTTCATTTAATAGCAATAATGTGGATTTCTATATAACTTCACTTGTCTTTCCATAGGATCATTTTCTATTATTCTTTTCCCTTACAACTGTAAGCAGTATCTTAGAACAGACTTGCCTCTTTACCAAGTGTTCAATTAAAATCAGCTAAAGGCTCCTCTATGACTTCTGCACATGCAGAGCAGAAAGCAATGAACTGATTCAGGACCAGGTTCTGTCCTCTTTTTCAGTAGATCCAGAGATCTCTGCCGACTGCTCTGGGGTTGTGGTGCCTTAGTTCACATAAGGACAACATTTTTGCTTTAATGTGTAGCCAGCAGCACAGTTGTCTTATTGTCAGGAGGATGTTAATTCCTATTAGTGTTTAAACTTTGCTTTCAGAATGGTTACAAAGTTATCAGATCTTTTTAAAGCGTGGTCTGAATTTGCATTGATAAATTAAGGTGTTTCACAAAGTACTGCATAAATCCATTACACCATAAAATAAAGACAATTGATTTTTAAAAATTTTCCCTTCAAATTTGAATGCATTTGAAATCTCTTTGGCTGTCTTGGCTGTCCTTTCCCACAATACAGAATTAGGGTGCTATTGAAGCAAGTTGATACCTACTGGTGCAGCAATCAAACTGTCTCTGATATGAGGGATTAGCTGTAGATGTCTTAACCTTTTTTCCCCTTCCTTGGGCCTAAAATATGGCAGATTCATAATCTCCTCAGGGAGCTTTCTGTAATATGGCTGAAATGTGTTTCACAATGAAGTGAGCCATGAAAAGGACACAGAAAGTATTCCTATTTTCTATTCATTTAGCATTGCTGTGTGATTTGAGATTCTCTAGCAGAAAAAAATACTTGGATTGCTGACATGATTTCTGTGATCTGCAGTAAATATTATCAAAATTGAAAAGTTTGAAAAGGAGTTTCCATTCTCTTTGAATTTTCCGTAGTTTACTCTTATTCAACTCTGTAGATTTCATTCTAGGCTTCTGCATATAAGTTAAAGAAATCCTGTCCCAATAAAGGAGCTTCCCTTCAGTACACTGAGAGAATACTTCCCACCCACTCCACAAAGGTAAACTCCCTTCTTTTGTGGGGCCAGAGCCCTTGGGTTTACCTTGAGGGTTTCAGGGAAACTGGAGAAAGCTGGCCTGTGGATCCCTTGGCATTTGCCATTTCAAAAGCCAGGCTGGGTATCTTTCTACTAGAAGTGGTGGGCTTGATTAGTGGAATCCAGCTGACTCTACCACGCCAGAATAAGACAAGATGATCTGCAATGATCTTTCTGGCTGCAGGATTTATGCATAAATGAAGTGATTAAGAGACATACAGAAAAAGCCCATGTTCTTAAGGAGTTCTCTTGCACAGCAGGAACAGTAATTATGTTCATGTGCATGAAAAGCAGAGTTAGAGAGGCATAAAGGACCTTCAAATTATTTCCCAAGATCTGCAAACTTTGCTTTCTATTTTTTTAAGGTAAAGTTTTTCCATAGAATTCATCTGTAATTTGAACACATCTGTCACCTTTTATTATTTTTGTGTAGTGGCACCTTCTGCTCTTGACAGAGCAGTATACTGGCACAGCACTGTAAAAGCACTGACACTGTGTCTGCAGGATTCCCATGTGCCACTCATTCTGTCACAACACATTTTTCTACCTCTGGAATGTTTTTCAACTCTTATTGACTGCTCTCATCTACAGTGGAGAGACACTGAAAAAAGTTGTAGGTTCTCCTATCATATGTTTGCTTGCTAGAAAGACTTACTCCTTTTGTTGTGATATTTACGAAAACTAATTAAATTTGGTTAAGGAAACATATGAGTAGCATTATTGTTTTTAAGAGTTGCAATGATTTAAAGAAAGTAACTTTTTATAGCTCCAGGCTCTGAAGTAGCATAAGTTTTCCATAAAATAATGCTTTATTTTTCAAAAAGAGTTGGTTTTACTCCACATGCCAAAAGCTAAGACATTTGAGAATGTGAAAATCTTTTGCTATTTTCATTGGAAAAGAATTCCCATTTCTGATGATATATGATCTTTCAGCTTTGTAAGGTGATATTAGCCTCTATTATTGCTAACATTTATTTCAGAGAAAATGTCAGCAGGGAGGACTATGGGGCTTAGCAAGAGAGTAGAGACCATTGTAACTACATTAATTGTCCTGGCACTTCTAATATTTCTTCAAATAAATTCATCTTAGTGTTACAGATCCATTACAGTTAAATGCCAGTCAGCTTTACAGTGTTGTAATGTGGTTTTAGGATTTAAAATGACATCATATGAAATTGTTTCTCAGACAACTGTATTTTTTGAAATGAAGCTCATTGTTAAGATAATTATTTACCTTGTCTCTGCTTGGAGATTTGCCTTTTTTAATAACAATGCTGCCTCCACACTTTTCAGATTAGGGCCATGCATGGGGCTTCGGCATCTCAGCTGCAGCCCCAGCCTTGTTTAAAGGTTAGTGTGAAAAAAGAAAGTTCTGGAATGAAGTGAAAACAATTAAATCGAAGGAATTAACTGCAGTGAAATGAACAGAAACTTAATGAAATTATACTCATGGAAATCTTGAGATATTTCCTTTCATACAAATAAAGAATTTTCATAAAAGGAAATTAAATGAGAAATCAATAAATAAAGTGAAATAAAAAGAGAGGAAAGGAAGTAGAATGTAATTAAATTAAACTAAAAAAAAAAAAAAAGAAAATTCTGAAATGAAAACAATTAAATGCAGTGGAATTAATAGAAGTTTAGTGAAATGACCCAAACCTTTATGAAATTATACCCAGGACAATCTCAAAATTTCATTTATTTTTTCNTTGTTTAAAGGTTAGTGTGAAAAAAGAAAGTTCTGGAATGAAGTGAAAACAATTAAATCGAAGGAATTAACTGCAGTGAAATGAACAGAAACTTAATGAAATTATACTCATGGAAATCTTGAGATATTTCCTTTCATACAAATAAAGAATATTAATAAAAGGAAATGAGATGAGAAATTAATTAATGAAATTAAATAAAAAGAGAGGAAAGGAAGTAGAATGTAATTAAATTAAACTAAAAAAAAAAAAAAGAAAATTCTGAAATGAAAACAATTAAATGCAGTGGAATTAATAGAAGTTTAGTGAAATGACCCAAACCTTTATGAAATTATACCCAGGACAATCTCAAAATTTCATTTATTTTTTCATGAAAATTCTTCATTTCATGAAAGGGAATGAGATGGGAAAAGAAGGAATGGAGTGAAATGAAAAGACAGGAGAGGAAAGAAATGAAATGAAATTAAATGAAATTAAATTAAATTTAAAAAAAGAAAATTCTTAGAAGTTATTTTTTTGAAATTGAATGGAATGAAGTAGTAACTCTAACCATAATGAAATTATACTCATTAAAATCTTGAGATTTCATTTCATGAAAGAAAATGAAATGAAGAATTTTAATTTGATGAAAGGAGAAATCAAGGAATGAAGTGGAATGAAAAGACAGGAAAGGAAAGGAAATGAAATGAAATTAAATGAAACTGAAAAAAACCCAGAATTCTTAGGAGAAGTTATATAAATGGAATGGAATGGAATGGAATGGAATGGAATGGAATGGAATGGAATGGAATAAACTGAAACTTAGTGAAAGGATACTCATGGAAATCTCGAGATTTCATTTCCTTTCATGAAATGAAAATTCTTCATTAAACGAGAAATGGAATGAAATGAAATTAAATTAAATTGATAAAAAAGAAAATTCTGAAATGACTTACAGGTGTTCCAAGACCTTTTGTGGCAGCAGCTGGAGTCTGCTTAGTGGGTGAGAAGATAACAGATGCTTCTGATTAGGGAACTGAACCTCAGTGTTTCCACAGTATGTGCTTCAGGAAGGAATTTCTCTTTCCTTGAAGTATTTGATAGAATTTGCCAGAATCTGAACTATTATAGCTGGAAAGTTACTCCTGAACTTTGAATACATCCCTCTTGGTCCTAATTTTTCGTCAGCTGTAATCTTGTTGAGGGGTCAACTTGAAATAAAGGGCATAGAATGCAACGTGCAGCTACAATCAACCCTATGTAATAATTCTGTATTATTTTTTTACACTCATGAACATTCAGGTTGCCTGATAACATTCAGATACAGTCCATATACCTATCCTAAAGTGTTAAATTCCCTGAATGCAAACACTAAACAAACAATCTGGGGGTATGAAGGGTGTGGGGAATGCTATGGACATCTGTGGTTGTGATAAAAGGAGTTAAGTACTTTGCTTTGCCTTCAGCTTCCTGATGACAGGAGTGGAAAACAATTACCATTTTTCCAGTTGAATCCTAAGTTTATTGTCTTGGGAACATTCCTTACAGATGACAGAAAGAGAAGAAACTATCCTACCAGATGTACTTCTAGCTATTCCATTACTTATCACTCCTGCCACTTGGAAGTCTGTTTATTTGGTTTATTAAATATTACAGCTTACTGTTTAAAATACCATACAGCAGGACTGTTAGAACTGCTATGTTATCCTCCTTTGTTCTGCTCTTATCTGACAAGGTCATTGTTTAATGACTGTAGGCACATAAAACCTTCAAGACACAATAAGGCAATAAACTGTTCTCTTTTTCCTATCAGCTGTAAAATCTGCAGGATGACTGACAATTATAAACACCTCAGGAGGTGAGGTATGAGATTCCTTTTAATACTGAATTGTGTGTATACATTCTGTGTTGGAGTCATGGTCTCTCTAGCAAAGAGCTGTGTTTAGCAAATAAATCGGAACATATGAAATGTTCTATTCCTAAGGCTCCATTGCATCTTCCTCTTGCTAATGGACACTCAACATTAGCAACTTTCTCCCCTGCCTCTCTCTTCTGTTTCTGCATCAGACAGAAAAAGCTAATTTTTGTCTTTAAGATTCTGGGCAGCTGGTAAACTTCTTAAGCACTTTACAATCAAGTATAAACTCCTGTCCCCCTGCTTCCTAATGGCACAGTTTAGTGAGGAATATATCTTTCACATGATCTTACATTCTATATTGGTCTGTACTTTAAAAATACACGTGATACAAACATTTAAATAGGTTAACTGCATTTGGTTCTTACTATCTCTTTACTGAGACAAAGCAATACAGTGATTAAACCCTGTGCGATGATCTGTGTGTGACAACACAAAACAGAGTACAAGTGCACACTTCTGAATTAGCTCAGATTACCTTTGTTCTGATGAGAATGAGTGCAGTGATCCAGGACAGAAGTGAGAAATGGATGGACAAAGGCAGCACAGTCATTGTCAAAGACAGGTACTCACAGGTTCATAGTCAGGCACAAGAGGCTTCCTGCCACCACTGCAATTTGCACATCCAGAGGCATCCAAGGCATGCCAGCTCTAGGGGGAAAAAAAAGGGTAGGCATATTGTTAAATTGATGGGAAAGGTCATGTACAGCTGTCACTCCATCTGAGCAAAGTAAATACAGGTTTTCCTGAAGTCTGACAGCATTAACAAGACTAGAGATCTATAGCTGGAAGGGATTTCCTGGTGTCATTTACTCCATTCTCCAGCATCAGCACAGAATAATGTCTATCACACTATTCCTGACGGATGCTTATTTATTAACTGCTGCCCATTAAGGTGGTTCTGCAGTAATCACAAGAAGCATTCCCTCATGCTACTTCATTGCCCTTCTAATCTGACATTTTTTCTAATTGCTAATCCAAATTTCATTACAAACTAAGGTAATTATTTCTTAACTTTGTACCTGCAGTAGTACAAAACCAGATGAATCAGCTTATGAAAACTGAAAACATACTAAGCAGATTCCTATAATTTCCTTTTTCTCAGTTCTCTTTTTTTTTCAGCCTAAATTCTTTCTATCCTTTCTCATAGCTCAGGGTTTCTGAACTGCCTGTCAGCTTTTCTCTCAGCTCTCTCTAGTTTTTCATTCTTTTAAACACACAATGCCCAAAATGGGACTCTCTATTCCAGATGTGGAAGAAAAACACGGTGCCAAACAGACCCCAGAAATTATCTTCTTTGGCTTACGTGTGGTGCTGTTATTAAAACTTCCCAGAACGTTGTTGGTTATGCAATCCTGCCACGTCAGTGACTCGTGTTCAGCTTGTGACCCACGTAACCCAGGGTGCTTCATTGCAGAGAGGGCTGTGGCAAGCCCTGCTTAAGGGTCTTGAGCTGGCTCTGAGGGACAGCTGAGGGATCACAGGGTAGAACACGTCATGTCGTGACAGTTGTGAGGCCTCAGGGCCTGTATCCACCAGCCAAAACCCAACTAGACACAGCTCAAGGATAATGCTGTCGAATAGTTTGCACAGGGACTGGGTGCAATCAGTCCCAGAGAAAGACTTGTTCCTGCCATATGAGTAGAGCCTTGCATTCATCAGATCATTTAATATAACAAAAATGGACTGAAACAAAAGTAAATGGAGTCCATGGGTAGAGGGCACATGTCATGAGACATCATCAGAGATGTCATGCATGTGCAGGTCAGCTGACATATGGGTCATGGGTCTCAAGACTGCCATGCCTATTCCTTTTGGCCTCAGTGTGCCAAAGAAAGAGCAGAGGAGGGAGTTCACACCACTGATGGTGTGCTTTTCTTCAGGAGGCTTCTTCTCACCTTGCTTCCACCTCCAAATTATTAGAGGGGTCTTCCCACCTAACACCTAAAACTGGTATCATATATAAGCCCCTTTTGGTTTCTTCTGCAGTCTGCAAATAAAATAACTACCTTTAGAGCCCTGGATTCACCCCAATCCAAAATAAATGTCTTGGAGATGAGGGATGAATCATCTCCCCCTCATCTGAATGTGCTGCCTCTCTCCATTGATCAGTGAGGGAGTGACTAGGTCAGCCTTAGGCCAGCTGTCAAATTATTTGAAAGCCATGGAAAGGCAATCACGATTATTTCCTTAATGAGTGACCAGACTCTCTACTCAAGCTGATTGCTTTTCCAGAAACAGCACCCATAATCTATTCCATGCATAACAAAATGCACTGTATCTATGAGAATTCATAAAATTTAGTTAAAATGCTGAATATCCTCTCTGTTTTCTGTCTTCCACACATCCTCTGCCTCTAGCTCTAGTTATCTATAGCAGATTGTCTTTTCCCAGCCATTCCTGGCAATACCTCAATAACCAGCAGCTGGGTCACATTCATGGAGTCACAAGAACAAGCCAAAGCTATCAGTTAAAAATTTTATCTCCTCTCCCCGGCTTTCATTGGCCTGGCATAAATTGATAAAGGGATGTCTTTTTTTTTTTGCCTGCCCACATTTCTCACAGCACGTAGAAGGAAGTGCAATTTGCTGTCACAGCAATTTTTCCCTTTCACACTTGGCTAGCCACACCGTGCATTTCACACAGATTTCTGCACTCAGCTGCTGCAAGTAATGGCCCCCAGGTACCAGACATCAGAGACTGTGGTGTCTCAACTTTGTCAGCAGCCATAGAATTCTATGCTAAAACAATACACACTTTACTCATCTTACTAAAACAAATACTTTAGTAGCAAACTCACGAAATGCAAACTGTTGACAGAAAGGTTTTGCTGGCAGATTTTTGCAGAGTAGCGCATATACTAATACATACATTTATGTGTATCTTTGGTTCTGTTTCTGCCAAACTTCATGCAAGAAATGTAAGGTAAACATTAATCCCTAAAAAGAAGGATAATTATTAGCTAAATATGGAATGCAATGGGCTGCTGTTATGGTTGGATCAGAAGCTGCAGA
Organism: Rhabdornis inornatus; assembly: GCA_013397075.1. NCBI lineage: Eukaryota > Metazoa > Chordata > Aves > Passeriformes > Rhabdornithidae > Rhabdornis > Rhabdornis inornatus. The sequence goes on along the minus strand of VWZS01001838.1, from coordinate 958,753 downwards.
ACAGCTCTAATCTAGAGCAGAAGCAGAAGATAATTTTCTCCATCCAGGCTGTGCTTGAAGAATTATCTAACATCCTACTTGCCTTCATGAAGAGTACTGTGCATTTGCCACTAGTGGGCACACAGAAATCCTTTTCTGACACTGACTTGATCTACTAGCTCCAGTATAATGTCATGGGAGAGAGAAGGGACTGGAAATCACAAGCATAGAAAGTCTTTTCTATATCCTGATCTGCTATTTTTGCATTTGGTAACTGGAAAAACACAGTCGTGTGAGATTAATTAGGTGATGGTTCAGAGCACAGTTAGCTTTTATTTTGGCTGAAAGCTCTTTGTAGTGATGTTCTCTACTCAGTGGTTGAGAGTTGGTCTGCATTTTCAAACACTAGATGGTGCCAAGGGTTCACACATAAAGAAAAGCAACGAAAATATTCAATTTACTGGCAATATTGGTGTAGTTTGGTCGTTCTGTAGCTCTGTTCAAAATCTATTCTTAGAATGTCTAGTTACCAAGGATGTGACAGTGAAAAAATTCTGTACAAGAAGATACTAACCCAAGTAACCCAAGTCACATCTAAATTATTGTTGGAGTCCCCAGAGAGAACAGCATTTCAGACATGAAGTTTCAATACAGGGATGTTATCAGCATGGACCTAGTGTTTTCTTGGATAGAAAATTTTATATATGCTCATTCTATTATCTAACTGGTCTCACTATACAACCAAACTCTTGGGAACAAGAAACAAATTACCCCAACTTTAAATCAGAAATGCATAATATCCTTTGCATACTGTTTTACAGCAATATTTGAGGAAAAATCTGTAGCCATTTTCAAGGCAGAATCATACTTTCTTGAGGCAGCTTGTATGAAACTGTTATCTGTGAGACTACGATACTGATAGTTTGCAGGAAGACTGTTATTAAATTAACAACAAGAAAGGTCAAAAAGAGAAGGCACAAAGCAGGCTGAGCAAACAGAAGTCACCTTGTCTCTGTTGTTTGTACATCTTGCATTTGCCAGAACTTTGCTGCCTCAACAAACTTGTGTACAGAAGCTGTGGTGGGGACAAACATTCCAAAGCAGAAACAACTATGTGTCTCTGCCTAATGGATGATGATGTTTGGAGATATAACAAAGTCTAAGGAGTTGTGAAGAATGAAGATAGATCGATAATACAGAATGATCTGGGTGGCATGGCCAACTGGACAGAGAACATATAATCAAACATAAAGTTCTACATCTAGGATGAAAGCATAACCCTCATATTCAGACAACTAGTGAAGGCTGGGAGAGCCCTCATGTGAAAATGTGACATTGGAAAGGATTTGGCAATGAGTAAGGTGGATTGTCTGCTGAGCATTCAGCCTCTGCTCTGATTCTGCAGCCACGAGCATTAATGCAATCCATAAATGTACTTATAAATCAAAAGTGAAGGAGCTTATTTGACATTTGTGTGATTGATCTCCACTAATTTCAGTGTGGAGATGCTAAGGTTTAGAGTAGACTCACAATTGCCATTAAAAATTGGAAAACAGTTTGCAGTGAAATATTTCAGGAATTTAGTTTGCTTTGCTTATGAAATTTATGGAAATCTATGAGCCTCTGTGCAGTTTCTCTGCAGATTAGTTCACTTCACATGCCCACTGGGTGCACAGTGTCATTTCTAATGCATATGTATGTGTAGATCAGCTAGCTAAGGTGAGGTAATTTCAATCCCATTTTGACTCAGTTGCATTTTGCAAAGTTAAATATTTTTTTAAAAAAGAGAGGCCCGGTGACAGGAGATGAATCTGTTAGCCATTCATCAGGGATCTAATGTAAGAAATAAGGACTTTATTTAAAAACCCAGTTCTGAGAACCAGCTACCGCGAGTTTCAGGTCATGCCTGTCTGTGCCACTGATTGCTGCAACACCATTCCCCAAAACCCAGGGAAGTCCTGAGCACACAGGCAAGCCCTACTGACAAAGGAGTACAATTCACACGACTGGGGGATGAGCACAAGCTGGTGTGTACCAATGCATTTGTGGGCCAAATGCAGCCTTGTCCAGATGTTGAGCAGTCCTGCCCTTAAGAACTCCATCACAGCCAGAGTCTTGTTTTCTGCCATTGCCATTGTGGATCATCTGTCAAAGAGTGAATAGCTTCAAAAGGCTAACTTCAATTTCTAGGTGTCCTTGCAAAACCACCTATACAGCATCAATTCAAGCCCAAAGCCAGAAGTCTTCAAACTAAATGATACTGCAGATAAATGAACTGGAAAGCTCAATAAGCAAAACTTTCCCAGTAGCAAGCAAAACATCAAATAAATGGGTTTTATTTATCCTTTTTAATGGNAGGAGAGGAAAAAATAGCAACAGATCCACTAGATATACCTGAACAGTACATAATTCACAGATCAACTACATCACTCCCAGAATGAGATTAGAAATAGACCTATCATAATTCTTCAAAAGCTATCAGGAATGACTGAGATAAACAGCTACTGCTCTCAGATTGATGTTCAGGCTCAAGAGGGATGAACTGGTGAATACATCTATGAGCAAGCTGTGAAAAGAATGTTCATTGTCTACAACTGGCAAGCAGCTTACAGAAATGAAGTCAGTTTGTGATACAGACCACATCAGTGTTCCCAGCCTACAATACATTACTATTATAGATCATTAGAACAGCCCTGTCAGAAATGTGTTTCCTAACTTTGCTTCCCAACTTAAACTGGTTATGTGATACTATGCCAGAATTTTCACTTCTACAAGTGTGAGTTTTACACACATGTTCACCTAAGAAACTCTGTTTACCAAATAAGTAAGAGTTAAGATCAGGCTAAGGAATAAAGAAATACTTAACCAGATCACCATCCATTTACCAGTTTACCATTAAAATTTTTATATGTTATCCATATCTGAACTTTTCAACTGAAAAAATAAAATCTTAGTATTTTCATGATTAATTTCCATGATTAGACCATAAGGTCTAATCCATGAAACTGTGAAGTGTGATGAGGTCCTCAGCTAGAAGATAGCTAGAAGAACAGTAAGATTTATTTGAAGGTACAGAAAATGATCTGAACAATTAATAGGAGGGAAATATACTCTGTTTCCCTCTATTAGGATGAATGGCATTTTGCCTGGAATATGAGTCATGAAAAATATTATATTCTGAGTGCAAGACACGGCTAGGCAAGAAGGAGGGGGGAATAGTAATCTGGAGGATAAATTTCAGGAAGAAATAACTAAGATTATACTGATGTGTATATTAACACATGAATAACTACTGTAAGATTAAAAGCTCAGTTGCATCTTATCACTTTGAAAGTCATTCAAGTTAAAAGACTCCAGAATTCTGCTGGGAGAATTAATCACATCTCAAAGCCTGTCAATACAGCGTGCAAGAGCGTAGGACAATGCATTCTCAGTCTGGGACACCTGCCTCTGGCAATAATTTTCAGTACAGGTTTGATGAATCACAGTCAGAGCTTTCCTGAGTCATTGCAAAACTTTCATTAACAGTTTTAGAGCAAAATAAACATTTGCAATACGATCTGAAACTCACAGTTCTCCCACAGAACAACAAAGGTTTAGCAGACACAGCCTGATCCAATACAAAGCTTTGAAGAAAGTGAAATGTGAGAAAAGCCAGAGACCCAAAACTGAAACATTATTCATTGCTTCTATAAAGAATCCCCCATAATTATTGATGGCATATTCATCTTCTCTGGTCACATGTAGATACTTCATTGGTACTCAGACAAGTATTTTGGTAAAATGATAATAGCAATGCTGGCACCTATTACCACACACAGTAGTCTCAGACTGTGGTGGCAGCAGTTTCTGTTTTCTCTTTTTTTTTGTGGACTTGGATCACTCGACCTCCTTTGGTACCATAGAGTATTGTTGTTGTTGTTAGCAGTGACTGTTCAAAAGGAAGGACACCAGAAACACAAAAGCACGTCAGGACTGAGATGGGGAAAGCTGTGGGCGTATCTTAGTGACAGTAGGAAAAAGCACACAAACTTGCAGTGCACAATGACTACATTTTACCTGAACTGCTTGCCAAATGCAGTCCTATGCACTGTCATTAACAGAATCCAGCCTTAATAAATGTCAGTTGTGTAGAGTTTTTGCAGGCCCTGATTTGGCACATCTAGTGCTAACATCACTCAAGTATTGCTTTGAGAAATTTTTGATTGAATGCGCTGATACAGACTCCATCAAAAGCTGTTTCCAGAGGACTTTTGGAAAAATACTGTTTGCAGCAATAACCTGGACAAAAGATGCATCTAGTATGTTTTACACATTATATAGCTAAAAGATACATTGGACAATTTGATTTGCTGCTATAGTTGAATATACTCACTTATGCTATCAGCATAAAAGCAACTCACATACACTAATGCACTCTGCCTAGTTTTTTTGTTTTACTGTGCACGTGGCCTCTGAATTTTGGCTTGGCAACATATGAAGCTTATTACCTAGAATGTCTTTTTAAGGCTACCAGTTTTATTTAATTATATTCAGATTTTAAATTTACGGCTTTGATTTTTCTATCTTGATTCAATGCCCAGTGAAGTCAGTGGAAGGCTCTTATTGACATAAAAGGAAGTTGTTTGAGGCACTTTTGTGTGTATGGTTTGATTTGACATTGAAGTTATTCTTGAAACATGTTCCCCATATTTAAAATGGGTTTGGAACTGTCACAAAGTGCTGAACTGTTTTCTGAATGCAGAGAAGTGACTAAAGAGCACTGCTTGTGAAGCCTGTCCCAGCTCTCACTGAAATCAGCAGGAGCTGTTTCATTTATTGCAGGGGAAGCTGAGCTAGAGCTGAAGATCAGAATGACATTTATTCCAGGATTTATTCCAGAAAGTTAAAACCTAATATAAAAACCAGATGGTTTTGCCCATTCTGGGTCTTTATTGAGTTGGAGAGAAGGTAGGATCCCAGTTCTGGCCACAAATTGAGTGAATTTAATTAAATGAAATCTATGGATTTAAATTTCCAGAGTTCTGTGAAACACTCCACTTTCATTTAAAAAAGAAAAAGAAAATGAACAAAAGGAAAAAAGTAACTGCTAGAAAACTAACTGCTTTTAAAACTACAGAGAAAGGTGGAAAACCATAAATCCTAAGAGCTCAGAAATAAGAAGGCCAAGTCCCTCCTCACAGAATGATCTGTGGTAAAATGCTATGATTTTTAATTCAGCTTCATAGTATGGAGGACTGATTCACTTTGAAAGGCTTAGTGTCATTAATGCCTCTGTCTCACTATGCTGGATAGTTATTCTCTGGGCCATGACATTTCTCTTAACAGAATCAGCACTCCAATAATGCCAAGGCTGTCCAAAAAGTCAGATTTCAAAAGGGAAAAGTCATGCAAGCATGTCATCAAAATTATTTTTATCATGAACTCATATGCAAATGTATAAAATATGGTGTTAAAGCTGCAACATTATAGTCTGCCTTGTTCCTTGTTCATTAAAATCGAAGGGGAAGAGAGGTTAGAAGACCTTCTGCAAAACTATATAAGAATGCACCAAATCACGTTTTTTTCTGGAGGGAAGCCCGTGTCCCATGCAGAATACCATATATCTTTGGCAAACAGACGCTGTTTGGATTCCAAGACTCTATTCCTGATACAAGAATGATTACTGAAAACCGTAATTCTATATGTGATCTGCTGCTCATCTGCTGTACCCAGATTTCTTCAACACAGAAGAGCAACTATATCACACACTACTCATAAAATATCTGAGTGCTCTACACACCTTGTTCATAAGGAAAATGCTTGTCGTTTTCTTAGCTGTGAACATCTTCAGGACCTTTTCCCTCCATTGTCTCCCGTAGTATGTGAAATATGCTCTACTTACCTGAGCTGTAAGATTTTAACATGTGCCTACTAGGGCTAGGAAAATCAGACATTCCTAATATGAAGGATGCAGCCAAATGGCTGACTGCTTTTCTCTTTTCCTAAGGCACCATATTACCACTTCTTGAGAAATCATTTTTACTTAATGAGATATCCTCTTGCTAAAATGGCCTATTAAACCTCATGAGTCTGCCACACCAGATGTATAAAGAATCTTTTTAATGGAAAAAAAAGTTTCTTTTTTAAAAGGTCCTGCTTCCAAAAAACAGAGGGATTTATAATTTTATGAATCCCCAAGCTTTTATTTTCTTTTCTCCATTTTTAATAACAGGGATGATAAAAAATCTAAACTTTAATCCCACAGACTACATTTGTAAGCTTTAAAATATTAATTTTTCTTTGGAAATCCATTGCACACATTACCTCTATCACTGCCACTGCTGGCTATTTTTAATTCTGGATATTCACATAGCAGTTGGTTAGAAAATTCTCCTATTATTTCTTTTGTTGAAAGTATGTCAAGGATAAACCTTTCAGTAGGGACCTTTATGAGTCAGTATTTAAAGACCAATTAAAAAAGCTATCACCATGCAAAGAGAGAAATCAGCAAATAGTTACAAACACATTGGTCATGAATGAAACAAAAATAAGAACGAACAACAACATACCCAATTTTGTTTATCATCTAAGAATCTATTCCAGAGCCACCTTTTAAGATGCTTCCCTTTCAATTACATATAACAATTTGATACCATAACTGAAGGCCAGATCTTGAAAGTGTTCCCATGTAGGTATTGTCTCTGTTCACATGGAATTTGCCTGGGCTAACATGATTGCAGTGGTGGTGGTGGTCCCGAGCTGTTCACCAAACCAGGTCATACAGCAGGCCAGAAGGAACTCACAGACAGTGATCTTAAGACTAAAGAAACAACTAGGAGCAGTTTAAAAAAAATGAACATTTAGAGTGTGATGAGAAGAGAGATTTGCAGAGCTCATCCTTCATACTTAGTCTGACTGTGCTTTCCCTTTCTTTTGCTAAGGCCTTATGGGATTCGCCTCTATTTTTGCCCTGGCAAGCCGCGCAATTCTTTGGCCAGTTTAAGGCTATGATAATACTGTTAACTTTATTAATAATTGGTAAAAGCATTTTTAGGGAGTACTGCAGTGAAAACTTAAGGACTTGAATGAAGAAAATGGAAGACAGTGCAGGGAAGAAGGATGCACAAAAGAAGAGTACTTTATGGAAAGTGTGAAAAATGCTTTACTCAAAAAAATCTCCTTCAATAAATTGCATCTTCTGCTCACTTCCTTTAATACTGGAAAATTATCCTTCTTTTTTATCACTGCTTTCTGGGCTGAACCCTTTTATTTGTGAAAGGAAATATAGATTTATCCAGTGCTTTTGCTACGATTCACATTTCATTTGGGGATCACTGCTTCTGTGTGTCAACCTGATTTTGCTCTCATTGTAATTCAAATGTTTGCAAAGAAGTTCCTCTACTGCTGCAGTGCATGGGAGACCTATTTTCTCATCCCCTCAGCACAATCACTGCTTGTAAACTTGGGGTTCTGGTTCAATTTTTCAAAATTTATTTGATTTTTTTCTGTATAATAAAGCCATGTAATTTTTTCTGTATTTTGAAAATATTCTAAGTATTGTAAGATTTCATATTTAGACAGACCTCTCACTGTGCCTTGATTTGCAATCAGTAAAACAGTTAAACAAAGGTTTAACCCTAGAAATTTATCACATTGTGACTGGGACAGAAATTGGCCAGAACACAAATTTTCTGAACTCTCAGCAATATAATGATCCAGGTGAAAAGTTGAAGACTGTAAATGTACCCAAGTCACAGATTTGCACCCAGAAGAGAATTCTCACTTTCTTGAACAGAGGGAAAAAAGAAAGAGCAGGTCTGGATACAAACCCCCACTTCCTCCTAGCACAACTCTGTCCTCAGAGTAACTCCACAGGTTAACTGCAGGTTTCTTCATTAAAGCTATTTTCAAGAGCTGGGATGGACACCTGTACTTCCCATTTGGCAAACTTCTCTTTAGCTCTTTGGGCTGTATGGGTCATTTGTTGCATTACAACCATAAACCCCTTTAGAGCAGAGTTTTCTGCTCTGCAGTCAGATATTTCCTTTCCCATAAAAGCTCATCTGTGCTTTCATGTACATTTAGTGATGCTGTCTTGATAAAGCTCTCGATGAGATGATGACTATTAAGGATACTGACAGGCTGTCCCTATATAAGTACCACCTACTACCCTTCCTTACTTACTGTCCAGCTCTTTATGGAAAAATCTGTTTTTCAGAGTCTTGGATGCTGTGTTGAATAAAAGGAAACTAAAAGGGAGATAACAGTAAAGATAATAAAGGAGGAAAATATTGCTGTGAGTTCTTACTTCCCACGGAGGTAAACCAGAAAAGAAAACACTCATCCTTAAAGGGATATGTTAACTCTTGCTTCTTAAGAAGATAGTTTGGGGAGCATGAAATGTGAAGTTATTGTAGCTGTGGCATAAAGCAGTCCAGGGCTGGTCAGTGTAGATGTCCTCCAAGAAAGAGCTACATTTATTTCTGTGGCTAAATAGCTGAAAGCTGATGGCCTAGGAAGGGGTAAAGCTGCTGCTCTCCTTGAGGCATTCATAACCCTCACAGAAGTTCATGACTACAGGCCAAGTATTGCTCATGCAAATACTATGCAAACTACACCAAAGGTCTCTACCTGAAGTTGGAAAAGCTAAATCCAAATTTTACATTCACAGGCTTGATCTTCAGATGCTTCCACAACTGAAACTCCTGCTAGACTGATTTGCTAGAATGCCATTTAAACGAATTCTTTTTCTAACCAGTAGAACTTTCTTTGTTTTCACCTTCATCCATACACTTTTTCTATGTACACACTGCTTAGCTACAGCATGACCCCAGTACTTATTCCACATGAATATCTGGCAGCTTGAATGACTTGGAATATGCAAAACCTGCCTTAGCAAAAATTCTACTTCTAATCCAGACCTGCATAAACTATGCCTCAAAACAGACTGATTAATAATTTGAATCACTGTTTTAATTATTATTTAATACAGCAAATGGAAATTCCTGACTTCGAATCATTTATGGTTTTCCATTTCCATGGTTTTTTTACCTCACTGAAAGAGTTGGATTCTCATTGATTAGTAATGTAGTGTTCATTTGCAGCAGAACATAGCTTTTACATTACATTGGGGCTCTTTTTGCTAATCAGTAAGACACTTTCTCTTCATACACAATCACTTAACATGGCACGTATTTATTCAAATTTCTAATGTCTGTATTTTATTCTAGAAAAAAGTAAATGCTATTAAGAGCCAATTTATTTTGGATTCCTGATTAGTGTTAGCTACACTCACACGCAAATTGGAATTCAAATATATTAAAAACACTCAGAATATTAAAGTAGTGCTTTACCAGCTGAATAAAATCAGCTTGAATACTCAGCTATAGGAACAAAAAGGCTTTTCAAAATAAAATTTCCATTTAAAATGTCACCTTGTCTTCATGAGCTGGATGATTGTTCCTGGGCATTCCAACCTTCACAATGTTATGAAGGTAATGTTATTCTGAAACTGGAGGGAATGAAGTTTCTCAGCTCCCTAGCATCTCAGCTGTAAAACACCTCTACATGTGCCCTGTTTACAGCTACTAGGCTTTGTTTCAGATGCAGCAGTGAATCTCCCATCGGTACTGCTGGGAAGACATGCGAGCTTCAAGACTGCAGTTTAGGAGCTCACTGTTTGCAATTTTTCTGCAAAGTTTCTGATTTGCAGCTATACTGCTGTGATCAGAGGCTGCCCCATAGATTTAGTTGGCACAGAAATCCTCTTTGCTCATTACTTTGTTTTAAACTTCACCTTTCCTCCTTGGATCACTCCTGGTAGTTTTTCGCACTTAGACGCTTTCTTTTTGCAGGTGTCTCCTTTCAGTCATGACAAAATTGGCAGATGAAAAGTTGCCTCTGACCCTGACAAAGAAAGATGACCTTCAGGGAGCAGCTGCAAGGTACACAGGTGAAACTCCACCTTAAGTTCTGAGAATACTTTCCCCTTCTCATAGCAGGCAAGGCTGTTTCACAGACAACAGGAACAGTGCCAACGATAGACTGATTTGTTTAGACCAGTAACAAAGATTATCTCAGAATGATTTTTTGTAGGAAATTACAGTTTACATAATATGATTTTATTATCATTTATATGGTTAATTGCAGCTTTTTATTGGCAGGGCTGTTTCATGCCACAGAAATGCTATCTTTCCTGACAGCATTTCTCAATCAGACTTCTTGAAAGCTTGCACACAAAACACTTGCCATCATCTGCAAGCAGAAAGATTGGCAGGAGGGTGTTTTGTGTGAGAGGCACTTAACTGAGGAGCTGGCACCTCACCCTGAACTGAAATAGCTTCAAGGGCATGCTGCAAATATTTTCCTGTTGCCCAGACTTCTCAGTGAAAGCTGAGGCCTGTATGAAGGATAGGTTCTATGGTCTGCTCAGTTAAGATCTAACCACCATATGTACATATTTTACTGGCAGCTGCAGATGGCTCTGCTGCGCATCTGCTAGGTTTGCCAGAGCACTTTTGCAAACAAACCAAGGATACCTGTAACTTCCAGACTGGTGCTTCTTTCTGTGTAGGAAAAAAGATTTCTCACAATAGAGGAGCTCTCCTTTCTGTTGAAGGGGCTGATGCTATCAAATAATGAGCATACTGCCTGTACTTGAAAAAATGGTCCATATACCCCAAAGCCAAAAACAGCACTTGCCAGTGACCTACTGTATTCCTACTGTAACGACAACGAATGGACTGTGATGTTGGAGATTGCTTTCTGACTTTGATAGCAAGGCTGATGATGCATTGGAAATAGATCACACTGGTAAAATAAGATCTCTTTGTCATGGCTGACAGATATCTTACAGAAAAAAGAGAGGTTTTCATATGTTGACCTTAGAAGACTGTAAAATTTGTTAATGTTTAAAATATGTATTAAAGTAAGTGGGTGCTGGTTTAACTCTGGCCTCATAGACTTGGCCAGAGAGGAGGAGCAAATGGGTCCAGCCATAGCTGAGCTGCAGAAAGTGAGGCATGTATTTCACTGGCTTATGCAAATGACACTTAAGAGTCCCTAATGCCTTCTTTGAAAGCACCCCAGAACAGCCACAGCAATCACATAATCTAAACTGTAAAGCAGATGAATTGTTTTTAAACAAAAATATTTTGAGAGATAATTCTACAAAGAATACAGCAATGGTAACTAGCACATAGGATATTACGAATAGGCCTGAATGCCTTTTTTGTCAGATCAGATATGGTGGTGTACAATCATTTCTATTCCCAGCCCAGTACTCCTCATTAGTATTACACTTACTGGCTTTTCAAAGCATTAAACAAATGCTTTTAGCACAACAGCTCACTTCATTACTTGGTGTTCAAATGTGATGGCATGTGCTTGGAGCACAGCAGGACATCTCCATGCTACTTCACAAGTACAAGGTGCCAAAGCTGATTTTGGACCCAGATCCCACGACCTTGGTGAAGTCATTTGCAGTTAGCTCCACAGAGGAGACAGAGGTGCACCAGTGCTTCATTTTTGGCTAATTCACGTGCAATGGGATATTCAGCCTTGAGATGGCCACTGCTGCTTACTGGCACAAAAAGGCATTTCAGAGCTGTTCTCAAAAGTTAACAATGATACTGCTGTGAACCTTTGTCCAGACATAATGTTCTAGAATACGAAACTAAGATCGAAGATTTAACAAATCCCTTTATGGATGCATATGTGTTGTATTGCTCAGTGTTGACAAACAGCAGTGCAGTCACCAGCATCATTAAGGGCAAACGGCCTGAAGTTGTCCCAAGGGAGGTTCAGGCTGGATATTAGGAAAAATGTCTTCACTGAAAGCATTTTTAAGCATTGGAACAGCCTGCCTGGGGAAGTTGTGGAGTCACACTCCCTAGAAGTGTTCAAAAAACAAACAGACTTAGTGCTTTGTTATATGGTTTTGTGGGCATGGCGGTATTTGGTCAAGGTTTGGTCTTGAAGACCTTGAGGATTTTTCCACCCCTAATTGTTCTATGATTATTTTGCAGTCTTGCAAGAAGATTCAAAATCCAAGGAAGAAATTTCTCATGCTGATCAAGAATTAAATGGAAACAGACTCCAACAGTTTGAAAGCATCGACAGTAAAAACAATTGCCAGACACTAGAGCTACCATATGTGGTGTTCGTGTTGTGTTTGGAGAAACTCTATCAGAGAAACAGCTACTTCACAGCTTTGTTCTCATGTTCTGTTAGCACCTTGCAGTCTCCTAAAATTCTTGCTAGAGAATAAAAGTGTTTGATTCATAGCTACCCAACAAAAAACAGATGAGGTATTCTCTCACTGTTCACAGCATAATGCCACTGTAACATTTTACTGTCAGAATCTAAAACTAGCACCTCCTTATTCCCACACAAGAAATCAAAAACAAACCAACTCATCCCACATACTAACAAAGCCTACAGAAGAAAACTTAACTACATATTCCCTAATACACACAGACATTAACCAGATGTCAAGGAGAACTGGATGACCAAACATCCTTGAGGACTCAGACCACTAAGCCCTGCTCTAGAGGATTCAGCCCCACTTCAAAGGGTTCTATGGGTTGTTTACTAAAAGATGCCTTGATTTAAAAAGGTCTCCCCAGACAACATCCTGCCTATGAACAGCCAGAAAGTACAAGATTGATGTAATCTGCTTCTCCACTGTCCTCTATCCTACCTGGCTAGCAGAATTAGGGTGCAAGCTAAAATTCCCAGCTGGCATGGTTAGACAAACATGCCACAAAGCTTCAGAAACAGCTGCTTGTTAAGCTTCCCTTTGGAATTCATGGCCCATGAGAAAAACAGCAAGGCAATCATGTGCCCATACCTAAAAGTCACTAGCTGGAATTTGGTTGAGTGGACTACAATGAAATGCGGATATGTGGTGTGGAGAGCCATTCTCCTCCAGAACTGCCCCTTTCCTCCTATGCTTCAATATACTGAAATTAGGACTCTCTAATGCATAGAAATGTTATAGGGCCTTCTGCAGAATCCAAAGAATAAAAACCTGTATTTGCTTAGCCCTCAAAAAACATTTTTAATCCTTTTTCTTAACTTGAAGCAATTTTCTAAAACAATTCTGAGAAGAGTTGAATGATACACTGTATTATGCAATGAAGTACCATGCAATGTATATCAGTACTGCACTTTCAGCCTGTTTCGATTTATCAAAAATCTTCAGTCATCAGTTAATAGGCTGCCTCATTCCTTCAGTGAAGGCAATTTATTTACCACTAGTGAGAAATTCCAGCTCAGAAGCAGTTTCCCACTTTTTGAAGGGAATATAGAACCAACAAGGTAATACAAAAAAATCAGCTTCTATTGTATCACTATATACCCACTAATGGCAAACTGAATTTTTATTTAAGTTTTACTGGAAAGAAACCTGCAGTAACAGTAAATCAGATGGTGATGGTATATAAAAAATTCCACTTGTTCCGATATGCCACATTTTGTACCTTACACATACTGTGCAGTACCTTATTACACAGCTTGATGTGCAATTCCTTTACTCATTCCCAATGAAATAAATTTAATGGAAATTAGGTCTCTGATTACCCTTAGATATTTGCACCTCTAAACCAAATGAGGAGCAATACTTTGGAGGAAGAGATATTATACTGCATCAAGAAGTGTGACAAAATCTGACTGTTGATTTGAATTTGAATCAAAATTTTAACTTCTATTGATTTTGGGTAGGTTTTTTCTTTCCCTATCAGATTATTGATTTATTCAGCATTCTTAGTTTTACCAGTTTTATGAATACAGCATTTTTCAAATGCAAATCTACTTTCAGATATAGTTGTTCTTCAAAGCACTGTAATCCTGTTGACCCATCTTCTTGACAAAATGCCCTGCAACACGATGGATATGCCTTAATCTTTGGCAGAACTGGGATAATATATCATAGCCCATACATGTTCAAGTAAGAATAAATTGAACTGATAGTTTTATGTATGAAGTGTTCACTAAATGTCAAAATTCCTATCTAACTTTAATAAATGCTGAAAGCTGACCAATTATACAGAGGAAATGTTTACACAACTAAAAGAGCTGCATAGCCTGAAGTGTTAAGTAGCGGCATGAAACTTACACATAAAATGTTATGGAAAACTGTTTGAAGGACTTTGAGGGGAAAAAAATCCCACATGAAAATGCTGCTCTATTTGTTTTTCAAACTAACTAATTCCTTCACTAAAACACTTCTTGTGTCAAACTCCTGTCTTAGTGTGCCCTGGTCATACAAATACCAAAAGATTGCACATGGAAAGGGCACACAGAGACAAGCCATCTCCCAGCAATCTACATATGCCACAGCTCTTTTCAGTGAGTTCCAACCCCAGCCTGACACCAAATTCCTCGTCAGCCTTGGACAAATCAGCTGAGTGGTTCTTATTTATCCACCTGGAGTGGGATTGTAAGGGAAAATGAATGCTTACAGAGTGCTCAGTGACAGAAATGGGCACTTGTGTTCCACACACTTTTACTGTTCCTAGTCCTACCATTTTCTCCCTCAGTCCAAATGGGGACATTTTCATTATGAATGTAAAGGCAGGAATAAAGCCAGAGCATATGGCACTTTATGTGTTGATAGAATTGCATTTCACAGCTAGCATTGACAAGCACATTTGCCAAAACCTAGCTAACCTATATATTCACCTCTAAAGAATCTTCATGCCCTTGCCGTATATAGTCTCATCCTGGAAAGGATTTGAAACTTTCAATTATCAATTATTAGCTTAAGTAAACTTAAACTTTTAAAAAAAAAAAGTCCCTGTCCCCCAGATGTTTCTGAAAAAAAATAAACCAGAACGCAACACAATCTTCAGAAATACTTCACAGAATAAAAAAACATGGAGATTGCAAGCTGGTTTATAATTTGATAAATAAATTGCATTTGCTGTTCTCTACAGTTTTCCTAGAAGCTTCAAAGATCCACTCACACAGTTCACTGTTTGTAATGTTTTAGAATTTGCCACAGAAAGTAAATTTGACTACTTTGACTTCTAGAACCTGAATTCTGCTGCCCTCTCTAGCAGACACTTTTTTCTTTAGACACTTTTTCCTTTAGCAGGAATTTCTTTGCCCAGTGCCTCCACAACAGCACTGCAGGATGCCACATGGACTGTGTTCATGATGCACCCTTCTTCGTCTCCAGGGCAGCCTGGAGATTTATGTATTTATATAAATCCCTACTGATCTACTTACCTGTCCACTATTTCTAAGCTAGGCTGGGAAATGTACCAGTTTGGCCAGTCTCTGAATTTATATGTCACATAATCTGATGATAACGCAGCAATTAGTGTTACTAATACCTCATTATCCAAACAAGGATCTATTTTAAGGTAGAGCAACTCAGTCACAGCTTCAGGTTCATTTCAAATTCAGGCTGACACTTCATAAACAAAATATGATCTTCCAAAGATTTCTTTGGAACTCTAATAACAAACAATCCAAACCAAACTGCTCTGAAAATCAGTAGAATAACTGTTCCCTTATATCAGTTTTTACTTCCCATCCCTTAGAAATAATGCTTCAGAAAGCCATAAAATGAAAGCTATTCATCACTGAAATGTCATGTCATCACTTTTTCAAAAGCCTCCCACAGAAAGACAGAAAATGTAAGATGTCAGAGTAAAGTCTTTGCTTAATCCAATTAGCATTTAAATATTTTAATCAATAAAATATGACAATTGGACTGGGCTAGAAGCCAACTCCCTAAGAGCCATGCCTTTTGTCACACATAGTCTTACTTGCACTTCTGTGTTACTGAACAGCAGTGCAAATTACTAAACAGTAAACGTATCAGAACAATAAATCCATGACACAGTCTGACAACTCTATCAACTTAAAATCTTTACCTTCTATGGCAGCAAAAGGAGCAACCAAAAATCAACAGCAAGCAATGATTTCCTGGAGACTGGGCTGGTTATGATATATTTAAGATGCATGTGATGGGACCCATTAGCCACTAGAAAATGGCAAATGGGAGTTCTGTGTGTTTGCATGTGACCTGAAATAGTTCACAGTACTGAAATTGAATCATAAGCACCGTGATGATGCAGAAAACAAACCCTCCTCACCATTTGTTTTCCCAATGGCAGCTGGCAGATGAGCACACAGCAAGTGCATTTGCTGGAAGTGCCGATGCCTAATGAGTCACTAACATTGCTAAGTTCAGTTTGCATCCTTTAGTGCAAAGAGAGAGACAGAAAGGAAGGAGTAGTTTTAAGAAGTTTCCTACTAGAAAGCCAGTCTGAAAATGGCTGCCTAATTAGGTAGTTATTTGGTCACTGAGTCACAAGTACCTGAAAAATCTACTTGCTGTTTATCACAAATGAATGGCATCAAGGCAAAAAATCAAACGTCACTAGTGTCTTCCTGAACCATATAACAAAGTAACTTTTACTACCAATACCCACATGGTTAATACTTCATCCATATCTTTCTTCATTTGCTTGGCAAAATTTCAGATTTTTTCAGGTCCCTTGAACACAGCTTTTTCTGTTGCCCTTAAGTGCAAGAAGTAAGCATACTAAGTAACACTGACAACACAGCACTTGCATTTTCTGCGTTAGCCAGACATGATGAATACACATTCTGCAAAGTGAACTATAGCCTCTCTCATAAAAGTTGATAGAAAACTAGTTCCTGATGAATTTCAGATGACAGCTTTGTCCATAAAAGCACACATCTGGGAGGAAGACAAGCAGTTCAAAACCAACTGGTCTTCATATGAGGCACAGCTATAACTCCCACAAAAAGAAACACTTGGGTCTGTTATTTGTAAGGGATGCCATCAGGCTTTGTCATATTGTCCAACCAGTTCTGCTGATTAGGAGAGCAAAAATACTTTTGCTTAATAGCAAACCTCAGTGTGATGCAGCAATGTTTTCATTCTCTCATTATATTCAGGGAGAGTTTTCCTTTCACCACTATTCCCTTTTGCACCTGGCCACATTTATTTTCTAAACCAGTGATCTAGTGAGAAACTCTTAAGCAAAGGAGATATATTTTCATGATCCCATGCTGAACCAGTGCTCACTGAATAGACAGTTCTATTAAGAAATGGGCAGGTCAGTGCCTGGGGAGCAACGTGCCAAAAACCACTCTTGGATTCTCCAACATTCAAAGCAAATGACAGAAAAAGGCACATCTTTAGGCCGTATATACTTACACAAAATCAGGAAGCCCATCTCCAATCCAGGAAAAGCAATGATTTGTCAAGGAGATTTCTAAAGACTTTGGTAGCTCCAGAATTGTATTCACAGCATAGAGGCCCTATCATAAACGAAATTTTGTCATTATAGATTGTGCTCTTGGCTATCATCTTTCAATGCATAATGAATCTCTCATGCTGGGGAACCTCATGTACCTAGGAAACTTACAGCTTTGTATTAGGAAAATAAAGCAAGATGGTTCAT
Organism: Rhabdornis inornatus; assembly: GCA_013397075.1. NCBI lineage: Eukaryota > Metazoa > Chordata > Aves > Passeriformes > Rhabdornithidae > Rhabdornis > Rhabdornis inornatus. The sequence goes on along the minus strand of VWZS01001838.1, from coordinate 941,345 downwards.
TCACTACTTTGAACAGCTGTGTTTCAACTTTTGCATATAGTTTTAATGACCACTGATACTATAAAGGCACCAGCCATTCTTGCCCAGAACTGTGGGGAGATTGGCAGAGGGTCACAGCCTAAGCATCTCTGGGTGGAGCAGAACTGGAATATTTGTACAATCTGAGGCACTGCAGAGAGATGGGCTGATGATAGGAGTGATGCCAGAACAAGCAGGTGCAAGAGACTTACCATGTGAAACCTGTACATCTCTTACTTTGAAAAATAAAAAAACAAATTTAAAAGGGAAGATTTGAAGATTTTGGTGCAAGTCTGGGCCATTTTCAAGAAAAACTGAATGCAAAGCGGTCAGTGACATCCTTGTATAGAAGACAAAGTCCTTCTGGTTATTATTCTGCTGATGAAGGTACAGAATGAACCAAAGAGGGGAAAAAAACACCACCACACTTCTACAAGTAAACAATTAAAACAGTCTTAATGCTTTGGAACAGTATTGCCAAATGATCATTCTTGGATGGTCCTTTTTCCAGCTTCTGCAGCAGGAAGAGCAGAGTTTAAAATATAAAACAACATGGGAAAGAATGGGAGAACACCCTGACACAAGGATCCTTCAACCCTGTTTAGTTTTCATCCGATTGGCTTCTCCAGTCGAAGTGACATTATGTAGCTAATCTGTTCTCTTAATACTCTGCACCGAAATGTTGCTTACACTTAGCTCGGTAATAGTTCTGGCCAATGAACACACAAAGGAACAGCAAGGATAGTGTAAGAATTCAACAGTATCAAGTAAAATTCTAATCCTACTAAATTCGGCAGCACAAATCTCTTACGTAACCTGTGATTTAGAGGACAGGCTGATCATCTGGTCTGCGAATATTACTCTGTTCTTCTGAGTACTTCAAACAAAATTGGCAATTTTCCGTTACAAATTTTCTTTTGTTTTTCACTGCATAAAGTCTTAGGAAAGACATCCCATGCTTACAAAACATTTTTAGCATCAACAATATGCTTTTATATGACAATTCAATTATACTGAGGGTGTATATAAGTTTAATAGCTACCCTTAAGTGCTTCTCTGCCAAGGCTGCCTTGAACTGTGGTACATCTCTGAGGTTCAGGAGGTGGATGGCTTGTGATCTAAATTTAAAGCACTGAGACTTCAAAATAATACTTGGAAAATGAGCTTTTCTGAAAGTTGAATGTTATATCAGCAAATTTTACAGATCTCTGGAACTGATACTCTCCTGAAGCTGAGGAGCTTTGAGAGCTACAGATGAAAGATCCTGAGCATGTAAAAACCACTAGAAAGACAAAAGAGCTTGTATCCACCCTTAAAAAAACCCACCAAATCAAAAACTGTCCTTTTACAACAAAAACAGATTCCAACATGCAAAAGCAGCTGTCCAGCAATAGGACACAAATGTACAAAAGGTCAATTCACAAAATAATTATGAACCAAGCATCACATTATTTAAATTCCTGTTGTTCTTCAATCTTCAATACCTCCTTCAAAAGGAGGTATTCATTCAATGCCAATATTTATAGAGTGCAATAAACATTCAATTCATGCCAATTCATTCAAGAATTATGATGTCATGCTTTTGAAATATAGATACTGGCCAGTTTTGGGAAGAGAAGTTTTATTCACAGAATAGCAAAAATCAATCAATCTTATAGCAGATACCCATAAAGAGTGAAGAGTTCAGGGATTATTGGAGAACCTGTCACCTGAAATTGTCACACACACTTCTGACAAGATTTGCTGCGAAACTTGAAGCCAATTACAGACATTTTCTTCTCAGCCATATAAAGGATGTGTCATAGAGATATACACTAATATGGGAATTCCTTGATCTGTTAGGAAACAAGTGGCCACCACCAGGCTATCACCAGCTAGCTAATCCATGTACCTCCATGCAGTTGTTACAGTAGGAAAAGCTTTTACAAAAAAAAGCAGCAGCATTCCTCTCTTCTTTTGGGAGGCCCAGTTCATTCCACTATCCTGACAAAATTTCTCAGCAAATATAAAGTGCCAAAAATAATTACCTCTTTAGCAACTGCAGGAAGCCAACACGTTTGAACGAGAAGCTTTGGTGATAAATGCTCCACAATGGATGGTTCAGGATGACAGGAAATGTCAGACCATCCCCTTTAGAGGGCTACTTACAGCACAACTACAGCATGGCAGGATGGCAACAGCAAAGAGGATAACTGTATGCCCAGTGTTCTTCATTTTGCCCCACGGAAAGAACAGCAATTTTTTCAGTTTCCATTATCATGCAGTCTCCTCTGTACTAATATGAGAACACAAGGAGACCCAAAACAGAGTATCTGTTCATAGGAAAATTCCCACTGATAGTTTTCCTGTTACAGTTGAAAGCCTGTTGCAGAAGCATGAAATTGCCAAGAGGAGGTTGCAGGGAGGAGTAAACCCTTAAAAAGGTCTACTAAAAACTCCACCACGAATTAAGAAGGAATAATTCTTTTCTCTAAATTAAGAATGAATTAAAAATTAAACAATTTATTAAGAATTAAGAATGAATGATTCTTAAAGTACATGTAGAGGGAGTAATTATTATGCTCCATAACAGAAATTGCTTTAATATGTAGAAACTAAACAAAGGTCAAAAGAATTGCAGAGCCACAGTCAGCCTCTCATGCTCAGAGACTAACTTGTTGTATCAAACCAGAGCTGAAAAGCAAGCAGCCTGCTTTGATCTTTTAAATTTGACATGTATATAAGCAATTACATCACAGAATTCAAACCAAGTATTTAAAAGACAGACTAACCTAGGAAAGTATGAGACTGAGATATTTAGAAATTCATGCTCATTATTTTATTGCCTTGGGCTACCTGATACCATAGGTAAAGTCTCCTTGGAGGCTAACAAGGGAATAGCTGATCAGTCCTAATGCCTGTGCTGGTTTTGGATGGGGTGGAGATAAGTTTTCTTCACAGTTAGTGGCTTACTGGGGCTGAGTTCTGGATTTGTGCTGAACAGAGTGTTACTGCATAGATGTGTGGGAGGTTGGGAGGAGACACAGTCAGGACAGGTGACCCCAACTGACCAAAGGGACATATGACACCATGCTCATTGTATAAAGTGGGAGGAAGAAGGAGGAAGGGGGGAGGAAGAAACCGTAACAGGTGATGGGGCCCTGCTCTCCTGAAGATAACTGAACACCTGCCTGCCCATGGGAAGTAGTGAATTGATTCTTTGTTTTGTTTTCCCTATTAAACTATCTTTTTCCCACAAATTTTCAAGTTTTTACCCTTCCAGTTCTCTCTCTGATGGTGGGGGAGTGAGGGAGCAGCTCCATGGGGCTTGGTTGCTGGTTGGGGCTAAACCACAACAATGCCGAAGAAAGAACTGGCAGGACAATGCACCAGATTACACTAGCTTAACCATTTGTGATTTAACCAACCATACTGTAGTCAGAAACAAAATACAACAGGACAATTGCATTAAAATCTGAAGAGAAGGTTATAATAGTTTGGGATGAGAATAATTATAAATACTTATAGGCATGTAATTAAATGAAGATACTTTAATGAGGTGATGCAAGTGCATATTTTATACATCTACAAAACATTACCATGAGATAAGCAGAAGACTCGTGATAGGGAAAAAAAAGTATTAAACTCAAAGATCTGTGTTCTGAGGGTAACATCTGTGTTCTGAGGTTTCAACCTATCCACTCAGACCTTCTCCTTCCCTTTGAACTGTATGAGTTGCTGAAAGCCATTACTTTTAAATACCAGTTAATATTAGTGCTAAAACAATAATAATCAAATATTATGTACATTTTAGGCAAGCAGGCTGTCTTTACCTCCCATTCCAAGTAAATGTACTGTCTTCCAAAAAAAGTATATTACTTTTCTTCCAGAAAGTAATATTCACAAATTATTTTAGAGGAAAGTTACTGTACAAAGACACAGAAGCTAAAGTTCATAAAAAGACTAGTCAGTACAATTAGACAGATGTTTGCTTGTAGTTCTTCGTATCCAAGACCTTCTTGCCACACATTGAGCAGATGCCTATAAGCACACAAAAAGTGTGTAAATTATTTTAGAATTATTAAAATCTTTCATCAAAAACACAGTTGCTATGTTTTTGTAAGGATCTTTTTCAAGAAATTGTTCAAATGAGCTCTTATTGGCAATCTATCTGTTCTCAGACATGTTCTCAACAGGTACTACGAACTTAGAAGTAATATTGTAATTCCTAATACATTCCTAATAAATGGATATGTGCAGTGTGTGTGTAATCCTTCCACTAAAGAAAATAAGCTCTATTTTGAGAGCATTATCATTCACAATACTGCTGGAAGCCTCTATAATTTGCTGGAATGCCTGAAGAGAGCCAGGAAAGGCTCATTTCTAACAAAAAGGTAAAAATAGTGTACGGTTAATCATTTTAAGTCCTGTAGCCAAAGGAGGCCTGAGATGGGCTGAAAGTAGCAGGGCTAAGAAAATACAGTCACCAACAAACTGACTGCTAAATGGGGCATTAACAGGTGGAGCCAGAATTAAGGTATTTATAGAGCAGGAGTGAAAAACAATGAACACCAAGAATACTTGAGAGTCGAAGTGATGAACACTGATGTCCCAAAGGACTTTGTTCTAAACTCTGAGTGTCAAGTCAAAAGACCAGAGCACCAAAATGTACACAAGCTGGCCGAGGGGTGGGTTGTCTCAATCTTTCCCTCTCCTTTCAAAGCAGAAAGGTGCTAAGTCTTTTATCTGGTATGACCATACTTCAATTTACAAACATTCACCAGGAAACAAAAAATGTCAAGTGGCATCTACTCCTACTTTCTCCAAATTGTGTTTTTTCATATATAGACATCCTGACTGGACACTTATCTAGCAGTCCATTAGGAAAGAGAACAGCAGGGAACATGCCACATGATTTACTCTGGAGACCAAAATTCAGTCCACTCAATATTGACTTCAGGTCTAAACTGAGGAAGAATTAACTTGAGATTGCCTCTCAATTTCAGAGATATGCAACAGCTGAAGCACTGAGCTGTATGACTGCATTTGCTTCAAGGAGTACGCCCTAATGACATCTTTGATGGTCAGAGCTAGAACCTAAAGCACTTAGAGAGTTCTTAATTTTATAAAGATAACAGGTTCAACCTAGAAGGATACACAAACCGACAAAAATCAAATCCTGAAGCTCACCCCAACCAGACATAACTTTAAGAAAGAGTACAAGGTTCTATCCTATGGGGCTCAGGCAGCCATCTGGGGAGGATCTAGCAGGCAACATTCCTACAGCAGGCTGCTAAACCACTGACTCAGTGACACAGCACATATTTATTGAATAAATAATTTCATAAACAAAGCTTACTACTGGCTAGCTGTAGCACCACATCCAAAAATCAGTTCACCTTATGTACTACAAAAACTCCTTGGCATTAAATCATGTAACTGACTTCATTATGCTTTTTTTCCATCCAGGAATTTTAGATTTAGCTATTATAAAACGGAGAGAGAAGAGAAGGAACCAGAAAAGGGACTGCAACAAGCAATTGAGTTTTACAAGATCTGGGGTTTTTTTAAATTAAGGAAAATCAAACTTGCTAGATGATAGTTCTCTATGCAATTGCCAAGATTAAGTTTAGAGTTATTTTTCAAATGTACTGTTTCAGATACCGGAAATATTCTAAAAGAAGTAGAATTACAGAATGACAAAGGTTTTAAAGAATCTCCTTCAGTTTCTAGTTCTGCCCCACATAAAACAGCCAACTTGGATAAGGCTGGCTCAGGACTGTTCAAGTTATGCTATGAATACCTCCTGTAAAGATCCCACAGCCTCTGATGGTACCTATTACTAGAATATTTGATCACTCCCAGGCTGCAAAATTGCTTTCCTTGTATGTAATTAGAATTTTCCACATTCTAACCTGTGTATGCTATTTCTTATTCTATTACTGTGTACGTAAGAGTCTGACACCATGTTCCCCGTGCCTGCCTCTCAGTAGCTGAAGACAGCAATTGAATCTCATCTCAGCCTTCCCTTCATAAATACAAATTCAAGTGTTGTACCTCCTCTCCTGTTCCAAACCAAACCGGAGTATTTTGGCACACAGTGGAACTCACCTTTTTTATAGGCACATCCTTGACAATAGTGGGACCCTGGCTGATGGACAGAACTCTTACAAATCCGACATATTGCAAACTTGTTTTTTCCATAAGGATCAAACCTGGGAAAAAAGGAAAAGTATTTTATTTATTCACCTTGAAATGAAGGGTTTTTTTCTGCCTTATCCTAAAAAGTCTAAGCCAGAGAGTGCAGTCAGAAACTCCAGCAAAAACTGTAATTTAGAAAAGGGACGTACAAGAATTATTTCTAACAGGCTACACAAAGTATGCAGAAAAGCTCCCACTTTCCCCATTAAGAGACATTTCTTCCATCATAGACAGCAACTTCAGGAAAGCAGAACTAAAAATGTTTATTAAGATACTACATGACTTTGAACTTAAACACCTTCCAGCAGCATCTTGCCCCATTGCAAACGAAAGTCCCACAGACATTAAGTCAATGCTCAAGAGATTATCGTGGCAATATTAGCACAGAAAATAAGTACTCTCAGCTTCTCTCCTACAAAAGCATCAAATCCTAGTAATTCCAGTGAGAACTGCAGTAAAATAGTTGCCCACACTCTATGACTGAGCAGAAAGCACCATGAAATATGTATGGACGTATTTTTACTGACAAATCAAATACTATAATCCCCGCAATTTAATTTATTAAGTGTATTTTGGACAAGTCTGGAGTCGTTGCCCAGGTATGCAAGAAACAGGCCTCAGTTAGTTTGCTAATTGATGTTCTTAGCCAAAATCTGTTTCTTTCAAGTACTAACCTTGCCTTCTTTGAGGTCAATGCCTTGTTTTCATTTAATTTCCGACCACCGCTTTCTACAAAAAAATAAATCAATAACCAAATAAATTTCCCCATTCCAAGCATACTTTAAGAATTTTCATTTACAACTTTTACACGTATGCAAATAAAGTCACAAAGTGAGATTAAAATATTTGGCACAGCATTAGGGAATAGGATAACAGAACACTTTATGCTCCATTTAAAGACTCTATGTATTGTCCTCCCATGCAAGGGAAAGAAAAAAAACAAGCCAGAAAACAAAACCAGGCAAATTCAATACTGAAGAGTCCTGGACAAATAAATTCCAACTATATTAAATCAGCATGGGAGGGAAAGTACATGACTTAAGATGGTAACATAGCTCAGGTGCCCAACTGGCTGTATAACACTCAAAACCAAGTTGCTAAACCTTGCCGAGGTTACCTGTAGTGTTTCTTGCACCATCCTTCCATGTATCAGGAGTGATCACTGTTCCAAGCTTCTTCTCACCTACATAAGGAAACATTATAAAGGAAAAAAACTCAGAAGTACAGAACCAATAAGGTTGGAAAAGATCTCTGAGATCATGGGTCCAACCCCATGACTGATCACCACCTCGTAACCAGACCATGGCACCAAGTGCCATGTCTGGTCTTGTCTTAAACACCTCCAGGGATGGCGACTCCACCACCTTCCTGGGCAGCGGATTCCAATGTCTTATCTCCCTTTCTGTAAAGAAATTTTTCCTAATGTCCAACCTGAACCTCCCCGGCCCAGTTTAAGACTATGTCCTCTTGTCCTGTTGCTTGTTGCCTGGGAGAAGAGGCCAATTCCCACCTGGCTACACCGGCCTTTTAGGGAGTTGCAGAGAGGCCCTCCCTGAGCCTCCTCCCTTCCAGACTAAACAACTCCAACACCCTCGGCCGCTCCTCATCAGACCCTGTGCTCCAGACCCTTCACCAGCTCTGTTGCCCTTCTACGGACCCGCTCCACCACCTCACTATCTTTTTTATAGTGAGGGGCCCAGAACTGAACGCAGCACTCGAGATGCGGCCTCACCAGTCCCAGTACAGCGGGACAACTCCTTCCCCGGTCCTGCTGCTCACGCTATTGCTGATACAGGACAGAATCACTTAAACTGTGCGCACTAACACGCTCCACGGCGGAGAATGACAGCTCACACAAGGGAGAATGCCAGCTCACACAGGGCCCTGCCGGGACGCGCCACCCGCGACCCGCCCTGAGCAGCCCGGGACCCACGGCTGCTGCTCCGTTCAGGGCAGCCCGGGATCCCCGCGGGCAGGGCCGGTGAGGGCACGGCACGGCATGGCCCGGCGTGTCGGACAGGGCCCCCCACATGCCCGTACTCACACTTGTCGCACACCATGGCGGCCCCTCCACAGCCGCCGCCGCTTCCGGCACCGCCCCGGAAGTGCCGCCGCTCGGGCCCCGCCGATTTCCGCTGCCGGGCGGCGCCGCGCGCTCCGCGGTAAGAGGCGCGAGTCGCCCCCGCGGGATTTGGTTTTTTGAACAAACGCCATTTGCTGCCCCAAAATCCTCACCTGCGCCCCCAGCCCGGGCCCGGAGCGCTGCCCTGCGCGTCGCGGCTGGGGAAGATGCTGCGCTGCGGTGTGCCGGTGACGGGACGGGACTCGGTGTCTTGCAGGTGGCGCTGGCCGGCACCATGAGGGAGGCGGAAATCTGGAGGCTCCTGGCTGCCAACCTCCTGTGCGCTCTGTCCGTCGTCCTGGCCGCTGTGGTCCCGGCCGTCTTCCTGGACGGATTCAGCGTCCTGGGAACGCACCTCACGTGGCTGTGTATTTGTTCTGTTTGTGTTGCTACCCTTAATATAATCTTGCACTTAGTCCTTAAACCAAATCAGTCTCCTAAGAGACGTTCCTTTGCTCACAAGGTAAGATTTTTTTTTTTAAATTCTTAAGTTGCTACCAGACAATACAGAGGGGAAGCAAATTCTCTGAAATAATCACATGAGAAAGAAGACGATTTTTGATGGTGAATTCTCATTTTCCATTAGTGAGTTGAGTGTAGTACCTTTTGAAACAAATTTTTCAGTATTTTCGTGGTGTTAAACTTTTTTGCCTATAAATAACCTGTTCGGGTGAGCGATTCTATGCTTTCCTGTTTCTTGTCAATGCAGTGTTGTTTGTAGTCCCAAGAATTTGCATAGTGGCAAAACCTGGCAAAAATTAAATGGCACAGAGCTCATTTTGTAGTCCAGGCCTGGCTCATCTTCTTGATAAGTGGATACACCAAGAAGAAAAGTCATCACACGTTTCTCGTGTGTAGTTGTAAGTTTGTAATAACTTTACAAGAAAAAAAATATTTCAGAATCTGATATATAAAAGAGATACCATGCTACATTTGAACAATTTTTAAAGTCATATGGAAAAGTATTAAAATGGCTCAATTTACTTGTATAATGAGATTTGCATACAGAAGAATCTAAAGTTGGGAGAAACTTTTTGTAGTTACAGTTTGCAATGGGGAGCATTAAAGGTATGAATCTCAATGAAATAATTCTGAACAGAGTGATTTTGGAGTAGCACAGGACTTGCCCTGCAGTGGGGGAATACCCCAGAGTTTTGAAGTCAGGTGGATAATCTTGTTCTCCTGACTTGATGAGGCAGGCAAGATGTAGTGAGTGCTCTGAGGTGGTTCTTAAACATTGAAGTAATCGTCCCTGCGAGCCTATCTTTGTATGCAAAGCTTCTGTCTAGTTTTGCTGACTGAGGAGGATGTGAAATGCACAAAACCATGATGGAAAGCAAGTATTTTAACCATCCGTGATTTAAAAATGAAGCACACTTCATGTTCTAGGTGAGGTTTCATCCCAGGAAATATATATAGAAAGGAATAAATATAGAGAAATAAGGGTTCAAGGAAAGTTATGGATTTTGCATTGGTGACCTGATCAGAACAGACCTAACCAGAACTGTTTATCAAGTGTTTTTGCTTCTCCATGATATAGTGAGTACCCAGAAACTGTTGTTTAAGTTCATAGAAAATTGTATTTTGTAGACTTCTAGAAAGTTACGGATATTTCTCAAATATAATGAGAATTTAAGATGCCAAGTTCAAAATGTAATTTTAGTTAATGTAATTTTGATTCTCTATGTAGCAGACTTTTTTATATTGTATGTTTTCTTGCTTTTAATTTTTTTTTTCATTTTTTATGAGAGCTGCCTTTTAATGAATGGATGTGGCAGTCAGATGTAAAACAGAAGTGTAAAAATATTCAATAAAATTACTTCTGGTTATCTTGTAATTTCTGCTTATATTTTTTGTATGTTTGCCCTGTTTAATGGGATGCATGAAAAAATATTGCAGGTGGAGTGCGATCTTTTTTAATTAATTATTTAGAGTATTAATATATGGAAAACTGTTTTGAAATATGCCATGCTATTATACTGTGCTGCAGCTGAAATTAAAGAAGTAATTAGAGTACAATGCTGTTGATAAGATATAGACTGTGTGTGTTACTTACATTTTGTTTTGAAGCATTATTCTGATATTTCATTGCTCTTTTTTAGATATCCAGATTTCTAAAATGCTGTATATACTTTTTCATGTCTTGCATACTATTTCATGCGATTATTGTTCTTTATGGAGCACCTCTCATAGAGTAAGTCATAAGACCCTCTCTTTCTCTAAACATTCTAAGGGGCAGCTCTCCTTGCAGATGTTGGTACAACTACTTGTGTATTTTCTGGTACTCTGGAAGTTAAGGGATAAGCTCCTGGCTGGGAGAATAAGGGTGGCTGTTTTAGCTTTCTCTTGGTTTTGGGTTGGGTTTTTTTTGTTTGTTTGCTTGTTCACTTGGTTTCTTTTTGGAAGCCGGCTCTTAAATGAGACTTCTGTAAATAAAAATTGTAGGACAGTTACAAACAACTCCTTTTACTTTAATTTTTATGTTAAACATATGGGCACAAACATTTTTTGGAGTTTCACTTAGTCATTTTCCCTATAAGATTCTAAATTGCACATCTTGCGTATCTTTCATTCTTTTGATGTTAGTGTTTTAACTTTATTGAAAGTTTAAGAAAAGTATGAAGCAACCGAGGTTTTGAGAGATACACTAAGTTACTGACTAACAACAGTATCGTGTAGTTTGGTTTCATGGTTGCTGTCACAACACCAAACTGGAAAAATAAATGGAATAATGAAGTAAATATCCAAGCATACTTCAATTTAGAAGTAATGATCTATGTGAGGTATACCTGTGTTTTTTTAAAAATTTTACAGGTGTCAGGCATTTCAAAAAATTACAACATCTCACTCTTGAGATAACAGCAGAACTCTTTCCAGCTTCCTTTACTATTCTACAGAGTAAGAAGAAAGTATTTTATTCTTGTATATGCAGTTTAAGAAAGCACACATGCTTTCACAAGTTGACTTAGAGGGGCTTTATTCTTCCTAAATCTTGGAACTTTTAGAACGTTAGCAACCACCTCACTTAATTTTCTGATATTCTATTTCTTTTTGTAGGTCAGTGACTGAGACGTTTTTGTTTGCAGTTCTTCTGTCTACATTTACTACTTTACAGTGTTTGTGTTTGCTGGGACCAAACATACAGGCGTGGATACGGGTATTTAGTAAAAATGGGTAAGTTCTAATTAAAGTTTCTGGTACTTCTCTGAATAGACATGGGCAGAATTGATGGAAACAATATGTAATGGAATTTTTTTGTCAAGAAAAGAAAACTTCCTTGAATGATATGTGGTTTTTGTATTTGTGATTACAGACATATGAAAGCTTTTCTGACAAAGATTTATTTGAAGACAGTGATTTGGAAAAATGGCTTTTTATTTTTGGTGCTCAGATGCTAAATCTCATTTTTTATATGTTTGAAATTTCCAACATATATTCTACTGGAGTAAAAACACAGTCCAATCCTATATGATGGTTGTCGAATAAAGGGGAGACGTGACACTGAGCTGTGCATGGAGAATCTTGCACATGATCCACTAGTACCTTCATAAATACAACTTTTAAAGTACAGATAGGAAGTCAAAAAAAGCAAGTTTTAAATTTGAATATAATGTTGAAAGTTACACATTACTTAATGTGTTCTTGAGTATGTAATCTTAACTCATACTCCTTTTTCAGTTTCGAAGAAAGCTGTTTGGAGTGTCAGAGTTTTCAAGCATTAATTTGTTCATCAGTATGTTTAAAGTAAAACAAGCCTTCTAACCACATTTTCACCTGTAGTGGCAGCCATGGCATTAGCATGTATCAAAGATAATGTATTTTTCAGGAGATTGCCATTTCTTCTGCCTTTTGCATTCCATAAATAATAGCATGTTTGAAAGACCGGGACACTGAAACATAAAGAGGCTTCACATATGCTTGAGATTTAATGAGATTTTAATAGATGACAAGGGTGAATTCTTATCTCAGAAAAAAAGTGAAAAGTCATACTATGCTGCTGACCTGGAATTACTGGATTTATATGGAATTATTTTTGGTTTGCACTCCAGTAGGGAAAGACAAAGGTAGACTTTATTACTAGTTGGAGGTATTGAACTTTGGTTTCTCTCAGTTCTCAACTTACTGAAAAGTATCTTGACACCTTATTCAAGTCATTTGCACTAGGGTTTTTTCAGTGAAAGAGTTGAATATACTGTAATGAAAGCAAGGACTTGTTTAGCCAGAATAAATTATTGCTGATTCATTCGGTCATCTTTGGAGCAACTGGAAATAACAGCTGAATTGAAGTAACATGCTTGACAATATCAGTCTGTCTTTGTGCCAGGTAGATTTTGAATGCCTATTGATTTCTTTCTTTCCTAGTCTTAATGCAATTTCAGCACAATCATTGCATAGGAAACAGTTGTCTTGTTTTGACACTTGCTGTGAGGACTTGTTAGTACTTCTTACTAGTGAGCATGTGACGTTACCTGAGTAAAATGTTTATTATTAATGATGTAAGCTTACACTTTGAATGTAGACTATAAAGAAATATTGTAGTAGGTTTCTTTATGGATTGTAGCAAGCTACTAATTTAAAAATAATCCTGTGTTTTTTCATTTGACTGCACAAGATTGGAACATCTTAGGTCTGGGCATGAGATGAGTGTAGACATGATATATTAAAAGATTGTCTCTAACTTAACCATGTAGAATGAGATGGGACTGGTTAAATGGAAGAAAAGGATGGTTAGGTAAAATCAACAGAGCTGCTTTCCTTGAAAGCAGAGTTTAGGGAATTGAAGCAAACTTAAAAGTCTGATTAAGTGTATAGCTTAGTATGAAAAAAGAATGTGTTTTAAAAGTATTTGAATGCATTTAGGTTTAAGTAACCTTAAGCCTGTGTGCACATAGAATGTGTGAGAAAAGTCAGTCTGTGTATTCTACATCACAAACTCTTTTTATTCTTAGTTGGCTATAAATAGGGCCCTTTTCAGTAATGCTTCATTTGGAAAGGGGTGGGCCCACGCCAGCATCTCTGGACTCCTTATTCTGACATCTAGAGCTGTGACTGATGTCAGTGTCATGACACTGATCATATGCTGTCAGGTGCTGCTGTGAGCAGCTAGAGGGGAGTAAAAGCTACAGAAAGGGTTATCAGCATTAACGGCTGCTTGTGGCTCGTTATTTAAATGGTGTTTCAGAAACTTAGCTAAAATAGCCTTCTGCATAAAAGAGGCTTTAAGAAACCAGTTTTCAATTGCCTTTTTTTTCCTCTCTCTCTCCTTTTGGAGACTGTTTATTTCAAATCACTGCTCTGAGAAATTGTGTTGAAATTTCTGGTATAATAGTAATTATAAGGTATTACCAGGTAGAAAAGAAATTTTATTTGGATATTGCCAAAAATAGTAAAAAACCATGACATTAGGGCTCCTTACTCTTTTCATTATGCCTATTTTATCACTTTGTTTGTGAACTGCATACTCTTACAGACTTGAAATGTTCCTTGTAAATGTAAGCATCATCACAAACCGGGGGCTGCATAGTACTTAGTCCTGCTGCAGCCAAGAATTCCAAATCTTGTCTATGAAGGAGCTGTCTCAGTAGATTATTTTATGTCAGCTAACCTCTTAATTCAAACATTATTTAAAGCTGAACTGAATGTATTTTATTATTTAAAGGGGTTAAATAATTACTTTAGGTTTCTAAAGACCTTTCTGCCACTAGTGCTCATTTATTATCTTAAGCATTACTAGTTTTGTCTGCAGGATCATATTAGTTTAAAATGAAAGAAACCTGGAAAATGCAAAGTTTACAAACATTGCTGCAGTTGTTAGTCTCATGCAAATGAGGAGTTTATGTGGTGAAGGTATTTAAAGAATACCTTCAATAATCCCAATAGGTGTCAGTCATTCCACGAAGAAAAGTGAGTAATGGAAGCATTGCTCCTTCAGGATAATGCTGGAGGAGAAGTCAGGTTGCCTTTGGGTAGCCAGTCCATGCTGCAGAGGGGTTCAATTAGCAGCTGAAATAGTTGCCAAACTGCCAATGGCTGTTTTTCACTTGGGCACCGTGCCTTGCTAATTCTGTTGTTTTGCGTTTGGACTCAGTCTGGTATCTCCATATGGTACAGCAGTCTCTGGTGAATCTGCCACACACACAACATGTCTTGTGAGGTATGACTGTACCTCAGTCAGTCCTTGGTTTAATCTGTTGTCTCTTTCACTGCTTTAAGGCTGTAGTGAATGTTCTCTTCCTTGTTCTGCCTAACAGCTCTCTGCTCAGTTATTCGGCTTCTGAAAATAATTCACAAGAATTTTCTGCGTGCAGATTCTTAAACAGTTTTACAGCTATATCAGGGCATTTCTCTTCAAGAAAAAGAATCTCAGACTACTAGAATTATGAACTGGAGTATGTTAAGTTAAAGGGATCATGTTATTGTAGTAGAAACAGTTCTGCTCCAAATGTCAACCTTGCACTGTCAGTACTATAGTCTGCAAGACCTTTTTTTCTGCAGACATTGAAAAATGTTTGCTTTAAGCTTGTGAGCTGTTTGGTGAATAGCAAGTGCAGCAGTGTGTACGCAGAAGAAATTTTATTCTCTTCAAAACCAAGTGTTCATGCCATGCAACCTAAACAGCCCATGCAAAGTTCAGAGTTTACTGTGCATCTAGTCTTCAAGCCATAAAATGCTGATATTTTTTCCTCTGTTAGCTGAAGCTAGGTGTACACATATAATCTGAGATGTAGCAAACTTAAAACTCGGATCTCCTACTGTACTGATTTAGAGAAGTGGTTCTAGCCTGGTTCTCCTGTCTTGAAACTGTGCTCTACTGTGTTCTGAACTTCTGTTGCTTGTTTCTTCATTGGTACCAGGTACCCAAATGCTCGTAGCCTGAGCAAAGCTGAGTTGGTGTGCTGATGATAGTGAGTGCTCATCTGTTTAATAGAAATCCAACTTTTCAAAAACTTTCAAGATCAGTAGTGGCAGTGGGCTATGAACTGAGAACTGAAGTAATTTAATGTCTCTTACAATGTGTGCCATGACTGGTAGTGTAGGAGTTCTTTAGTGTGCAAAAAATTTATCCTGCAGCCATTGTACTTGAACTCGGATGCACTGCTACCGAAGGGCTCCAATGTGCAGTTACATTTACTTGCAATGTTTCTTTTCAGTTGATGGAAACTTGTTTAGCAACATTCTCATAGTGGACTTTTTTTTTAAATTTTGAATTGTTGTAGTTATCAAATATGTCTACACCACAGAGTCCTTTGACTATGCTTGTGCTTTTCTGTACAGTCCACAGTACCCTTTCATGTCTACGTCTTCCTGCAACGCACACAGTTATCGAGATAGATTTATTTGCTCAGTCTAGCAGTGTTTCAAGCTCAATAGGAGTATTTTCAGGTAACATAAATTAGCTTTTGCAGTAAGCATCTCAAGAAAAAAAAATCCTGAAAGTGTGGTATAAAAAGATTGTAATTATAGCTAAAATATGCAACTTAGATTTTACTTCCAGTTTGTATGTTTTAGGAGAAACCTGCATGCTATTTATCAAATATGTGAATTTTTATATCTGTTCGTAGCATCAAAAATTTTGGGAGAAATCTGATCTAAGTCTCTGCCATGGTAACTTCTGCTGTTGCTAAAAACTTATAACACTTTTTACAGAGCTATGTCCATCTGGGAAAGCAGTCTACAGATTACTTCCATGTGCAGTGTACTTGGAGCTTGGTTTGGAGCATTTCCTATTCCTCTTGACTGGGATCGGCCTTGGCAGGTTAGTATGTACACTTTTACCTAAATGTACAAAATACTAATTTTCTGGAGATGCATGCTACACAAAATTGCTCTGAAGCTGTGCTGGTGTACTGCACTTGGCCATAAGCTGTTCCTACAGAGTTGAGCCAAACTTTTAAAAACTCATTGGAAACATCTATCCTTAGAGTGTAAGGAAGTAAAATGCATTCTTTTTACTTCCAGTTTAAATAGGTTCTTTGTTACATACTTGTGAGTGTCTGTTCCATGCAGATATATAATGGAATAGAACTCTAATGATTTGCATAAGAAGCAGCTAGACGAGCTGGAGGAAAAATGTGAAATTATGAAGATGGCTTCAAGTTTGCCTTCAGTCCAGTAGCTTTTATTTTTCACGGGTAGGCAAAGAAAGATGCTTTCCTGGGCTTCCATACAAGCACTTAACAGAAGCTATTTTAAATGTATTTAGATTGGTTTGTGGAAATGGTGTAGCCAAAGCACTGTACTAAACACTTCTGATTTCAAAGGAAGGCAAACATTAGCTTTTTAGTTGAACAAGAAAAAATGTGAAGCTGGCATTGCAGATTCTATCTTTATAAATTCAAATGTTTATGCTATTTTCTTACTGTGTTTCTTGGCATGGAGAAATGATTCAATTAAATGTAACTGAAGTCTGTAATTGCTGTAAAATGATGGCACCAGTAAGAACTTCTTCCTACATGTGCTCAGTGGATGTTTTCTTCTCTCTGGTTACCAAACTCATATGCTCTTAGCTGAGTAGTGTCTACCAGGCCTGTTCTTAAGCAGATGGTTTCAGAGGTTTCTTCCAGAAATCAGTAGGCAGCACACTTTCCTCCGTGATACTGTAGAGATGCTGTGGCTTACAGCTGCGCTTAAAATTTGTCTTCTGTAAGTAGTTCACAGCCTGTTTTTATGCCATTAGTCTTTTGTTGCAATAGTGTAATTAGGCATTAGAATTTGTATTTCAAAAATAATAGAGGGGTAGGTTAATATTTTAAGCAAAAAAAATTCTGCCCTGAAAATACTTGATTTTATTCTTGCAAGATGTTTCACCATCAATCTGGCATAGTTGTATGTTGGCACTAATTAATTGTTGACAGACATAAATGTAACCTAAAAATCAAGTGTTTCACTGAAATGCAATCTCCTATCTTCCTGTCTTCTTTCCAAGTCTTATTCACTTCCCTGTCCCAATGAGAGGCAAGCAGTTTTTCCTTGCTCAGATGGGATTTTAAAGTAACGTGTCTCCTCTGGCAGGTTTTGTTTTATTCCAGAAATCTCAGATTTTCTAATATGCTGTGTATAAAACCGTCACCTTTTATGCACCAGTGATAAGAGGAAAACTTAGGTCAAGGGGCTCTGATTAACAAAACAAAGACACTAATAGCTGAAGACAGATACTTCAGGTAGAGTTAATTTTTAGCTTTTTGTCCATTCCCACATCTTCCAGTAGCAGGAGACACAGGTCTGAATATGGTCTGAAAACTTCTTCTGTTTGAAAACTCTTCCAAGTTAATAAAAACCAAACATGACTGAAAATTTAGCTCTATAATCTACACTTAAACATGTAAAATTATACTATCTGAATTCTCAGAACAGCAAAGCATCTGCAGAAGCTTCAGATACCCAAACTTGTCTCTGGGTGTGAATGTTCCCCAGTGCTCCCTGTGTGTCTGCAATTTCCCTTTTCCTTCATCATCTCCACCCTTATTTCTGACATACTCCTGATACCAAAGTTAGCAGGGGAGAGTTTATGATTCTCAAGTTCTACATCAAAGCAATTTTCTTTTTGCCTAGATCTGGAGTATTTGCTGCTGTTCTTTCCCTTCCCCTCATTTTTCCCATCCTTAATTCTCCATTTAAAACCTTGTAGAGTTTTAAATAGTGGGGTGGGGGAAGAAATATTTTATTCTATTTTGAGTCTCACCTGCTTGATCCTAAGTGATGTGGGCAATTCAAGAGCAGCCATAGAGAAGTTTGCTTATCAGTCCTTCAGGCTGCCACTCCAACTGTCTTTGAAAACTGCAGTTTTAAATACTGATTTTTTAAGATCTGCTGTATTAAGGGAGATGGAAGTTCTTGTTAAAATCTGATGTAGTTTTTACAAGTCCAGTTGTTTCAGCAAAGCAACACAGTGAAGCACTAACAGTGTAACAGATCTTCAAGGCAGAAATCAACCTCTTTAAAATAGCTTGTCAAGGATCCTGCTCACAACTCTCAAGTTTTCAATCATCTACTAATAATCTAGTATTTTTGTGAAGGTGATCTTTTAAATATTGGTCATCAAACCATAGAAGTGGGAGTAGTGTCTTGGCCAGGCATTTTCAGTATTTGCCCAGGAAACTTTGCTTCCCAGCTTGCCCAGCTCAGCCAAGCTAAGCTATGTGAATCAGGTTCTGGGGAAACACAGCTTCGTGCAACAGCGGATGTCTTTTGTCTTTCTGTTCCTACTGAACAGTATGGATTCAGCAGCCCAGGTATTGCATGTAGTAGCTGCATGGCTGTCTCAGAAATCTTCAGAACCAAGAGACATTTCTGTTCTTCAGGAGTTCACTGGGCACTGGCACAAAGTCTCTTTTCGCAAGAGTATTCTTTTGCTAGCTGATGTCAGGTGATTACAGAAACTCACGTTAAATTCTTTCACTGTAACCGTAAAAGAGGAGAGGTGCTTTCTGTGTTTTCTTCGGCGTCAGACAGGGGAAAGAAGAGTGATTCTCATAAAAGAGACTGCTGTTGTTGCTGATCTGTTTAGTGTGGGAAAAAGATCTTTAGTGCTGATTGCCCCTGAGTGACCTAACCAGTGACTTACTGAACATAAAAATACCTGCACATAATACAGCTGCAGGATTAATAATAATAATATTTTTAATCTCCCCCAAATACAAGAACTACTAATTTTTTATATAGAGCTCTGTAGAACTCCAGCTGGTAAGGGGACACCTACAGATTAAGTCCCAAGCAAGGTCTGAAAGAAATAACGTAGATCTTAATGTAGACTTAAAAGTAATCAGAACCCAGTCAAAACCAAATTATTTCTAGACATCTGCATGAGTAAAGTATTAAGCTGTCGTGTTTCTGACATCAGCTGTTTCTTATATTAGCCTAAAAACGGAGAGCTTGAGGATTACAATTTTGGATTTACTCTTTTCCTATCCAAAAATGGACTCAAATGGAACAGCCTAGTCTTTGTACTCAAGACCAGCTTTTGAGATAAAAAGACGTTTCCTTAGTGATTGTTTTACTTTTTGTATTTTAGCCTTTGTGCTGTAACCAATTTTTTTTTCATCTCTAGTGGAAGTGGTTCTGCTTTAAAGCAGAAAATGTGGTTTAAATCTTACTACTAAGACTAAAGTGGTACTATTATTTTAGAGAGCAGTATTAAGGCCTTTAAGCTTGTTTATTGCAAAATTTGGTTCTGATGTTTGTATTGATTATAATTAGTATTTGTAGTGTAACAACGTGCAATGGAAACACTGCTGCATTGCTACCTGTAACTTTAGACAATTCATTATTGGCAGACTGTCACAGACACGCTGAAATTGGTACTACAAGAACTGGATGGGTCAGCAATAATTGAGAAATTTCACGTGATAAAGTAAATGAAAGGGTTGTAGCTGCTGCCCTTGGGCTTTGTTGGCAGCCCTGGAAGGTCAAAAGTTGTCAAAACCACAAAATATCCAGCTGGTACAGAAATGTGCTGTGAGTTGGGGATGAAAAATGCTATTTCTATGGATTTAGCTTTGTTAGAATAATATAATATGGGACAAGATTCACAGAAAAAGTAACTGTGTCTTGAATTAGCATATTTTTCCACTTAATTGGGATTTAGCACTTAATCAAATCTGGTGTCTACACTTCAAACTGTAGACAATTTGAAAGTGTCTGCAATCAACTTTTAAATTGACAAGTCATTCAGAAGGGGGACAATGTAAAGCTGCTTCTGTGCAGTCTGGTTTGTTTATAGAAATGGCATAAAATGAAAATGGTCTATATTCACTCACCTAAAGCAAACAACAGGTTGGACGCAGTACTGAGAATGCTGGAATCCCAGTGGAGTATTAAATAAAGCTGTCTGCACTATTCTGTAAGATACTTGTCTGAGTTGCCACACTCAGACATACCACAGCTCTGCTGCTGTCACTTTGCTGCTTTGTGTCCTTCAAAGAAAAAGCAGCGTTGGTTGCATTTTTTACTAATCTGTTTCCCTACCCTTGGGAGTCTATTTTGGGTCTAGCATATTTTCCTGCAAACTTAATAGAAGAACTGAAATGTTCTTCTGATAGTCATTGCTTTACATCGTGGTTGAGTAAAAGCTGAGAAGTCTTTTTTACTATTACCTGGATCTTACCTGGTCACAAAATCAGATGTCAGCATCCTATATATCTTTCACTAGAATTTGTTTTTACTTCAAAGTACTTCAGGGTTCTGTGGAGTAAACCTGATGATGAATTTCATAACAAGAGTTCCAATTCATGTGCTAATGACTAAAGCCCAAATGCTACTTCATCCTGACTTATTTACAAACCAAAAGATATTGCTTCTTTATGCACGCATCTTGTGACATGCAACAAAACTGAGATAAATACAGATGTCTCAGAAAATCTTCACTTTATTTTCCATATTTATGTTTGAAAAGTATTGCGTACAGGGGATATTCAGATTAGTGTGCCTCTCTACCCTTAAAAATAATAGTGTTAATTGCATTTTTTTAAGCATACAACAGTTTCTATGCTAAGTAAATATTACTTAACAGGAACAGAATATTGTTTCAGAAATAAACTGACATTAATTACCTGAATAATGTTTGAGAATGGAAATGAAAAATATATAAAGCATTTCTGTTAGAAGTATAAAATATATTGCTGAAAGTCAATTTATGTTCTATGAGTCTTTTTTTTTTCATTATTTTGTTGTTCTTAAAACAGCTTTTAAGCATGCCATGTATGTTACTCCTCTGCTAGCTTTAAGAAAAAATTTGTAACTATGCAAAACACTTGGTTAGGGAGGCCTACTCTATTGTTATTCCTGGTTGTAGGTCTGTAGAATTCAGCCTATCTCAGACAAAGGTAAAGATAATTGCCTTATAGGAATGCAGGTTAGGCACTACAGTAGTTACATTTCTATATTAAAAGAAAAAAAACCCAAAACAACAAACTTTCCAGGACTCGTTCTGCCAGGCACGTTTCAGTTAGACTGGTAGACTAATACTGCCAGTGTTTTGAGATGGTTGTCTTATTTTTCAGCAATTTTTAGAACAGTTTGCAACACTTAGTTGTGATGATTTAAGGCTACTCTAGACAATTTAGAGTTGTACATCCATCTCCAGTTGCCCCTAGGCCTCTGAAGCACAATGGGTCTGTAAGGGTTGCAGTTAGCTAGGACAGTTCTACAAAGAAATAGAAAATAATTTCCTTTGTTACAGTGCCTTAGTTTTACCAGATTGCTTGTTTCAGGTTGATGGTGTACATTTAATAACCACATGTGATCAGAGTCCTGGCTTCACGTGTACTGAGAAGTGAAACCGTAAAACACACCACTACTGAAACAGAAGGGGCTGATGTAGGAGTTACTAGGCACATCCTTTCTCTACTCAACCTGAGGAAATTAGTTGCAGAACAACATGGTATAGCTAAAGACCACAACTTTATCAGCACGCTTTCTGTGTGGTGGAACTATTATTCCAGACCCAGCATTTGCCACTGACAACAACTAGATTTAGCTCACTGGGGAGTTCTGGGTTTATTGCATGTTTTGATAACAGACTTGAAAATTATGTCCCTGCATTTGTTGTGTGCGTGCCCTCCCATACATCTGGGGGTTTTTGTAGCATAATTTTGATCTGTAGTACCTGTTACTAATGCTAAAAAGTGACTTTGAAACAATATTCTGCTTACAGTGTTATCATTAGGTAGAAATAAAATTGTTATATTCCTACTTCATAGTGGATACTGCAAACATAATAGGTAGTGCTGATATAACTCACATGAGTTGGCTGACTGCCATGTAATTTAGCCAATATGACTGTAAATATTAGCCTTAGGTACCTCTTAGACATTTGTAGCCTGAAAAATAATCCAGAGAATTTTGGGTACAGTTCTTGGTGCTTACTCAAGTAAGCTGAAATGGGCCTATAAACTTTCACTCTACTTTGCTTCTTCTTAACACAACTCAGAGAGTTTCCTTCGTGTATTCCTTTTTGGATGTACTATGTGAAAGTTTTGTTATAAGAGGAGTTGCTTAATGTGAGAAGAAGGGATAATATGCAGTTGGAGTTGTTCTAAACAGAGGTAGAAGCTTGTTCCACTTAAGTGTGGTTATCACTGTTTATTTAATAATGTGTTTTCTCAATGTAAACCTTAATAGTGAGATTAAAGGCGGTTATGCTTGCTATAACTCTAGAATACAAATCCATGACACCAACTTCTAGTTACAAATGCCAGCCTGAAAAAAACCTCACACTTTCTTTTTGGTGTGTGCTTGTGAACACACACATTCTGTACAGTGTGATAAAACTCTTGTAGTTAACATGTGCATGCAACCAAAATAGATTAAAGGCATGTACTGAAGTTTTTAAGACAGTACAGACTAAACAATCAGGAATTTAAGGCATGTTAGAAACAGGGAGGGAAAATAATT
Source organism: Rhabdornis inornatus (assembly GCA_013397075.1). Taxonomy (NCBI): domain Eukaryota; kingdom Metazoa; phylum Chordata; class Aves; order Passeriformes; family Rhabdornithidae; genus Rhabdornis; species Rhabdornis inornatus. The sequence goes on along the minus strand of VWZS01001838.1, from coordinate 918,634 downwards.
GTGCTCATTTATTCAGTTTTAAAACGAAACAAAAATTATTACATAGCCTTCTAATTGACAGTCAGAAATTAGTCTTTTGAAACAGTAAGCATACATAAAACCGTGATTAGGAATATGAGAAAAACACTCTTAAGTTCACTAAAAAGAAAAGTAAGTACGGTAGATTGCCCCACTGTATTTGCATTTGTATAATGAAAGATCCAGCAGGCAGCTACTTAATTCATAATACCTTTAAAAACTTTGTGTCACTCCTCTGGTCTGTGAGAGTCTGGCCCTCATGTCCTTATCAATGTCTATGTAATTCTCTTGCATGGGATGCAAGACTCAGATGACAAAACTGTCATGCAGTCAGATTTCTGGTTTAGCTAGCTACATGCACAGTCCAGCAGAGCTAGATACCTTGCTGGGATCCTGCAACATGCTCTGCTTTCCATGCAATATGCTAAGCATTCTCACATCATAGCATCTTGGGTGCTTTAAAGAGCACTGAGGAAAACTAGCTCATTTGTGTCCTGAAAGGTTGGCAATTCCTATTTTGAGTCATTATTCTTAACATAAGTTCTAATATATACTAAATACCTTGCAGTTCTGCAGTGTCTATTTAGCTATCCTAAAGAAATTCCTGTAAAGTCCTAACGCTGCTGCCAGATGAAAAGGCAAAAAGAAAACTTAAACAAATAGCAGAAGTCAAAATCATTTTGCATTAAATACTGGCTCATGCTCTGTCCATTAAAATGAATTTTTTGTTCTTTTTAAAATTTGTTTTTGCCAAGCTGCTGTTCAGGTTCCTAGTAATTATCTACAGGTTGTTAAAATTGCCATTTTCATATCATATATATCATATATTTCATTTCATATCATAACATACCATGCATTTGATATGTTAACTGATTCTTCTTATATTAGGCTGTGAGAATAGTAGCTGATGCTTCCCAGCTGCTGAGACAGATAAGGCATTTCATGACAGTTTCATAAAAAATGTTCTGTTCTATCTCCTGTGCTCCCCACACTTTTCTCTCCATATCACCCTTTTTTCCCCTCAACAAAAGTGCAGCTAGGCCATGTGGCCAAACATCTTATTCCCCTGCTGCTGACCCAGCCCAGACATGACATCAGTACCGGGGCAGGATATGTCAGCTTCCTCAAGGCAGAAGGGAGCATGATGTAAGAGGAACTGAGCTGAAAAGTTCTCAGGGGATGGGAGGGGTGTATTATAAATCGCATATTTTAAGCAAGCAGAATGGAATCTCTTGAAACAGGCAGACAGATATTTGCTGCTTAGATTTTTATCACTTAAAGGCAGTTCATACCAAGTCAAGGACTTTAAACCAAGTTTGAGATAATATGAGAGGGCAAAAGCAGGCCAATTGAGTAAGTCAAAGTCATTTAAAAAGGTCCAGAAGGAAGTGATTGGGTCTCAGAAAAATGAGGCCAGCAGCTAATACAAAATAAAGCAACCCACTTCCACAGAGAGAAGCAACCCATTTTCATACACAGTCAAAAGCATGTGAAAGAGGTGTTATTTTAGTGCAGCTCATGTCCTTAAGAGCCATATCTTAATCTGTCTTTGATAACTTGCTGCTTTAGATATACTCATGGTTGCCTCAGGCTATGTGTAGCCTAAAACCCATCATTAAAGAATAAAAGGTGCAAAACTGGTATTATTACCTGTTTGTTAGGGGGTTTTGTCCTGTCTTGAGGGTTAGAGAAGCTTTTAACTGCTGTGCTTAGGGAGTTTTCAAAAAGCCAGTCAAACTGCCCTCAGAACTACTTTCGGCTGTCCAAGCAGCACAGAAAGAATAAATGCCTGGCCTAGTACACCTCTGTTCCATGCCACGAGAAGGGATGAGGTGGTGTCTCTTTCTGTCTTATTCATAGATGGGGAGATGGGATGTTTTATGTTTTCTTCCCTTTGTTCCCTATCTTTGCCACCTGCCATTTGTGAGTGTTCAGAGGTCAGAGACTCAACTGTTAAGAGAGAGAGTCTGACAGTTATGTAAGGTAACACTGACTTTCAAAAACCAAAGCAAAAATTGAGTGTTTTAGAAGACAGACAGAGGCATAATTAATATTAAAAGTTACATAGCTAATGAAAAAACACGTCCCGAGTTGCAGTTCAGTCAGGGGAAAGAGGCTACAAGAATCATCACGGATCTTTTTAATAATGTCAATAATCACCCACTATACACAAAATAGCACAATATACAGGGTCATTGGGTCATCAGGGATATTTGCTCTTTAGTTAGGTGAGTATGATCAATTCAGAGTCCATCATCTACCTGTAGTTCTGAAAAGCAAATAGGCAACTACAAATTCACCTAATGTAGGTTAAAATTTAATGAAGGATTGATCGTTGATCACTCAGCGAATTTGATGAAAAAGCACCACTGAGTTAAGAAGCCTTTGTCCATAGTTTTGTGGATATTAGAGTGGTGTTTGACTTCATCAGTGGATAAAAAAGTATGACTTGTGTTCCACCTGAATGTTACAGAGCAAGTGGAAGGGTTTCAGGGACGTTTTTATTGTTTTGTCCTTTAGACGTGTGTAATATGCAAAATGCTAGAAATAATTACATTTCATTTAAAAGTTGGAAAGATCCACCTGAAGTGTAAGTTTACCAAGGCCACAAACTTATGTGAGTTTCAAATATATGTAGTACCTTACCATGCCAAAGCCTCTCAAGGCTTTTTATAGATGATCTACAATACAATGTAAATGAATGAAAACAAGCAAATCTTTGGCTTGAGAGGCAACTGCTGAAATACTCAGCAACAAAAAACAAGCAACAGAGACAGAATGTATGCAAGAATGAAACAAGGTCAATAAAGAGTACCTAAGGCACCTTGTTTAATAGTCATCTTTGCTACACTCCTTAAGACCTCCAGATAACATATAAAGCTGTAAATGCTAAGGAATGTGAGGATGAAAGAAGAGGAGATGAGGAGATTGAAGATGAAAGAGCAGAAGACAAAATACATTACTCTTATTCATAGTTAAAATTCTCATGATCAAAGGGTGTGAATAAATATATTCTTTTAAGTGATAATGAAGTAAAGAAAAGAATTAGAGCTAGGAAAATGAATGAAAGGAAGAACCAGTACCGTTACAAGTAAGTTCATTTAATATTCATGAATTGCAGGTCAAAGTGAAGTAGAAAAGAAGGCTGGAGATTGGGATATTTCCTCTATTGTCTAGTGCATTTCTCAGTCTCAAGTACTATGGAGGGGGGAATATCCCCCTTAATTTAAAAAACAAAAGAATAGGAGAGTTCAGTCCATACTTGCTTTAGGAATATGCACTGTACAGCAGGAACTGCAAAACTGTACTTGCAAAAAAAAAAAAAGAGGCAAAGGAGAATTTTGAAAAGGCCTGGGACTTTGTTTATTCTAAAATAAATAAATTGATCACCACCTTAGTTGAGACTTTCATCAAATGCAGTATGTAGTGGACTGGTACTATAAGCTACATCTGATGACGAACTGGTTAAGTCTTGATTTGGCCACTCCTCCCTGCAAATCAATACCAATTAAAACAAAGAAAAAAGGGCAGGGGAGAATTCCATTACTACTCTGGCTCAGTACAAGATGGTTTCTTAGTCAGCTCTATTGAGTTGGCTTGCCTTTCTTATACTAGAAAAGAGAGCATATAATTAAAGCTCTCTTTGACATAACTGGCTTACTACAAGTTTGATGATCTCGGTGCAAGATGTTCAGTCAGCTTCCAAATCTGTGTTCCCTCCCTGGTTTCCATCAGAGGGAAATTTATCCTTTTACATACTTTTCAAGAAAAAAAGTCAACAAACCTCTATCCATCTCAGTCTCTGGCCTTATTTGAATACTAGTTCATCTATGCACACCTAAAAGTTTCAAAACACCATGAGAGATTGAAAGGAGAAATTGCTGAGAAATCTGTGGGTATCCAAATGTGTGCAGCAGAGTAGAAAGTTAGGTCAGCTGAATGCTTCAGGGGATATAAATACTTCTAAGGGTTTTTTGTTTCCACGTAGTTTTTGGACTACCAAACTAAAGTCTGCAATAGCCAGAAGCCTGCTTACATTTTAATGCATGTTAATTAAAAACTGTACAACAGCATTTAGTGTTCATGAAGATGATTGTTATGCTTTTGGCATTTTTAGGAAAGCACATCAAGCTTTAAAGTAGAATAAGACTACTGTCTTTCAGTACCTAGACTTTGTGCTCATGAAGTACAAAAAACCACAGACATTTTCCTCATTGTCTGCTTTTACCTTGCGTTCTCCCCTCAGGTATGGCCCATTTCCTGTTCCCTTGGAGCTACCTTTGGCTATATGGCTGGCCTGATTATTGCACCTCTGTGGATACACTGGAACCGGAAGCAGCTTACATACAAAAGCAGATAACTGGAGCAAAAAGAGACAAGGTATTTCTTTGTGCAGATTCCATACAGACTGTGCAAAAGTTGGGGTTTTTTAAGAGATATATATATATATATATAGTCAAAGCAGAAGACTGTCCAAATTCAGTTAGAGTGTTTCAGGCCAAGCATCTCCACTCAATAAAATCACATAGATGCCATTTCAGCATGGTGCAGTTTTTGCTTCCTCTAGACTTTGTAACCCTGAGAGATTGTACCTTCCAGTCTGAATAAAATATTTGTAACAGATGTGGTGGCTTCCTATTACAAGTTCGTTGAGTTTGATTTTATTCCTCTGGATTTCACTGGTTGTAGAAGGCAGAATCGTAGGTTTAACTTTCAAACCTGGAACAAATTCACTTTGTACTTAATGCATTGTGTTTAAAAATCAGTAGAATTTCACAGTAAGCCTGGCCATTGTCAAATGTCTCTCATGTGATCAAACAGCAGTTTATGCATCTTGAGCCTATTCTCTTCTTCACTGTGTGTTTCTTTGGAGTTAGAATAGCTATAATAGCTTCATCAAAAACAGTCTTCAATCCTTTCTGTGTTAAAGCTGAACACTCCACATAGCAGTAGGCTCCTATCTGTCAAGAAAATAAGTTAATTCAATTGCAGTATGTCTCAGCTGTTCAATTCCATCTGGGCACTTCTGCTTTTTTTCCCCCCCCCATAGCAACATTACAATGTTTGGCTGCAATCTAAAAAAGTTATCTGCATGTGCACCCCCCTGTAAGAGAAAATAAGATTTGTCTTCCATCCATCCATCCATCCATCCATCCATCCATCCATCCATCCATCCATCCATCCATCCATTTCATCCATCTGGAAGGTATTTAAGTTGGTTGGTTTTTATGGGAAACAAATAAGTTCTTGAGATTGGCAGTGGAGGCCTAAGATATGGTTGATAATTAAAGGATTCAAAAATAAAGGCTCTGTAAGTGTCCTGATAAGCGTTATCCACACAGCAGTTACAATGGTAGTATAACATTCTCAAAAAATGTCCAAATGATGCTTCCAACATTTTGCTTGAGCAGGAGAGGTCCCTTTGAACCCCAACGAGCCTGTGGATTTTAATTATCTTTGTCTAATATTTATATGGCTTGTATAGCTTTTACAAGTGTCTACTTGTGAAAGTTATTAACAAGAAAGTGTAATTATATAGGTCTGCTTTTACCTATATTCATTAATGTAAGTGATGTTAACTGGTAAGCAGTCACAAGATTGCAGATGTGGACTGCTAGAAGATATGCAAAAAGTGGTAAAGTAAAACAAAGTCAAGTAGAAATAGGTGTTTTGTTGTTATTGTTGTTGTTTTTTGTTACTTGGTTTCATTTAGGAGTATCCAGTTTACCTCTTTTGCTAACTTCTGTCCTTGCTCCACAGATATGGGCTTCTCTTTCATATCATTCAGTCTTGCCAGAGTTTTTGGGTCATCACGGAGATCAATCTAGCAAGAGAGATTGAAGTCATGCTGGAATACTTTCTCTAAACAAAAGTCAGCAGGCAATATGATACCCTCTTTTTAAAGGAGAGCTATTCAACGGAATATTATCTCTATAAAAATGGAGTCATGTCATGATTCAGATCATGGACTCGTCTTGATTCAAAAGCCCTAAATTTAAGTTGTGAACCTTTAATCCCAAAGGAAGAAACATTTATTCTGTAATTCAGCACTTCAGTTAGACGTGATCATCTTAGAATACCAAATGCAGTGGCAGAAAGATTAACCCAAAGGTAACACCAACATGTGGGTCACTTCATAAATGAAGCACAGTCCACTACCCACGAGAAGTAAGAGGAAATTGTCTCACTTCTCCCCTTTTCCTTTGCTTCAGCAGCTATTGCATGTGACTAATAGTTGTAGACCCAAGTAATTCCAGTAACGTGGGCAATTTTATTCCATAAGTCCCATGACTTTTTAGAAAGTTAGATGGGAGACATGCAGCCCATCTTGCCACCCTGCTTACAGTGGACATAAGTTTGTTTTTTTTAAATGGCGATAGCTCTTAGGAGAGCAGCACATATCTATGTTTTTCTGCCACCTGTAAAGGTTGTTCCTCTAAAGGCAGAAGGAGGTGCTATTCAGGTCCTGTTGGGCCTCAACTTCCAGCCCAGTGTAAAGGCACCATACAATGATCCTAATTGTTCAAATAAAGTAGAACAGAACCAAATATACCTGTGTTCCTACTAGTAAAAAGGGAACATTAGGTGCATATTCCTTCAACTCCGGTACCCACTCTTCCTTCACATTTTGAAATGAAGCAGGGTTTACCACTGAGAAGCAGATAAGGAAGACATCGGTCATAGGGTAAGATAAAGGTCTCAGACGATCATAGTCTTCCTAAGGAAGAAAAATTCTGTTATCTGCAATATTAAATTGTTGCCTGTATTTTAACAGTTATATTCAGAAACTGTATTTGTACTTCATTAAGGCTGTTGAGGCAAACCTTCTGAATGTTTAAAACTATTCCAGGTTAGTTAGTGTCACTGTTAGAGCAAAATCTACATATGAAGAGAACTATATGTGAATATAAATATTTTGAAAAATGTGTTAGTACTGATAGAAACTTCTCTATTCTCTATGAGAATATACTGAAGATTACCATTCAAAAAGTTTTCACTTAAGGAAAAAAACAAAAGGCTTATGGTTCAAACATACTTGCAGATCAAAGATTAATATTTGTAGGGAAATGAGCAGGTGACTGCTGTAGAGTCATCCAGGTTATACAAAGCTAGGCTAGATTAAGGCTATTTGATGTACTTAAATGTTCTATTTTGGATCATACACAGAGGTGATATATAAAGCCCTTCTTCAAATTTTATTTGTCTCTTAGAAACCTTACAGTCCTGTTCCTAGCATTCAGGGCAGTAAAAAGGACCAGAAGGGCCTCTTTTGTCTAGACTGTGCTTTCTATCAGCAAGCCCAGCAAAGGATCAGATGGAACAGAAATTCAGGGTCAAGAACACTATCAGTGGAATATTAATGCCTTTATTTGTTTGTTTGTTTGGAGTGTGGGGGGGGGGAGTCAGTGTGAAAAGGTTATTTAGGACATTTAAAGCCTCAGCATTTAAAACCAGCAGTCCTACTGCCAGAGTGTACAATATTGTGGCAAGACAAGTACCGGGGAGCATTGCCTCTGTTGTAAAGCAGAGTTCTCTCTGGCAAGGGAGAAAGTGGATTTTTGCCCTATGCTTTAGCTAACAGCCAGAGGGAGCATGCCCCAGCTTCTCTCTTCAAGGTTTCCTTTAGTCTTCGGCATTGAACCAGTGCCTTAGCATTCCTACCATAGAATTTTGGTGCAACATAGATAACTAAGACTGAGCCCAAGCATTGCAGAGACACTGACAAATGCTGGATTTATGCCTTCCACAGTAAACACCGGTTTATTAGGGCTGCTGCAGCAGTTTCCCTCTTCCCCATGTAAACTCCCCATCTTAATTAAATCTCACAAATATTGCAATGATTTGTTCATTAAACATAGAGACAGAGATGTAATTCAAGTCCATGTTTGAAATGAGCCAGAAAATTAAATTTTTGTTTCCTTGGCAACAGCCACATTACCAGGTTATAACCTATAGTCACACCCTCAAAAACACCCTTCATTGATTTGTTAGGTTTTAAACATGGTCACTAAAATTTCAGAAAAACTGTGAGAACTTCCTCAGAACAGTTTCTGCTTGGCTCATCTTTTCATTTGGAAGTCAACAGCTATGGGGAGAGAGCTGTTATTCTCATGAACTGAAGGAAAGACAAGCACAGGCAGAAATTCTGCAGTAGCAAGGAGTTGATCATTACTTCTCATACTCTTGTGCCATTTTGAGTATCCACTCCAGTTTTGTATACAGGCTTGTCAATTAGCTAGAGCATGCTTAATTGTTGACATGGCTTCCCAATTTCACAACCAGAGTAACTGACACCACTTTGAAACTAGGACATTTGACAGGCCTTTTCCCTGCCAGTGTCAGGCTCTTGCCCCGATTCAGAAGAAAAAAACAGTAACCCTATCTTTTCCAAATCCGTGGATGTTCATCATAGAAAGCAGAAATAACTTCAAAACATCAACACAGGAAGTTGAAACTCTTTAACATTCAGTTGGCTTTTTTTAGGCATGTATTTTACGTTTCACTTCTACAACTGAATCCTGCTCAGGGTTGCACTCTGTTTTCTGGGGTGGAGATTAAAATCCTAAAAGAAGCTTCCCAACTACCAATTACTCTGTTCCCTGGAGTACAAAACCTGCATTAAAGAACACGCAGTGGATCCGTCAGTTGCTCTGAAATTCAGCTCTAAATCATTTGTGGGGTATTAGTGAATAAGTTGTGTTTTTAAAAAATCTAGTTAAAAGCTGTAATTTGTTCCTGCCACCAAAGAGCTGCCATCCCTGTACTCTACATTTTCTAAAAATCTCATATCTGGATTAGGATAACTAGAATACTGCCTGCACTAAATGCTGGAGTGGAGAAAGCATTTCACTGTCACCAGAAATTGCTGTTAGTCCATTAACCTTATAATAGCTCTTCTGTTAATCCATTTCAAATTACAGATGGACCTTTTATTTCATAGCAAATATTAATCATTGTCTTAAAGCCAGTCTCAGGTTAAACTCCTTTCCTGCTCCTGCATCGGTTTATGTGCCTTTTGATTTACACCCTATCTCACTTGCACTGGGCAAGCTCTGGGTCCATCCAGTGTAATTAAGAAGTTAAACGGAAGGCAAGTACAATGTGATTGGATGCATCATGTACCACGGCCAGAGATGTGTGTGGTATTTGCTACAGTGGCTTCACTGCATTTAAGCTTCCTTAAATTATCAGAAAATTTGGCTATGCCCACCAGTCCTGCTGCTTGAAACACGTCAGTGCTCTCAGGCTCTCCTTTAAACCTTGTCTGTGCTCTGAACGTCAGGTTTGCATTGATACTAATAGTGACAGTAGTTCTAACAAAGCCTCCCACCACATGATTGGACTTGTCCTGAGTCTTCCTGGGAGGAAACCCTGCTTAAATTTTGTCAGCATCTAGTAGGCCATCTGTGCTTAAAGATTCCTTCTGCCTCCCAACAGCCCCTCAGAAACAGCAATAAACCTGTAAACTTTCTCTGATGTATTGGGCCAATATAACTGCTACAATTGGTAGAAGAATCTGAAATACTAAATTAATTTAGACTGAATATTAGAGAAGCCTGGAAAAATCTTATTACTTCAACTGTAATTTATTTCCTGAATCTAGTGTAAGGGAAATAAATGTGGTTTATTCTAAAATTAAATGCAACGGCAAAATTGATTATGCTAGCCAGTCAACTTAAATTCTAATTTGAGTGCATTTACACACCACACTATACAGCAATTAGACTAATTAGACAGTCTGATTGGGGGAGACACTGCATATATATTTATGCTTTAAAAATATTTAAGGATATTAGCAGGAATATTTTAAGAATGTGAATAAGATGGGCAAGAAAGCCCTTAAGGATTGAAGTATTCGGTATAAGTCTCAAAAACTCCAGGCTATAAAAGTGAAACAGCTCATTCTCCAACATACTCTAGAGCCTAAAAAAATGGTTTGCTGAAGCAGGTAAATACAGAAAATACGAGGAGTGTAATAACTTCAAACAAAATTGGACACAAGAATGTTGACTTAATTAATGTTCTGTGGAGCTGTGATCCCTCTAAATGACATGACACTGCAGCAGGGCAGTTCATCATTTCCCTAGTATCCCTGTGGAAACCCAGGACAGCTGCCAGTACACAACAGACATGAGAAAGGAGATGAGATGGAGGAACTAAGGACTTGGCTTCTCAACTACAAGTGGGGGGTTTTTAGAGTGGGGAATGGAAATTCAGACTTTTCAATTACCATGTCTTCTTATGGTAGGCTGAAGGTATATCTAGCATTGCCTTTATCTTGGTTCCTTAAAATCTATCCTTTAGGTCTCCTTTTCCCTGTTACAGTACCTAATAATCTGCCTGAGATTTTCTGCTGCCTTGTACCTGAATACTGTATTTTGGATGGTGAAGTCGCTGCGCTCTAACATGTCCAAAATCTGGCTATTTCCAACATTTACCTGTTCAGAAACAGAGGTCTTGAGAAACTTTTTGTGTGCAGACTGAAGAATGGTATTGCATTCCACAGCTTTATAATGTTCTTCATTTCATGGGTTTGCTCAGACCAAAAGCAGAATGCAGTGTCCTGTTTCAAGTCGTGCATTTGACTTTGAACTAGTACGTCTGCCCAGTTCTATGGGTATCAGCTAAGAGACAGCTAAAACCACACAAACTGTGTTCCAAATTCTGCCACTGACACAGTATGTTGTCCTGAGCAAATCATTATCCTCTATTTGCATCTTCCCATCTGTAGGGGTTTGCTAGCTTAATAATGCATTAGTCTTTGCAAAACACTCCAAAAGCCTTTGATGTACACAGCTTATGTGCAGTGGGATGTTTAAAACAAAACAAAACAAAAAAACTCAGACAAAGTGGAGTATGATAATTTCTGGACAACTTTCTTAACCCACAGAAAGCACTATTTCCTTATATTTTTTAGATCCCTGAAGTGTGAGGCGCAGACATACAGAGATTCTGTCATACTAGAGACCTTGTAGCTCCCCCAGTTTATGGCATCATGCTCCTCACAGCTGGAGTTGAAGTGATGGACACACAAACAGAGGTCCTTACCCCTCTGTCAGTAGTGTGAGACCTCCTGCTCCCCTGGAGTGGTATTAGGGTCTCTCTGTCCACTTTGGAGAGGTGAAAGGCAACTAGTCCTTAGCAGCCAATACCTTCCCACACCTTGACGAAGACCTTTGAGGAAGTCCACACCTCTCAGATCTGCCATTGCAAGTCGTGAAGACAATGTTAACCTAGTTCTGTCTGATTTTTATTTTCTTGCTAGTGTTTTTAAGAAAATAGCAGAAACCAGATTCTGGTATGTCATTAACACTGACTCAGGGGCCTAAGATGTGTCATGTTTTAATCCATACTCAAGTGTCTTGTTCTGACAGAACCAAAGTAATGAAATATTGTATGTGTTTTGCAGCTTATGAATGAAATTTTAACAATGCATCTTCTGTTGTTATACTGACATATCCTTGATAAACCCGTTTCTATTCCAAGAGGTATAAAGTAGATGAGTGAAAACAAAATAAAGCTTGCACCACTGGAAGAAAAACTGGAGCTTGAAACCTCTGCGTTTGTGATCTCTGTGTTAGTAACCATCTGTTGCTTTCACAGCTTACAACAGCAATCGTAAGAAGAGGTTCTTGCTCCCAACCATCTGTTTTTAGAGGGGAAGCCAAAAATAGACATCAGGCAGAGTTGCTAGAGGAATCCAACCTTCATGCAGCAAAGGGTAATCACTACTGCTCAGAGGGGCTCAGCGAGGCAGAGTTTTGCAGACTAAAATCCCAGGTAGAAGTCTAAATTTTAACCACTTCGTAGTAACAAGTCAGAAGTCCTCTCTCATTATTAATATCCAATATGTGAAATGCGTTTCAAAGCTGTCCTTCAAGACTGCATTTTTCAGTTTTCTTCCTTGAAAATAAGTTTCTGTTTCAGAACGCCCCCTGTAATATTTTGGAAAACATAATAAGTGGACCATAATGACTGATGTACATAACATGGACTTAGTAATGGCTCACAACTACCTCTGGACACATCTCACCGTCTCCCCCAAATTGTTTGAAATTAAAGGCTGATCTGCAGCTTTGCCATAAGCACCAGGCAAAGCCTCTGTCTGAAGGTTTGGAAAGCAACTGCTTACTCCAAACGCACACCAGGAAACAGGCTTCACTCTGCTGAATCACCCTGTGGTTTCTGATTCTACGAGATGCTTGGTGGGGGAGGAGAGAGAGGGAAATGGCCTGTACTGCCCCATGCCAAGCACAAATTGCTTCCCTGGCTAAAAAACACTTCAAATTTTTCAGTCTCGGCTGTGTAACACTGTCACCCTTTGCAAGGAAGGAGGGTGGAGCGTCCCCCAGGATTCCGGTTTCCTGGCATTGCCACTTGTAAGGCACCACTAATGCAGGACCATTTGGCATAAAGCTGCAATTTGGACTGACAGCGCATTGCCATAAAACGTCTGCTTATCCAATTCCGTGACCCAAGCTCTGCTACACTGATGACTGCATTTGATTTTTCAGTTGCCTACATACGTAGCCCCAAGCTTTTAAACATGCAAAACAAAAAGATGCAGTGATTATTCCCTGACTGCAGGGGAAAAGTGCACTACAGACCCTCTGTCTCTTCACAGGCTTCTGAGGATACGGCTTGCATTGCTTAAGAAAGCGGAATTGTCCTGTTGTGGTTTGTTCACACAGGTTTCCCAGAGTGCAAAAAGCTGCTGGTTTGGGCCCAGCATCTATTTTTAATGTATAGAAAAGGCTGCAAGTATGCAGAGTAAGTGCTCTTCCATTGTATTCTAAAAATGAAGTAAACTGATCTAAATCCATTTCTGAATTCCTGTGAGGAGGACTGTTCAAAGGACATATTAATTATACATTGAAAAAGCCCAGGATTTGTGAGTTACTTTTTTTTTTAATAACAAAACTTTCCTCCTGGCATATTTGAGAACTGTGCAACTGCTTATATGTCTGAAAAGCTTTTCTGGATAGAGAGAAATAACTAGCTGGAAGATGGAACCTAGTAAGATGGATTTTAGAGCATTAGAGACAGGAAGAACAGAATATTTCTTTTATTATACACAAAATTGCCTTTAAGTGATCAGATTTAATCCTAGCCTTAAGATGGGGTTCAGTACTGTCCAAATGCTACATCTTGCCGTGTGGTGATGCTAAACTACTTTCCTAGATTGTCTCAATAGCACGCTCCCTTCTCCATCACCATGAGAACTTCAACTTGCTGGTTCCTTCTTGGTTTTCTAAAAAAACTGGATTTTCTCCATAGGGCTTATTATTTCAGCATCTGTATCAACAGAAAATGTATTCAGCTGGCTGCAGGCACAGTTTCACCTGAACACCTTCACTTAAACCTGTTGTCTACCCACTACAGAGCACCTAACAAATGGCAGAGTAGCTGCCGTGACAAACCCTTTCACTCCTTGCCCATGAGAAATCTCAGTCCTTCAGTGCATTTCTTTCTCACTGTCAGTGACTTTATGAACAGCATTCTTTCCACATCAGATTTCCATTTTCCCCAAGAAAGGAATTCACCCCAGTTGTGTCTGCAGCCATGAATGATCAGGATTTTCCATTCTTTCAGATAGAGCAAATCAAAGTTAAAAAATAAAATGCACCCTGACATGGAAGATTTGGACAGATCCTCTGCAGAACCTGCTCTTTGAAAAGATGGATTCTCTCACTTTATTTTCACAGAAGAATAAGACCTGTTCTCACAGGCAGAACAGCCTACAGAATAGAGCTGGTTTAATCGTTGTGCATATCATATCAGACATGTCTTTTAATTTGCTTCCTATATAAAGACTGATCATACAAGCAAAACTGATCATTTAGGTGTCCCATTCCCTTTCACATTTTACAAATAAACCCCAAAACCACATTCTTCAGTCCAATGTTGAGCAACAGATAGAAGATTACAGCTTCACACTGCCTCCTCATAGCTCCCATCACACAGCTTCTCAGAAGAGTGCCAGGGCCATCATGTGCACCTTGAATGAACACATCACAGTGAAAGAGTTTCTGGAATTAAAGGAGTTTCTGAGAGTCTTCCGCACCGTGTTTTATATCAAGTCCCATTTGCTAAGGTTAACAGCTTCCACTGAAGAATGTGGTAAAACACTCAGCAGATGTTAGGGCAATTGAAAGAAAAACCGTAGGCAGCTTTTCTTAAGTGAGGAATTTGTAAGCCATCTCACTGTCTCTGGCTGGCCTATCTGTTGGTCATAACTAAAAACTCATCCCAGGTCACACCTGGCATCCATTCCTTATTGACTCCCAACACTGAATCCCAACTGGAAATTGGACCAGCAAGGAACTAGCATTAAGTCCTAATGATGGTAAAGCATTTGTGACTACATCTAATTTAGAGCACAAGCTGCCTGAGGTACTTTGAATCTGTGTTTTATTCATGTGAAGCAATATACTCACCTAGGATGCTGACAGATGTTGCTTTGCTCTGGAGAATAATGCTGCCACCTGCATTTTTATGTGCACACCAGCGAGTGCCCGGCATAGCAAAGAATTACTGCACACGTGCCACAGCACAGATGCAGCATGGAGCAGGATTAAAACAGACTGGGGACAGTAACTGTAAAGTGTCAAATGACACAACCTCTTCAGAACTGCTGAAAGTGTCACGTAGCATTCAGACATTTTTCTTAACACAACTCACCCAATCACTAATTCAAACAAATAGACTGCTTATAAAACCACAGACAAGAGCAGTAAAAAGATACAGTTCTTCTCCTCTGTGTCCTTATTTTGCATTTTTTTCTCATTAGAGGAGGAGCAGTGTTGTTAGAAATGCAACTGCTAATTTGGAGGCTTAAAAAAGTCCTGAAGTTCTGCCCCAAAGCATCCATTTTTGAAATGTTGAAGTTTATAATTCACAATAGAACTGCAGGATTTGGAATTGGTGTGCTTTATATTATTTTTTAATAATATTTTTAGGTTCCTGGAGTCTATACAGAAAAAGCACATCTTTTTCACCTTTAAATGAAAGATTAATTTCTAGTACCCCACAGATACAGAAAAAGGTTGATACATGAAGATAAATGACGGCCAAAGATTTAAAGAAAACCCACATGCAGCAAAGGGCAAAACCATTTTAATTTCCTAGGTTTTTTAGGTAGTGGTGTATGTGGGTAGGAAGAGCTGGCTCATCATTTTGAATACCCAGGACTGACAAAACCTTGCTGAAGTAGTGCTGAAGTAGGTTTTACATCCACTTTGTCCATGTGTTCCTAATAAAGGAACTGGAACAAAGTTTACTTAAATCAGCAGTAGGGTGCCAGCTAACACAGAGCTTTGGATAAACCCTAACACACTGTAACTCCTTTTACACTGCAGGGCTGTGCTATGGAGACATCATCTAAATTTTGTTTACTTTCTTTTAAGATGTAGTTTGGAGGCTGAATCAGGAGTTAGGCTGTAAATGAAAACTGCATTTTTTTATACCTCTCCTATTTACCGAAATCTAGAGAGCTTTTTGCAAAGGAAACAGATTTCAGTGGAGAAGTCTGAATATGGACCTGGTGAAAATTCCCAGGGTCTCATATGTTCTCTATGAGGAAAACTCCACGAGTCGTGCTACCTTACCCAGTTGTCCCATTCCATCACTCCTGCCTCCTGCAGCACAGCTGTAGATTATATGATACTCAGCTGAGTGCAGGTGCACACACCATCTTGAAATGAACTCGGGAAGTAAGAGGATACGCAATAACATTGTGCTGGAAGAGCAGTAGCTGTTTGTATTCTGAATTGCCTTTTTAGCTGGTGATGTTTAGATAGCCTTGAAAGATGCCAGTGTGCCTCAAAGAAATAGTAACATTCAGACAGCGCTCTGTAACAAACTAAAGAATATCTACTGACTCTTAACCCGGGAAAAAAGGGCTTTTTACTTGGCCATGTAATCCATGTTTAGCAAGGGTCCATCCTGGATCAGTAGTCTTCATAAAAATGTGCTTTTAACATATTGAAAACTGAAGTTTCAGAGAACCTGTCAAACTTGGTTTACTTTGTGTTCTTTATTTTGGTCTGCCATTAACTTGCTGATAATGTGGCAAAGATATTCTGGATCTACATTTTCAAATGCATCCCTTAGATTTGATTTTAACATAACTCAGTGTCAGTATTCAGAAGTACTGTGGGGCTTTTGGCATTCTGAAAATGAAATGTAACAGTCTTGAGTTTACAACATTTATCTAGTGGATGCTTCTGGGAACTCAGAACACCATCTCCCATTCTGCAACTCCCCATCTGGTGATAACAGTACTTACCTATCCTTCTAGGAAAGCTACCGTGCTTTCAAAGCATGAGTCACAGCTCATGAAGAGGCGTTTAGATGCAGGATTTGCACTGAGAGCATTATTGTTGCAAGGCCATTTTTAATAACCAATCTGAAGGTGTAAGTAGTTTTCCTTTTAAAGAGAAAGCCTGTCTTTGCTTAAATCCTTATCTAGAGAGCTCTAAACACAAAAATTGTTAGCTCAGGCACTTCACCTCCTCTTATGCTGAAAAACCCAAATTCTGAAGTGAGAATCTAGGCATGTTTTTATTTTATCTGCATACATCCAGTTGTTAAATCTATGTGGCTGGCAACATCCTGAGGCACAGAGCAGCTTCACTGGAGGCTGAGCTATTCATAGGCCAGCACGCTAGGCTGGGAGTGAGCTCATGAGCTCACAGCTCCCAGTGCCAGCTGCCAGCTCGGCTGGGACACGTAAAGGGAGCGAGGGAAAATGCATGTGGGAGGAGGGAGGCGCAGCAGGGGCAGAAAGGGGACAGGATGTTAGTTGCTAACATTTCATGTTTAGATCTGCCAAAATCATGTTGGAGGTCTCAGTGTTTACACCTCTGCAGTAAAGGGTGGCAGGCTTTGCATTGTGTGAGACTGCTTCACTCTAGGCAGACATTTGGAGCTGTGGCTGCCTGGTAGGGCAACTCAGAGGGAGCAGTGTGCTCTGAGGAGGGACATTTCTGTTTCACAACAGACCAGCAGCTACGTCTCTTCTCAGTAAGATCCTGGAGTGGTACCTAGGGCTAAACCAGGGCTACCTACCGAAGCCAAGACAAAGAACCAGCAAGGAGTATAAAGATTACTGCTATTTTTTTGTTGCAACCACTGCAGGTTTGGGGACCATCCATTTTAATAAACACACCTCACGTACAGACACTTTCACATTTATAACCATTTGTTTTACACCTCTTAATGCAGACACTCATCTCCCTAATAACTGAGTTAGCTTTATACACTTCGGCAGCCTGACCAACTTTAACATAAAATTGCTTTAGCATCAGGGCTTCTGTTACAACCAAAAAATCAGCATATCTGAATTAAGATGGCCATGGCTGCAACCAGTGTGACCACCTGAGCTGAGACATGCAAAGAAGTGGCTTGTTCTGTGCCTGTGAATACCGTGTTTTGTGGTACTGTTCTGGTGACAGGTGGGAAGGCACCAAGAGCTTCATTGTATCAGACCCTGTATTAGGGCGTTTAAGGCAAAGGTATAAAAGCAGAAAGCCAAGGAACACAGTTCACCTTTGTCCAACCATGCCCCACTAGTACCAACAGTAAGTGATGCTGAGGGATAGAAATGTTATTATGAGGCACTGCCTCATAAGAGATTCATCATACCCCGCTCTGCACTGCCCAGATGCTTGGCCAAACAGCCATGCCATGCCTCAGCACCTCTCTTCCCAGAGCAGCACAAGCAGTACAGGCTCTGCTACTGCAGCCTCCCCCATCCTTCCTCTAGGTCCCAACATCTTTATTGCAAAGACACAGGAGCAGAGCAAAACTTCCCCCTGTAAGTGGTCAGCACACACTGGAAGAAAGGGACACCATAAATTAAAATCCTGCAGCAAAAGGAATTGGCAGAAGGATGGACTCCAACTGTCATTTTAAACAACAGCCTTTGATATAGAGGCAAATCCCCAAAAGGCAACTCTGTGTGTCTTACCTACCACTTATTCCTACCACTTGGGACATGGCAAGGGGACATGTGGCACCTCTTTGCTAGTGCTTGCAGACGTTCCTCCAAAAATGTTAACATCTTGAGAGCTGGCAGTATTACTTCTGATATCATGGAAGAGCAAAATGATAATCACTTGCCAGCAATTCAGAAACATTTCAATACGGTGATCTCAATAGACCCCAGTGAAGCCATGGTTCTCTTCCCGAGCTGATTTTACCACGTACCCCTGTTCAATGAAGAGCAGTATTGAACACAGTCTCCCAGAAAAGGCTGATGCAAAGCCAGAGGCATCCAAGCATCAGTATCACAAGCACCTCACGTTTAAACTTCAGTGCATTGATGCGTCTTCAGTGCAGATAGGTTCCACAGTTCTCATCGTCTGGGGAAACCAAGACCTGCTCTAAACCCATCCAGTGCACACAGCAAGGCTAAAAGGAATTGCTAGCTCCACCTCTGGGAGGAATTGCTGGAGGAATGGCACCAAATTCCCACCCAGCTCTCTGACACAGGAGGCTGCCTCCGCAGCTGCAAACCCAAATGGGCTCTCAGAGCCTCCACAGCTCAGCAGCTGTACTGGCTATTTTCTGCTGAACCAGGGCCTCAGTATTTTCAGCCAGGGAAAAGCCTTCTTGAACTCACACACACCCAAAGGCCTGTGTATAAACTGAACTCCGTTAACCACTAGTGGCATTTTTCCTTGCTATATATATTCCCAGGGGAAAAATGGAATTTTAATAGATTTATTTTTCAACCTACTTTAAACTCATGAAGATATGAGGCCTTATGTCATCGTTATAGTTACTACACGTGATCCTGTGTGTGTTGTGAGGAAGCAAGCTAGAAATGAGTACTGGATGAACTCAAAAGCTTGCAACTCCTCTGCCAAAGCAATGTCTGTCACAAGTTGCTAAATACATTACCACGCAAGTTAAAGAAACCCACACACTGATAAGCCAATATTTCAGGGCGATGAGCTGCTGCACCAGCTATGAATCAAAATCTTGTCTTTAATCTTTCCTCTGCTGTGGGCTTTCTACATGGATTTGGAGTAAGTCACTATCTGAACTTTTATTAACCCCCTTTACTCTTCTTCCCCCTGAATTGAGATCTGTAGATTGTACCTGTTTACTTTCTCCAGAGCTGGAAGTACAAACATGCTGATGATTGTGAACTGCTTAGATACCACAGTGATCACACAGAGCCATGTTTTATAAAATGATACTATCAGGTCAATATTTTACAGTAAAATTTGTGAGTGACAGAAATAGAGACAAAAGCACTGATGTATGCTGGCACAGAAATCCCAACTTTGGGCAGCAATGTAGCTGATCTATACAGAAGTCTATGGAAGCAGCAAGCATGTACCAGGTACAGCATGCTCTTTCCTCAACAGAGAGAAATCATCAACTCACATCTTTTCTGCTCTTTACTATATATATTTAAGCTTTAATATAAGCTTTCCATTATTACATAGCTTTAAGAAGACAGGCTTGTCAGCTCATCTGACAAAGCAGCTTTTAACTGAATGAAGTTGCTGGACTAGCATATTGATATAGACTCTCTTCTTTAGTTGTACTGGATGTTGGGATGGGGCTCCCATGGGCAGTCTCTGATGTCCACCAGTTCCCCAAACATGCTGAAGTGGGATGGGGATAAAGATTTTATTAGTACCACAGGTTTGTCTAAAAGGAGAGTTTTGCCAAGACCAGATATATTTGTAATGATAGCCTCATTAAAACACCTAATGTGAACTGAGGGTCCTCTGAATCAGGCCAGCAAGATCTATTTCCAGGTGCCTCAAAAACTGCCCTGGAATTCAAAATGAAGATTTCAGCTTTTCAGAAACGAAAAAAAAGCTTATCCCAACTTTTTCTATATACAGCTTCACACTGAAAAGTTTTTCTTAGTATAACAGGAACACCTTAATTTGCTGTTTGTTGTAAACTGGGCAGTTTACCCTACTGACTTTTGAGGAGGCCAAAGGTCACCTGTGTTTGCATTCAGCACGTTTGGGCAGAGTGGGGTACCACAAAGCCACCTTAGTTAAGGTTACACAGAGCTAACAACACATACTCACATTAATAGCAGCAAGCCCAGCATAAGCAGTTTGAATTGGCATTCCCAAATAAACTGTGCATATGTACAGAAGTGCTAGGCTCACTTTCACACTCTCCAATGCTCATTATAAAAAAAAAATTAGTTATACACTAACCAAATGCTTTGAGCACTAGATCCTCGCTTTGCAACCTACTTAAGCAACATTTTAAAGCTGTGTTCTGAACCAATTATTATTAAAAAACAGGACTATGATAGTAATAAGAAATGCACTTAACTGGCATAAATTTGACTAGTTTGTGTTTACGTCAGTGAGATGATAAGCATGAAGTCAGTCTTTGTGGGAAGAGTCTCACCCTTCAGGGTATCAGCTTTCTGGAAACGGCGCTGTTTCCTACAATTCTCGTGGAATTAATTTTTTGACTGATTTCAGGCCTAACAAACATATAAGACTGGTTAAATGCTGATTCCCTAGCTCAAGGCTATATGCAGGTCTAAAATGGTGCATTAATTCAGGCAGCAGTTGTTCAATTAAGTATAGGAACAACATGGTTAAAAATTACAGCTTCAGCCTATGCAAGCTCAGTGAGATTGTCTTACTAGTTGCTCTTTACAACAAGGAAGCATGTCTGAGGTCATGTGAGACCAAGGCACATGCTCACACTGCAAGAAGAAGTTTTAATATAGAGAATACACAACTTTACAGAAACCCATGTTGCATTTCCGTATATGCTCTGCACCTCCTTGGGAGATACCTGCGCCTCCTGGGGTCAGGCCCTTCACAAATTGTTTTAAATAAGGGATCCCCAGAAAGTACTCTAACCCCGGAGACGGTGCTTGGACTGTGGCTGGTGCTGTGCAAGTTAGGCTAAGGAAGAGAAAACTTGACTCATGGAGCACTTTAGAAACCACTATATCAGTGACCCCTCCAAACATCCAGTATTTTATCCATCATTGAAGTTACTTAAGAGCAATGCTGACATCACAGCATCTTTCACAACTGGCTGTAATAATCTTAACCAAATGAATCACTTGAGTTGTCTGGGACAGCAAAAGAAACTCAGGTTATTTCAAAGGCAGTGGCTGAGAATTACATGTTATTATTTTCCACCTTTAGTTTGAACAACTCTTCGTAGCTATTTGAGTGCTGTAGACCACAACCAAGGCAAGCTGCGGCAGCCTGGCTCTCCATCCGACCCGAGGCGGCTGAGGCAGCGAGTGCCCTCTGTGCTGAACGGGGCACATTTCCCCACCTGAAGGCCGGCGGGAGGGTCGGCACCCCGGGGAAGGGGGTCTGGCCAGCGGCGATGGCCGGCCCGGAGCACTGCCCCGCAGGCGCCGGGCATCCCCCCCACCCCAGCGCCGGGCGATGCCGTGGCGCCTCGGCCCCAGCACCGCTAAAAATAAAGCCCATCTCCAGCCTGCCCGCCCTCGGGAATCGAGGTTGGATCGATGGTTTTCTTTTAAAGCCGGATTTTATCAATCGCCCCCCGTCCCCGCCAACCCGCCTCTGAACCGCCCAGCCCGGACCACAGCCCTGCGAATAACTTCAGCGCCGGGATCGCCGCCGGGCGGGGGGACGGGGCCGGGGGTCCGCGGGCAGCGCTCGGCACTCACCTGGCCGGCGGTGTCGTACAGCCCGAGCAGGTACTGCTTGCCCCCGACGGTAACGCTGACTGCGAGGGGGGAGAAACACAGCGGGTGAGGGGGGGGCAAGCCCGGCCGACCCCTCTGCCGGCCCCCCCGGCAGGGCAAGGCCAGGGGATGGAGGGACGAGGGAGCGGAGAGCGCGGCTGCCGCTCCGGGCGGTAGCGGGGCCCTCCGCCCGCTCACCTGCGTAGTGGTCGAAGACGGTGGGCACGTACTCCTCGGGGAAGGCGTCGTTGGCGTAGCTCATCAGCAGGCACGTCTTGCCCACGGCGCCGTCCCCCANCGGCGCCCCGCGGGGGCGGGCGGGCGGCGGGGCTGCAGGGCCGGGGCGAGGGCCGCTCTCGCACAGCGGCCCCGGCCCCGCTGCCCGCACACGCATGCACGGCAGCTGCCGGCGCTTCCCCGCCCCGCAAGTTACTTGGGCGCTGCGGACACCCCCTGCCCCGCGCAAGCAGCCGGGCCGCGTTGGTTTTTCTGGTGATCCCCCACCATCGCCCCGTGCGTACAAAGGAAACTCCAGTAGCATCCTCTGGTATTAGCCCCTAACTGCCGGTAAGTATGAAAATAATATCGGGATGCTAAAGGATTTTGTTCTGCGCTGAGTTTATTGTCTTTGGGTCTGAATTCAGTAGTGGGAACAGATTTAAGAACATCAACGTGTGTCATTTGAACAGCCTTGAGTACCCGTTTGCGAGCCTAAAGGAGCAGAGGACAAGACCTAAAAACAGTAAATACTGCATGAAAAAAGAGTGAAATCATGCTCTCACTAGTGTCAGTGGCAAAAGTCCCACTGTTCAGTGGCACTAGGCTGTCACCTTAGCAAGCTGTTTCCCACTTCACATTTTCAAATGGTGTGAAATATGTCTACAGTCAGACAGAAACAATTGCCTTTTTTAGTTTGCAATTTTTCCAGATTTATGCTACAAGCCCTATCCAATTACAACACAACCAGCACACCACTGTGCAAGCCACGAGGAGACCTCTGTGTTGTGTAGTTTGTGTTTCTATTTGATCTGACATGCTTCAGGGGGAAAATAAATGCAAATCCCACATTGCACAAAGCTTATCTGAATATTCAATAAAACACATTTTCAAACCAGGACAAAATACAAAAGTTATTACTTTGCAAGTTTTTCAGCTTAGTCAATCAAGCCTTCATGCCTTCAGAGGGTGTGAGCAGGACATCCAAGACTGCTCTGGTGCAATCTCATCACAATTCCTACAGAGAGCATCAAACCCATGAACCGACAGAAGCTGCCCCAGGAGGTATTTCCTCAGCCCTCAGAAAATGCCAGCTATACAAGAAAGCTGGATTTACTGAGAAGTCAGTCAACTGGCAGCTGCACAGGACTCAGCACACAGGTCTCCCAGACAACAGCTTTTCCTAGTGAGCAGATGTGGCCTGCATGAGCAGCTGTTTCAGGATGGGTTATGGCACTACATCCAGGAAAACTGCTTTAGAGGTCTCCAGGTATCCATGAGGGACTTGAAATGATGCAGATACTCAGTGGCCCAGGTGACATCCACTTCCCTTTTGCTTGCCAATGTATACATTTAGGAGTACCCAACACTTACATTCTTGAGCAACAGCACCCCAGGCTGCCGTCTGCACAATCGATGGGAAGTATACTTCCTCCACTCTGCTGCTTGCTTAATTGCTAGTGTTGCTTCCCAAATCCTGTAATCATCATTTTGAACTTGCACAATCTCAGCCAAATTATTCTCATCCAGTCCTCCATCTTGCTCAGACGATGAATGGCCAATTAGTCTGCACTAAATATTTAGAGAAAATGAAGATACAGAACTGGCAAACTTGAACACTCACCTCGGTTTTCTCCTCATCAGTTTGGCTGGTTGTACAGCCAGGGAATCACATAGCTGCGGAACTGAGACCTTGTAAAACCTTACAAGAGTCCCAGAGTGATATGGCTCTATGGAATCACCCTTAGGGATGTAGGACTGTTGGTTTCACCCACAGCATAATTACTTAGTTTGTTTTTCACCCTTTGCAGATACCTTTTCTCAGGCAGCACCCACAGCAGTGGGATAAGGAGGGTGCATCTGTAAGGAGAATATACACTCCAAAAGTTCCTGGGAATTTGTTTATTGTCCTAAACTTCTCTGGCTTTCAGCAGCTCCTCAAGGGTGTGTTAGAGTCTGCTCAGTGTTAACCGACTGGCTCAGTGGAGGTTTTCAATTCAGCTATATTGGCACAATGGATACCTTATCACATCCTTCTTTCACACAGATTAATCTGTTAATGTAACAGATCAATCTGTTCTGTGTAATATCCTTCCATTTTCCAGCAAATATAAAGAGTGTTAAATAATCACCTGTAGCAAGTATTATTTTAAATATCTTTATTAATGACACTCAATCTAGCTGTTTTCCCCTAACGTCTTTCATAAGGTCGTAAAATAAACCAGTACAAAATGTTAAAAAGAAACTCTTACCGTCTTAGTGATATTTAAAATGTATTTTTATTGCTCATTGTTTACTGTAAAGTTGTTAGGAAATGAGAAAACAGTTCCATCTAATTTTTCACGAAAGGGGCAGTTTCTGGCTAGTTCCAGGCTACACTCTGAATGGTTACTTTAGTATCACATATGAGTACTGAACAGCCCATTTTTTCATTTAAGGAATTAAAATTTTTCTTTGTAGGATTTCTGTAAGATTTCTATATGCATATGAGGCTGAGCATTCATTGGGAGGAAGAAATGTAACTAGATTACCCTTAGAAAGAAGGTCTGTTCCAAATAATTTAGGTCAATAATGGAGGAAAGCGTGTAGAGGAGAAGGTCTAATAAATGATGGGAAACCTAGAAGTTCTAATAAATGATGGGAAGCCTATGATGACACAAATCTAAATGAAACTCCATAATGATTGTGCAGCTGAACATTTCTTGGAAGAAATTTCTGGGATATACAGAAGGTGGGAGCATGGCATGGGACAATGAAGTAGGATCAAAAAGTCCTTCATCTGCATTACCAACAGCTGGGAAAATACAAGAGAAAGAAATGGAGCCAGACCTTAGTCCAAGCAGCAAAAGACCTATTTGGTCTATGGAATCAGGGAATAAGTGGTATTAATCATGTAATCAGCACATTTTGAAAATATAGATCTTTCCATGTCCGTGTCCATTATTAACATGTCTGTGAATTTAACCTAGAAATTTACACAATATTGTTATTTTTATCAGCAGTGCTGCCACTCTGTGTTGTGAGTACACTCCAGCAAGTCTCTGTCCCAACACTCCTGTTCAGCTGCCAGATAAACCACAGTGCCTCACTTTGTCACTGGGTTGTTGTGCATCACTAGTGTGTGGCCATGCATCTCACTACAGAGGTGGACATCTTCCCATGTTGGGTGAAATGACTTCATGGAAATAGCCAGTATTTGAGGAAACACCCCTAAAAATGCCAAGTCTGAATCAAAGCTCAAAGCAATGTACGAAAACCACTCAAATTAGTCCCCCAAAGTCCATCAGAGGATTGATTTCTTTTTAGGCATCCCTGTCTGTGGAAGATTGGAGCCATGGTTTATGGTTCCCTAAAAAAATTTCTAGACTTGCAAGGAATGTTAAGTCTTTAGGAAAGTCAGTAAAAAGGGCAATGCCACCTGAACGCCCTGTTTGCACCATATTGTCTTTCAGACCAATCAATCTCTCATCCTCATGCAGAGATGTCCCTAAGCAGAAGGTTACACCTGAGTGAACATTACACAAGCCTGGTTTTTAGTCAGAATAATTCACTGTTTTCCTAAGTGATGAGAACACCACTTTTACAGTTTATGAATCTGATCATTACAGTTTTGCTTTTCTGCCCAAGATTAGGTAATGCCGAGAATGTGTCTGTATCTCAGCTAATACAGAGGAAACAAATCACATATTTCCAATGTGCCAAAAAAGGATAGGCAATTTGATAGTTGCAGATCTAATTCCTTCTGAATGTCAGTTTCCACTCTAATTTCCTCTCAATTTAAAGGGTCAAAGCTGTGAGTTTGCCTTCCTCCTGTCTTTCAAGAACATGGTGATGTCTCCAAGCAAGGGCAAGCACTATATGAAATCAGAATGACAGGATGACACATTTTAGGTCATCTGCAGCAGTCATCTGCTGGAGCACAGTGGCTCTTTACTGGACTGTGCTGTACTGTACATTTCTCCAAAGGGGGATGAATGCTGTAAGCAGGGGAAACATCACTTGTTCTCTTCAGGGAGCAACCAAGTGTGCTCCCCTACCTGGAAAGCTCCTGCACAGGTCTCATCTCATCCTGTCATGGTGTTGCAGTTTGTGATTCCTCATTAACATTTCCTTTATTTTTGCATGGATGGAACGGAGACGGGAGTTCTCACAAAAGCAATATAGTAGCAAAATAGAAAACGTGAAACAGTAGCACCAGGACCAAAACTAGAATGCATGCCTGAGAATGAGATACAAGTTTTAAAAATAAATTTGCACTAGCCACTGTGAAGTGTCACAATCACTACTCCGTGCTTCTCCTTAATAACTCTAGTAAAGGAGCTTTAAAAGTGGTCAAAGAAAATACATCACTGGAAACATTTTCTCTGAAAAATCGGATCCTTTGAGAAGAATACCTTTTGAAATCATGTCAATTCCATGAAAATGTTTTAAGAAAGCCATACAAATGTTCTGACAGCTTCAAAGAATTCCATTTTAATTTTCTGCAGAATAAAATATTTTAATTTCTAAATCACTGTGGTTTCAATTTAAGTTAGCATACCATACAGTGTAACGTAAATGAAAAGGTGCCATCATTAAACATTTCAATCAGCTTCATTTTTCTTGCAGAAGTTTTGGGGTTTTTTTAAGGACCGCAAAATTTTCAGATTGAATTGCTAATTAGAACAAAGACAAATCTCAAAAATATTCGTGAAAGTGAAATTTTATCCTCCGAACAGCATATGTCCTCCTCATACTCTTGGCAAGTAAGAAAAAGAAACAAAAGTGTCTGGTTCAGATAACTTCTGAGAGGGTACTAAATTTCACATATGAGAAGTCCACAGATCTGGGCCCATGCCTAAAGTTAATCTTGTATTTTGTTCAGGCTGACACAAAATTCAGTTTTCTCCACAAGGATTTAAAACACCAGAGAGACTAAATCTGTTGGAAACTTGGTGAGATTAGGGCACCTGCCTCCCACAGGTTTCTTGACAAATCTTGCATTTCAAGGTAAAGTATTAAAATATAAAATAAATTATGCCAGAGGTCTTTTGGTGCTATTTCATATTCATTCAGTGAAGGAACCTAAGTAGAATTAAATTTCTACTCAGCTACCAAGCACTGGGCTAAGTGTCAAGAAGCAGCAATTCTTTTCCTCAGGTCAACCTGACAACAGTGGGAATTGCAGTTCATCAGACATCTAGTTGGAAATAATATCTGCATCATGGTGGGGCTTTTTTGTACAGCTAGAGTAACCAGCATTCCCAGGCATGGAAGACAGGATGAAGCACTTAATCTCCTCAGCTGATGCCATCTCTGTGGCTCCATACATCCCCACAGCATCAGAGCATCCCTTTCATGGATGCTAAGAAATACCCACCTCTGATTCATCCCTGATTCATCCCAGCCCTCAAGACTGTATAGTCTGGCATGGCTGTTATGTACCGTGGTGTACTAAAAGGAGAATGAAATAAAATCTTAAACCTTGGCTCATTGCCAGAGACCAGAAGAGAAATTGTTACATGAATGAGACAGGATTTGAGAAAGGAACACTGGCTCCTTCCTGTATTTTGAAACAAAACTAATCCCCAAAATATCTGGTTCTGGAAAATTAAAATTGATTCCTACATGGCATTGGTGAGTTCCCTGGGAGAATTGTGGTGTTGCTCCACTCAAAACTACCCCAAAAAATGTTCTAGGGATGTCACAGTGCTGACAATTGAGTCTTCGCATTTGATAATACACTCTGACTTCATTTAATTTACTAGGATAAATATCATCAGTGCAAGGCATTGCAAGGCCTATGTGTTCCAGATTTCATTTTTATTGAGCTGCACCAATCCAATGCAAATTATTTCCCTTGATTCTCTACCAGTAATTATTATTTATTAATTCTGGTAAACCTGGTAATATTCCCATTTCTGCAAAAAAACAACTAACCAACCAACAAATCTTCCAGCTCTAGATATATATGCATGAAAAAAATACCTTTTAAATTCCACTGGTTATAAATGAATCTGACCCTAAAACTGATATCTGGATTTTCCCCAACCTTTAATGAAGTCTGGATTCAAGTTTGAATTTTCATGAAGTTTGGACTTATTTCAACAGAATTGATTCTGAATTTGATTCTATATCTGCTTGACAGACAGAAACAAGTCCCTAAATTAGTTAATCTTCTGTACACCAGTAAGATTCAATTGTAAAGCCAAATGGTGATACAAACATATTTCTTGATTGAAGGATGTTTCACACATAAAAATGTAGCCACATTTTAACCCACAACAGTTATCTGTTTCCTAGTGAAAAAAAGTCTAGCACCATGTGGAGGTAAGAAATGGTAGTGGATGGGATACTGGGAAATGGGGGTGGAGAACAAGAGAAGAGAGTGGGAAGGCAGGCAACCCCACAGTACCCCCACTCCTGCTTTAGGACCCAAACGCACCTTGCACTGGTAGGGAAAGACAGGTCCTTTTTGGCTGCCCTCTTCAACAACTTTTCATGTAATCTGGCATGTGGAGAAAGCTGGAGTGCATTAAAAACAGACCTAAGAACAAAAATCCAGGCTTGGGGAATCCAGCATATGCAGGGGAGCATGGGCTGTGAGAAGCTCACTGTGAAGCATTAGAAACTCCTTAGGTGCTAATAGCTTCCAGAAAGTTAATGGTTTAACAGGGCTGGAAGAGAAGAACATGCTGGAAATTTTCTTAGGCAGGGTTTTATATATCCTCATGGGAAATGGAGGGGAGGAAGAAGAGACCCATAATTTTCTTCTTATTCTTTTATTGGAATAAAAGTGGAACCATAATTTCTGAGGATTCTCTCATTATGGTGTTGCTAACTTCACATGCCAAAGATTTCAGCGAGTGGTGACAACCTCTTTCCATGTAACAATAGAGAAAACAGTGCTTCAGAGTCACATGTTTATTTAATTTCATTAGTGCTGTTGCTGCAATAGAAACTACAAGCACCTAAAGAACTTGAAGATATATAAAAAATAGTCCTCATTAAAAATTAGTTTGCTGGAAAACTTTGCTGATGTATGGCTAAGGCTGCTCACTTGCTTCCATGAAGTCCATAATCTGCTCCTTGCTTCCACAATTTGAACTTCTGAGAAACCAGGAAATACAGAGGATAATAAAACAATATTCAACTCAACCTTTACATACCTGTAATGAAAATAATTCACCTTTTCAGTGAGTGATTTTCAGAGAACATAGTATATAACTACTATAGCTCAGGCCCCTCTTGTGTATGGAAAAGTGGACTGTATTCAAAGTGACACTTCTTTTACACGCATGCTTTGTCCCAATTTCCTAGAGAAAAATTCCATTACAATTAAATTTTATCTTTTCCCCTGACTCACTATTTAGTCACACAGGTATTATTAAGCCCACCGAATATTTTTCCTGCTTTACTTTGCACTTTTGATCCCACCCACAGGAGTGATGAGCACTGTGGGGCAGAGGCCCCATCTGAAGGTATGGCCTCCCATTTTCCCCACTATCATAGTTTACTAAGTTTTCTAACATTTGACACAGCAATAATCAACTCAGCAAATACAGCCAGTTTCCTCTTCCCACTGCCAGCTCCCAGGAGGGAAATATAAAGGTTGCTTGAATGTTGACCTAAACTCTGTATTTCCTGGCTTCCAAAAGTTTGAATTTTGCTGAAGCTGATATTTTATAAGAGCTCCAACTACTGCCAGGAAATCCTAAATCTGCATTAATTAAGGAGTTTTGTCAGTCAGTAAAAAGGAAAGATGCTTTAAAGACCTGATATTCACTATTTCCTTGATTCTTAAAATATATTTGAGAGAATATCTTTGCAATGTGTCAGTCTGTGATTCAGGATGTGAAAAAAATTCTGAAGAGTCCTGAAGTTTCTAGTAAGGACTAGATGCATTCGTAGACTGGGTTGGGTTTTTTTCTATGTGAGGGATGGTAGTTTGGTATGAACACTTTTCTGCTGACTCTTATATACCAGGTAAATGGTGCTCACCACCATTTTGCTATTTTATTTACTGCTCTCATGGGTTCTGTTTTAAATGAGAGTCAGAAAGCACTGAGCTAAGGATGAGCTGTCTTCTTTAGCAGGTATATACAGAGAAACCAGCTTTTACAAATGTATGTATAACTATTTGAAGCCTAAAACACTGCACCAGTTTTCAACTGAGCTCAGCTTCCATGTCTTCAGGGAAAAAAAAAAGAAAAAGGATAGTGATCACAAAATACTTCTCACTGGCGCATTTTACTTCTGGGTTTTGAGAAGTATATGAGTGAGCTCTTTGTGAGGTACATGAACACCCTTTAAAACTGATCCAAGTTGTGTACAGATAGGGTAAAGCTGAAGTCTCGACCTAGGACTCCAGATAATCTAATCCTTTAGTTCAAGTTCTGTCAAAACTCAGCTACAAACTCATTACTGAAATGTTTAGTTCTGCTACAAACTCTTTACTGAAAGTTTTAGTTCTAGAGCTCTGTAAAAGGATGGAAATGCTGTGGCAAAAGAGTCATGCTGACAGAGGAGTAGAGAGGAAGGATCAGCAGTGTCAGTGGAAACAGGGGATGCACACCTCTCACCCCTTCTATCCTCTGATATAAATTTGTCTGCCACAGCTGTCTCTCAAGGGTAACTGAAACCTTCTTGACCTTCCATTTCCACAATCTGAAAACTCTCCTTCCAGGATGGCTGGAAAACACTGTGGTGGCAAGGGCAAAGAAAAAGTCTTTTAAAGTCAACTCAAGCATCTGAAATTTTCAAAGAATAACATGAAGAAATGTTTTCCACTGGAAAACTGGCATTATCGTGCCAACTTAAGAATGGTGAAACACCTCAGGAGATGTTAATGAATATTCAGGAGCACACCTGCCACTAAACTCACTGCTCCTTCCACCCATTAAACCATCATCAGAAAGTGGTGCTTGATGCTGGGCAATATCAAGAGCTCAAGGAGATAAAACTGATGTAGACTTCAGACTACAGTAATAGATTTTGAAAAGAATTCAGCAGTGGCATGAGTCAGCCCAGTTACATCAGCTCCTGTGATATCTGAATTTGGTCAGTGAATGAATGCAAACAAAGCAAATCTTGCTTTAGAAATAAATTTTACATAGCCTTTGTGCAGTTGAGCAGTGCAGGAGAGGAAAAGAAGGTATTCAAGCACAGACAATTCCAACACTCTCCCTGAGGAAGATTTCTGTGGCAACCAGTGATTAAGTGTGATTGAAGCCATGCAAAATATTTTCAGAGAGCTGTTTCTTCCCAGGTCAAAACAGGCTTGCTTTTGAATTCACAAATTCCTAAATGAAACTGGCCACCTCCTCACATGTTCCAGTGTGTGTCCCCTTCCTTTCCCAGAAATAAGTAATATGATCATCTGTTCACTGGAATGACTGCCAAAATACTGGGAGTAATCGTTGTAAATATTTTTAATTTCAAGATGGTTGAGTTGTTCTAGAATTGTCTGTTGGCATCAGACAAATCCCAGTTCCCCTACTCACCATCCAACTTCATATTATCCAAAAAGCCAGTAAAAAATTCTCCTTCATGTTTTCAGACAAGGAACTGCACTCTTCGAGTTACCCTCTAGCTGGAAATTATAAAGATGCTGCCACTTTCTGTGTATGGGTCTCTAGAATCTGTCTTACTGACCATAAGAAATCCAAAGAGACAGAGGGTCATAAGCATTTGCAGAAATAACTGCATATTATTAAGTCATCAGAAGAAAGTAATATGGGCCACCTTCCCCCTGAGATAGTAACACTGCTGAGTTTATGAACACCCTTAATTTTGAATGAGATGTACTCTGAAATGGGAGATAACATCAACACCTCAGGTCCTTTCCTGCAGTAGGGCTGGATGTAGCATAGTTATGTGGAAGTTAGCTCTGTGTTTGCATGCAATGATGCTGCAATCTCCATTCATTTACTTCTCTTTGCTACTGAGTCCTGTTCACTAGGTCATCTCAGTAATCAAAACACCTTCCATCTCCTCTGCATCACCTACACAAACATGGACTCACCCCCCCAGAGGGTTCCCAGGTCCAGGACTTGATACACCCATCCTTTCCAAAGAGCATGGAAAAGGGTTAAGTGCTAAAAGCAGAACCAGCTAGGGAGTGCTTATGCTAATGGCAGCTTTTATGCAAGTGCCCTGCCACCTGTCTGACTGACTGCAGGATGCCAGCCTTTGCTCTGCTGGGGTATGCCTAGGAACATTTTAATAGGAAGTGGCCTGTTTTTAAAAAATCAAAAATTAGAAGGGAAAATTTTGTTTTAAAAAATTGAGCCATGTTACAGAATAGCCATGCAACTGAACACAAGCATTTCCAAACATGATTCAGTCTGTATCTGTGTGTTTTTCCTACATATGCACAACAAGCACTTTTTTTGTCAGAATCACATTTTTCTGCCATATTGTTTCTATTGACAGGTTTCTTTTTTCCTCAAAATCCGTGCTCTGAAGTAATAATTTCCAAATTTAGTTTGGTTTCATTAAAAATTTTGCCCTCTTGATTTTGAAAAAGAGGTGGAAAGCTTAACTGTAAAGTTTTAAATACTAGAGAGTTTTTCAGCAGGCTCAGGGAGAGAAGTTCGGGACCATATGCCCAGTTTCTGATTGCTGGAGTCAGCAGCACTATTAGTATCAAGACCAGAAGGCTTAAAAACATTGGCTTAATGCTCATACAAGGATTTGAGCAGGATATTTTCTTTTATTCTTCCTTCCTCACCCCTATGCTAGTACCAAATCACATACATTGCTTCAGATTTCCAACATTTCCCAATCTGGATTAATTTACATTTGGAGAGAGGGTGTGAATTAAACTGTTATAAAAGGCTTAGATGCAGTGCCAACTTGTTACTATGCTCTTTCAAGCATCAAATTCTTTTTCTATTAAGGAAGCTCTCAGAGAATGGCTTGCATCTGGAAATCTCTCCCATTGCAGAGCTTATTTATCAAATGCAAAATACAACATATACACACAAAGGCATTCATAGTAACACATCTCCTGCTGCAGTCAGAGGCTCTGTCATACTATGGCCTACAGTAATATATAGTTGTCTTCAAGAAGATTTCAGTTGAGAAAAGCCTAACACCTGTAGGGATGAAGAATGCAAAGGAAAAGTCAGAAGCAGCCAGGACACAAGCAGAGGACAGAGAACACACCAAACTGCTACAGCTGACACAATCAGGACTTGCAGCCTTCAGCATTTACTGCACCTAACAGTCCAAAGTGAGAAGCTGGGCCTGAAAGCACTTCTTAACTCGTTAAACACCTAGGAGGGAATATGAAGCCTGCCCTTACCTTCTACTGGTCTTTTCCCCTGAATTTTCTCATATGTCAAGTACCTACAGACATAAACTTCCATCTTCTGTCAAGGGGTGTGATATAAGTCTTGTCCCTAGTTGGTTGCAAACATCACATTCATGGCACGCCTCTTAGTTATAACACTAAAGCATGGGATGAGGCTGATTCAAATTTGGATATGTCAGAAGGATGGTCTCTCTCTTGCTGTTATTGATACTTGTGTCAGAGCTGGGTTAGTCACTAAAGATTTTGCTACCAAATTGCATTCAAGGTCCATATAACTTCTCCCTTGCCAGCATTAGCTTCTGCCAATTTTTGTAAGCTCTGTAAAAATTATTCATGGATCACAAATTTCCCAGAGACTGCAATTTCCAATTTGAAGCATTTAGTATGTTCATCTACTTATGATCTTAAGCCTGCCTTAACCTCACACTCACTGTCACCTGGGTGACAACTGAGGTAATACGGGCAGGAGCATAGAGCTGAGTATCTGGTTTCTTTCTGCAGCATCAGAAGGGATTCAAAGCTTTGAGGGAAATTGTTGGTGAACTTTTTTCTCCTTCATTCACCTTTTTTAATGAACAGCTATAAGAGCCTTAGAGGTTCTGCATTCCCCCTTTACCAGATTTCTTCAGGGATATGTAATGGGTTTTGTAGGGTAGCTACAGAGTACAGCTCTTCTCCCACATCACTGCTAGCTGTCAGAGACAGCCCAAGTGCTGCCAGCAAGGATTGTAGTCCTTCTTCCCACCACTTCAGTAGCTTGCTTACTTTTCTCTCTGATTCTCTAGTGAGTGTGGAGAGAATAATGAATCATCTTATAACGCATCAAATGTGACCAGTGGTTTTATGGTGCTTAACAGATGAGATAAATGTGAACTGATGTGAACTGTAAAGTAAGGAAATTGCCAGGCAGCAGGCTTTAAACAATCAGAAAACAATTGCTTTAACATGGTGCTTAATGCTGTTGTGACTCATAACCACCAGTTGTAGCAGCAAAAACGGGTAAGTGTGCTTTAAAAAGATTGGAAAGATTTGTTAAGGATGATTCCACCCTTGGCCATTAAATATGATGATCCAAATGCCACCTCTGACTCAGGAAACTGTTCAACTTTGCCAAAAAGTGCTACAATGTTCTGGGAGATAAAACATTCTTCTGAGAGAAATGTTCTCTAAGCATCGACCTTGACCTCTGTTGATGTTAAGTTGCTGAGCTAGCTGAATTCTGGTATGGCATAATGCTCTTATATTTTTCCTAAAAAATCTACATTGGGCTAATGTAGTGAGTAATTTGTGTTATACAGGGGCTAATCTATAAGGCCTTGTACAGCTCTGATGAATTTACCACTTGCAGCAAATACTGTTGGATATTGCTGGATCCTATGCAATTAAATATATCTATGGCTCTAATAATTCAGGGGTTACCCAGTACACATTCTGTATTCATTCTTCTCTGCCATGGCACACCAAATAAAAATGGAAACTTGTAAACAATGGGAATGTGTCCATACTGTGCTGGCAATGCTTTTGAGTCTGCAATACAGAAGGCAGGCTGCAGAGAGAGAAAGAGAGAGAAAACACTAGTGTGCTGCTGCACCTCCTGACATAACCCACAACGGATCTGGCTATCCCTGTAGTCATAAAACAGTCACTGAAAAAAAACCACAACAAATCCTGAACTACTTTATCCAGTGATTGCATAACCTCCACAGCCACAATGCAGCTGAGGTGAGAGTCTTGCAGACAATTCAGGAAAAGGGCTCAAACCCCAGCTTCTCCAGGCAGGAGACTGCATTCACTCCTGCTCAGCCCAACAGGCTCAGAGCTCTCCTGAAACACAGTGGTTAAACTTGCCACTCCAAACAGTCTCACCCAAGAGACTGCCCTGAAGCTTTTTGCAGGGAAAGGATTTAATTAGAATGTGATTTTTGTGGTACAACTCAATATTCAGTACAACAGGACCACCAAAATGTATGCTTTGTGATCTGTGGTGCAGGTTTGCCTAGGCAATTTTTAAGATGATCCCTAGGTAGAGAAAGGGCAAAGGAACCAGAGAGGAGGAGACACTTTGCTGGGCAGGTTTGAATGTCATAAATGCACAGTTATGGCTTAGTATTTGTATCACAGTTGACAGATGCTGCAGCAGTCACATGACTAGAGCATGACCTCATATTTCGGCTCTCTCCCCTCCTCCCCCAGTGGTGAGGGCAGTGCTGGCACTTAAATAAGCAGAAGGCATTTCCAGAAGGCCAGTTTGTAAGTTGCTTAAAGGAGAAGCCTGAATTTTGGCACAGAGGTATACTTTGTACAGCTATTAACAGCTGCTCAACAGTGGCAGAGAAGCAAAACTCTTTACTTCCACTAGGGAAGTGCACTAAAGTTGTTTTTAGGGTAAAAACACTGAATCCCAAACCACGCAGGCTTAGATCATCCCTTCCCAACAAAAAATCTCCAGGAGGCACAGTAGAGGGAAGAAATGCCTCCACGACTCGTCACAGGTTTACCCTGCAGTCAGCGGAGCTGCTGCAAGCTCTGATGTCCTCCAGGGATCTGTGAGAGATGCTGCAGCCACGAGGAGGCCACCTCCGCTCTGATGCTGTCCCAGAAGCCACTCTGGATGCTCCAGCAGGGTAATTTCACAGGACGATCGAACATACAGGAAGAATATATAGCCTTATGGAGATTTTCCAGGAGTACTGAGTGAACTCCTAAATCCATTCACTCCTTTTGGCACAGATTTTGGATTATGCAATTCCCAGAAGGGTCTTGGGAGGAAGACACAGTATGATACTCTCTCAACAGCTCAACACCACTTCAGCAGGAAGGGGAACCTCACCTTTTCCAAACTTCCAAAGGTGCAATTGGCTCCATGGGCATAATTTTCTATCATAGCACTGTTATACAGGATACAGACTGGCTGAGAGGTAAAAGTCCTGAATTAAAATCCCAGCTTTGGCACTGATCCCCATTACTAGTTACATCAATGGGAAGTGTTCTAAAAGTGCAGAGATTTTTGTATATTTTAGAGTTTTCTCACTAATGTGGCTGCATTTTGCACCTATTCATGGACTGCAGACCTGAAACTTTTCCATACAGCTTCACAGTTTCCCAAAAGATAAAAAGTAAGAATTTTCTGTACAACTGCATGCCTCTAAGCCTTCTTTTCTTTAGCCTGTTGTTGGATTGAAATGCAGTACAATTACTCTCATCTATAAGAGCAGTGGTAATTCTTTGGAGCCATACTAGCCCGCTTAGCCTCATTAATGTTGACAGCACATCAGAACTGGCTGGGATTTCTCTACTTTTGATACAGAGGGTTTCAGTCACGTTTGGGTTTCAGCTCCATGAAGGTCTTTGCTTGAAAAGTTCTGACTGCATAGACCAGTGGTTATTTGGATTATCCCAGCTGAAGCACGAGCATTCCCAGAAGGACCAGCACCTCAGTGCCCTGCTGCTTGTGCCCTGCTTTGTCGCTGACAGGACTTTGCTGAAGATCTTCGTATAATTACTTAGTTTCTTAAATGAAAGAAAATTAAAACATGAAAATCTGGGGACAAGGAGAGGTGTGCATGTGTGCTACACGTGTGTAAAGTATCACTACTCGACCATAAGTGAGGGTCTTCTGGTCCTTTGGAGTGTGCTTGGGTGGTTGAGCCTTCATCCCCAGCAAGCGCAGTGTGTGTCCTCCATAGCACCTGAGGCCAAGGGCAGGGCTGTCACACGCGTGGCTCCGCTTTTCCCTCAGGAAAAGGATCCGTGCAGTCCCAGCGCAGCGCCACCCCTCCCACTCCCCCCGCCGGCGCCCGCCATGTTGGCAGCCGCGCACGGCGCCATCTTGTGGCCCCTGAGGGCTGGTGGCGGGCGGGACGCGGCACCCGCTGGGGGGGCCGGTGTCCTTGTTATGGGGACAAATACAAACATTTCAAAGTGCTGTAGGGCCGCCTGATTCTCGGCACAGCGAGCGAGCAGCAGCAGTTTCAGTAGCCCACCTGTGCACTATGCTGGGTGGAGATGGGGATTTTTGGGTGTCTCAGTGAGCCCCAGCTCCTTCCCAGTGTATCGGAAGGCACCTTCCCGGAGAAAGCCACATCAGCAGCAAATAAATGCAGCTCACACCACAAAACACCGGTTGCCGAACACGTGAAAACCCACGGTGATAAATATGCACCATTCCTGTTCACCGTGAGCCTGTGCCCAAGTCCTCCTAAATGAGAGCTGAAAATAAAGCTCTCAGCGTTTCACCGAGATTTACAAACCTCAAGTGTCTTTCCTTCACCTAACCTGGCCCCATGATAAGGTGTTTAATGGTAAAATGTTGAATTGGAAGCGAGTATTTGAGGAAAACAGCCTGTTGGCCAGCTCCATCATTCCTCAAGTGCTGGTAGCAGTCGGGAGTGTCACCCTGATGCTGGTGGAGCAAACTGACTCAGCCTGGGTTGGAATGGGCTTCCTCCTCTGGCATGCACAGAGCACCTCAGGAAACGCTGGACAGAAAGCTCCTGCATCTTTTCGGGCCTTACATGGCCTTTGGAGCTGGATTTGAGCTGAGTGAGATTGCCTGGAATAGGGTAGAGAGCAGAGTGGCATCAGTCACGGTTTTAGGTATTGACCTGTTTGTCACAACATCATCCTTTGGGGAGTCTCACTTTATCATTCTTCTTGCTAAAGCTTTCCAAAAAGAGTTATTTAAGCCTTTTTACAATCTGCTGTCCTATGTCACTGAATGAAAAGTTTTCAGAGACAGTGTACATTCATTATGTTACAAACATTGATCAAAACATCTAGGTTTCTACAGGTTTGTGTCTTAGGCTTAGGTGCCAGTAAACATTTGAACATTTAGTTCTTAGTATTTATCCCTTTTTTTGCCCCCTTACTTTTATTTGTGCTGGTGCATTAAGTAGGTATCCAATTATTGTTGCTATTTAGTAAAATGTGGGTAGGGTGAAAGCAACAAGCAATCTATCACATATTCTATGGCATTCACTTGACATTTTAACCACTTAAAAGTAGTTAAAAATCACTTCTAGGAGGTAAAGCAGTACAAGGTCTGTGTGTGAGCCCCATCTAAGCCATGAACAAGTGAAGAGAGCTTATTTTCACAAGGCTCTAACAAGCCTACATGGCTTGAGTGTAGGCCATCCATGGTTTGTATCACTTGTACACCAGACCCTCTCTAGCCAGTCTAGAAAAGGAATTTAATCTATTGGTGAGGAGCGTCAGGATATGCCCCCTTATAAATGCTGTGTGTCACTGTAACTGAAATTTTATTCTGAGGGTAAATTAAATGACAGTATCATTGACAATTTGTCTAGGGCCTTTACAATTTTCTCTTTTGACTTGAACTGGGATGTAAATTAAGCTTCAAACTCTGCTTTTCTGCTCACAATCTGCCTAATCAAGGAAGGAGATTCTCCTGAATATTTCAATGCCCAAGTTGCTGGTGGGAGTCCCTGATAGATTTCTCTTTTAAATTTAGCATAGCCTGGAATAGTAACTCTTACATAACATATACAGAGCAAATATGGGACTTGCTATAATTTCGGTGAGAGACTGCAGATTTCCTGCTGAATAAGTAAGGCAGACAGCGTTAGAGTCATGCCTCAAATTCAAATCTTGAGCAAATAAGCTTATTCTTACAAAGCAAGGGATAATGTTTCTTGTAGGTATCAGAATAGAGCTGACAACCAAATGGACTGTGACAGATCCCAGCTCCTCTCATGTGTCTGTGCATGGCATTGTGGCCTCTGATTACCTCAAAACTTGCAGAAGCATCAGACTCTGTGTTCCTAGGATTAAAGAGAGATTGCAGGGCAAGAATTCACACTCCACTGCCCACAGGCCACTGGGGCTATTCAGGAAGGGGAGTTCTTACACAAATAAGATCTCTGCTTATTCACAGCTAGCTGGCTATCTGTGGAGTATATACTCCTCCACACAGCCTCAGATGGGAGGTCTTGAAGGAGCAAAGGCCAGGAATTAGATCTTTCTGGCATTGTATGTTTGGTAGGCCATCTAGCAAGAGAAATAAAACAGACCTTCAATCAATTTTTACCTTCTCCTGCCTTTTGTTTTCCACAGCTTAACACCTCCCCTAACAGTGAACCGCAGAGCAGTTGCAGAGCTGGCACATGATGTGTGTGTGTGTCACACAAATAATTGATCCCTGCCATGTTCCAGGGGTGAGTCTGTGAAATACTGCATCCTCTGAGTGCTCTTTGGCTCTTCAGGCTGGCAGGCTCTAAGGACTGTAGCTTATTGAGCTGGGTAGGAGTCAGCTGTTCCAGTAGGCAGGACATCAAGGTGCTGCAGCATCACAGAGTTGCTCCAGCACTGTTATACAGGAGGATGCAGCAAGGACCTTCACTGTATTTAGTAAAATGGTAGTAGTCATATGGACTCTTGGACAAGGTTTCAATTCACTTCATATCACAGATACAGAGTCCTAGAATTGCTAGGAGCTTGCATATAAAGTACAGGCTGGATAGAATTTGTCCCTGTGTCATTTGACAAGATTATTTACACAGAGGAATTTGCTTAGCTAAGAAACCTGGTGGACACACACACATGTGAAATAAGCAATTACTTCCATACTCACAGGCGTATGGAGATCAATCATACTGACCTATCGTCCCTGCCATTTCCTGGATTGCTTTATAAATAAAAAACCTAACAGGAAAGGCATTAAGTCATTATTAGATTATCCTTGGTTTTGCCTTGAGAATTTTTCATCTGATAAGAAGTATCCCCCCAGCTGATTTCGTAAAGTACCCTTTTCTTGTCAGTATAAATGGTGGTGCAGACAAGGCAGTGGAGTCTGAAAACCAGTTCGTTACACAGAGGAAATGGATCAGTTTCATCAGAGGGATGACATTGCACCAGTTTAACTGTGTGTTCCCTTTAAACCTTGCTGATCTTGGTGAAGTTTCCGTCAGACTAATACAGAGTATGTACATACACACTCTGCTGCACTGGTGGAACTAAAGAAGTGTAATGCAATAATTTTTAGCTAGATTATTACAACTCTTCTGTGAATATTTAGGTGTGGCATTTATCTGTCCCTCAGACCGACAGCAATGAACTGATGCTGCATTCTTGTGTCAGGAACTAGTCTGTGACTGTTTTCTGTGCTGATAGAAAAGGCTGGGGATTTAACTTGTGGTGTTTTCCATTCTGCTTGCTTCCCCACCGACTCTAGGTTTTCTGGACCCATAGAAGGCAGCAGTGACTGGAGGGTAGCTTGAATTCCCCACATTGTCATTCATAACCATAAATTTGCTTTTCATGCTCCCGTAGAGTCCCAGGAACTCAGAACTTCTAGATTCTGTGCTTTTATTCAGTGCCATGATTTTTGGTCAAAATACAACTTCCATAAGGAGTAAAAAAAAAAAAATCAGAGGAACTTGCCTTTGGTATGCAAAGATTGGCAATAAATCCTGTGGTAAGGCAGGAAGGTAGACTCAAAAAAATTAAAAAGGAGAGCTAGTGTGTTATGAATATCTGAAACTCTTACTACAATTTGTGCGTGTATCTGCATGTTTTTAACAGTGAAGGATAGTTGGGTGTACTGAATTCCCTGTTGTTCATAGTCTCTGTGACAAGAAAGGATATCTTCTTGGAAGCCTGGCTACCTTTCAGAGGAGAGCTCTGCACTCTAAATAGGAATTCCTGGGTTACTTTCTTTGGTCAGTCCTCTGGAAGAATTGATATATTTGACTTTAAACTCTTTGAGATTTTGTTTCAATAACACAGGAGAACAGTGCTATTGACCTTAAAGGGAATTTAATCTCATGTGTCCACAGAAGACTGCTCTACATCTGCTGGCAGGCAGGCTCCAGCAGAAACTCCATCATGCTAGTCTCTGGCAGCCTGGGTCTTATTTTGGAAAACTGTAGAAAGCCAATGATTTAGGATATAAATCAGCAATAAACTGCATAATCCCAATGTAGAGGTTTAATTTAAAATAAAGAGAACTTGATTAAAAGGGTTAGATCAGAAGCAGGATTCAAAAGTAGTCATGTGGAAGACATTTAAATAATACAAATACCTTTTATGAGACACAGTACAGAATCCAATAAATATTTAAATAAAATACTTATGTTGAGGGTTTTGCCAGAAAACCCTTGGAGAATTCTTGGTTTAATCAGGTATTGCTGGTGCTATAAATCTGCCTTTAAGAAGAGTTTCAGTTGTCTCACATGTCCTGGCAAGGGCCAGATAAACACCTTGGGGTACTCCTGGTGTGCTAAGGTCACCTTTAGGCAGAGATACATCACAATGCTCTACTTAGCAGCATCAGAACAGGACTTAAATGATGCATAAATCTTGAGCACTTCAGGAGTTATTTTCACCCTCTCTGTATAAGAAGAAAAGCAAGCAGTTCCTTTAGTTCTGTGTGGCTTCTGTATTAAAATAAGCCTTGATACTAACCCCTGGCTATCTGGATTTAAACT
Source organism: Rhabdornis inornatus (assembly GCA_013397075.1). Taxonomy (NCBI): domain Eukaryota; kingdom Metazoa; phylum Chordata; class Aves; order Passeriformes; family Rhabdornithidae; genus Rhabdornis; species Rhabdornis inornatus. The sequence goes on along the minus strand of VWZS01001838.1, from coordinate 876,984 downwards.
GACATATATCCCACAGCTTCAAATACCAGAACATCTGAGTTACCAGTGTGCCCTTAAACCCAGAGCATTTATCTGCTTAATCACACCAAAGGACAGAAAAGTCATTATGTTCCCAGAGTGTTTCCCTAATACTGGGTTCCTTTAAAACCCAGGCAGTTTTCCTGCCATTATTTCCTTTGCTGCAGTATTCTCAATGTTCCCCATAGTGACTTGAAAAAACACGATGAGCAAGGTAAATGTCATACAGCAGTATATCAAGGTCATGTTGGCATCTTGTGTAAATTCTACTACACAATTTACAAACTGGAGTTTGCACTGAAATTTCACAAAAGGCAGGTGGCTTTACTTGTATGTGAGCAGATTTCCATCCTGACAGAAACATCAGGATTCCTAGGCCCTCATCCTAATACAGCTGTCAAAGCTGACCAAAAAGAAATATTAGTAAACTATAAGGCATCTGTATTTCTAGGTTTTATGAGTATATATGTGATGGTAAAGTAGTGGTAATTACAGTGCTCCTGTAGTGGTAACTTCAGCAATGTCATTTCCTAGGTGTACTGTGCACATTATATAACACAAATAGACCACCAACTTGTATCTCCTTGTGTCCCTGAAAGTGCAGAGGTACTTCATAAGATGCTGCTGCTCTGCAGCAGTTCACTTTGTTCTTTACCTTGTCTCTGTATCCATGCCTTCCATTCCATCTTCTGTTTCTCACTCCAGTCTGTTGATAGGCACATAAGTGGTTAACACTGAATGTCCTGCCACACTCAGTGCCGAAGGGCAGGGTCAGTCTCGGGATTGCCCACAATAAAGAAGTTACATGTGCTAGAGCCACATTTGTGCTTTATGCTTCTCGCTCCCCTCTGCCTGCATCACAGCAGAGTATCATGTCAGCCAAATTCTGTCAGTCAGCAAGAACAGGGGAAAAAACTTGTTTCTTTTCTCTCTAAAGTTTCTGCTTCATAAGCTCTTTGGGGCAAGGACTACCTGAATGTGAGGAAGTGGCCTTGATTTCTCAGGCATCTTTAGACACTAAAAAGAGCAACTACTGAACACCAGCAACCTCACAGATATGGGCAGCCAGAGTTCATATCACATGGCAGGTATGAAACCTGACCTCTAAGTAAATGTAAAAACCCTTGGCAGGAGGTTGCTGACAGTGAAGAATCCCAGGAAATTAAGTCAAACTCTAACGCTTTTTTGGAGAGAGATACCAGCATTATATATGTTCTGATGCTAGAGAATTAGCAAATGAACAGCAAGGAAGGTTTCCATATGCAAGGAAGTATTGGCATGACCTGTGCCGGCAGAGGAAAGTCCTCAACAGATTTTAATGCTCGGAGTAACAATTCCAGCTTCAGAGCATTCTCTGCAATGAGGCTTCTCACTAACTCATGCTAATGAAGAGGACAAAGCATCTGTTCCTGAAATCTCTCATCCTCTTCAGGTTACTGAAGAACCTCAGGCACAGACTTTAAAACCTGATCTAGAGATACCACATAAAGCCAAAATCACATCAATACCACTATCTTTTTTCCCATCTGAACTACAGCAACTACTGTCAGCCACAGTGAAAAGTATCTCTGAAAGCAAGCTACAGAAACACAATCTGTGATTTATGTATGGCCGTTAATAAAGATGGAAGAGAGTGCCAGCTCCTTTTGGCACAATTTTCCAAAGATACTACATTTCCAAGGAAGCATCTACACCTCAATCAAAGAAAAATTGCAGCAGCTTTTGAAATGACAGGATCATCTTCTTCCTCTTGTGACAAAGCATGGAGTAGGGAGTCTTCAGGACTCTGACAGGAGAAAATGGGTGTTCATATTTTCACAAGTGACTTGATCCAAAATAACCTGTTAGGTTCTGGAAGAATGAATGTCAGTGTCTTTATAAAAATCAAGATGCACAAGTTTGTTGCAGAACCGAGCACAGGCTGAACTTCTGAACTTTGGGGGGAAAATGTACAGACTTAAGAGACTTATGAATATTAACTTCTCTGCCCAGGGTTGTCTTAAAACAAATTTTAATGGTCATACAATACATGATGAGGGGGGATACATATTAAAGGGGGAATATGTAGTAGGTGGCTGTATTTTCCTAGTACTTCAGCCATCAGGGAAAGTAAGAGGGCAACATGCAGTTGGGAATTTAGGATAAAAGGAGGCTGCATCCTCCAAAACTTGGGAGAGGCCCCATGGCCTAGTGGCCTCTCTCCCTTTATTCGAATAAAGTTGATTCTTGCCTGGCTCCTCTGTCTACTTTGTGGACACTGGCCTTTCACGTGATTTTCCATACATACCATCTCCCACATAGTTAAAATTTCTTTTCCAGACTAAACAGTTCAACTGCTAAAGCCTACTATGATGCTTAAAAGGATCTGATTACTTTGAGCACTGCCTGGCTGAGGAACTCCTGGTCTTGACAGTGAGCACTCACATAATCACATGAAAAGAGAGATGCACATGTCTTCCAAAAGTTCTTTTTGACAATTTTAATTTGTTTTATTTGCAACTGAAGGATTTTTTTTTGTTTTGGAATAATGGAAACCTTTAAAAGGATTCAAAACACAGCATGTGTAGAAAAAATGTCATTCTTTTGAGGAAAGAGAGGTTTTTTCTGACTGATGTTTGTTCTCCTCTAATTCTTGCTTTGGTGACTGACAGCTGTTGAGACCCTCAAAGTAACCAAACTTCTTTCCTTGGTAAAATTATAGTAGGTAACAGGTAACTTTATATTTGAAAGCTATATGCTAGGGGGAAAAAAAACCCCAGACAACAAACCTGTGAAAATTAAAGATAGTCTGTTACTGTCTTAATTTCAAGAGTCTGCTTTGGGATATACTAGCTTATGATATATCCAGTGAGTACCTATATGTAAGGTAAAAAGTGACTGATCTCTAAGACTATACTTCTAGTCCTCTGGAATTTCTGATTCGATACTCATAAGTTAAAAGTTTTAAACTGTCCTTAACCAAAACTTTAGAAAATGCTTTATTTTAGAAAATGAGGCACCATGTTTGAAAGTCATTAAAAGAGCTAGTAGTTGATACATCAGTCAAGCAAGCAGTACACTTTTTGATACATCAAGCAAACTTTGCTTGGAAACCAGTGAGGCAGCCAAGGAACTTCAAGGGAGCAAAGATGAAGTTCTCCACAGATGTGCTGTTGCTATGAGATGGACGTGGTGTTGCCACTCTCAAAACCCTCTGTAACTGCCTAACCTGTCACAGGGGCTGCAAAATCTAAAAAGTGTTGGAACCTCTGCTGTCTATGCTGTCCTTCACTGTCTTGGCTGCTCCTACAAGGCTGCTTGTGCCCCACTCTTATTCAGGACTGCACCCACATTTTTAGTGCTACAAAACCAGTGATTTCCCCACCTGTGCTAAATATTCAAAAATCATGACTCAGATTCTAGCATCATGATTGGCTTAAAACTCATGAGATTTTTCTTTTTAAGAGTCTTAGAGTGTTTTAAATTGTCATCTGGCTTCAGGGCTTCTTGTTCTGGAGTATTCATAACTATGAGAGCTGGAAACTTGGAAGTGTTTACTGTGTAATTGCTTGACTGGTGGCTGTGACTTATGATAGAATCTTTAAGAGCCGGCAGTACCAGTTTGATTTGTATATCCTGTTTTCACAATGAAGAAAAAAAAATGAAGAAATTCGGTTTGTATAACCTAGTGCTGAAGAGGAACCTCAAGAGTTTTACACTGTTACTCAGTTTGTGCACTGCAGGCAGGAGGGGAGTGATTGCTGGCATGGGAGCAAAATTGTCTGGTTGCCTTTGGGGCCACACGCTGGAGTCCTGCAGGGACCAGAAAAACGTTCAGTGCGAGCTGTAGCCTCCCCAGGGCTGGGGTCATTTGTGTTGCCCCTCTTAAAGTGCTGTGAAGCAGAGACTACCCTGAGCTTAGCAACTACTGGCTTACCTTCTGATCTTCCCTTAATGCTGGAGCTGGGAGAAAAGCCAGTATGTCAGTCCTAAACCAGTTCTTCACAGCCCAGAGGGACCCTCAGAGCAGAAAGTACTCTCAGCAGATTACTTACCTCTGTGTGATAATGCCAAAACAGATTTCAAGGCAAGAAATGCCCAAGTAAAATCTGCAACGTTCTTAGATGAGATGGTTGAAATGTGCTAATTGTTTTGCATTTTCTTTTTTTAACATATTTTCTTATACTAGTTCCTTTTTGAAATGGAGTTAGAAAATTTAGAAAGAAAATGTTTCCTGAAAGCCAGAAAATTATGATAAGAGGTATGATTATGATTTTTACTTCATTTAGAAAACACTTTTTAAAAATTTTGCACACAAATGCTCAGATGTCTTAGTCCATATCTCCATTTCACACACACACACATACATGCATAACGTCTGTAGTTAAAATTACTTAACCTTTTATTTAAAAAAAAGTGGTGAACAGTAAAGCATACTGTTATCTTACTGTATTTTGAGACAAATGAGCTATGAGTCAGCTTCTGTTTTAGAAATAAACATATGTGGATGCTGCATCCAAATTACCTGATAAAAGTTCATATAAGGAGGCCATGTACTCTAAGAGTGAAGGGGCCTGCCTGTTAGTTTTCTTACCCTGCAGTCTTCACCATTGGCTGCTGCTGTGAGGCAGCTCCAGAAAAATATGCCACACAAGGTCTGGGGTTGCTGTTCTAAAGCAACAGGAGGTGCTGAGTCATTTTGGTCTGGTTTAAGAGCAGTGATGCAGGGCAGCAGTATCTAAGGCACAGGTTAGCTCCCAAACTTTTGAAGTAGCCTGTAAGAGTGTTCCTCCTGGGAAGGCACTGCCCTGCCCTGCCGTGCCCTGCGGGGCCAGCACACACATTCCCTGGATGGAGGCTTCCTTACTCCCCTCGGTTACAAGGCTTGGTTTTGGTCTGACTCCAGAGCACTGTCTAGCAAGGCAAACAGCACTCTGGAAAGGATGAGCCACAGTCATAAAAATTGTGAGACTACTCCAGATGGAAAAGATTTATATCTGTGAACTCTAGGTAACGGGGGAATCTGTGCTGCCTAATTCCTAAGTCTGAGGTTCTGTTTTGCAGTCAGCAGGTTTTAAGGTGGAATAAGAAGGAAGGATTTCTTACAGATTCTTTGTTGAGTGTGTCAATAAGGACATTTTAAGGTACATTAATCCAGTCATTTTTTTTTTCAGTTGTATTGAGGACCTGGAGACCCATGACACAAGGGGTTATCTCTTAAACTCAAGGACTGACAAAATGACACAGCCAAGGCCACTGCTGTACATTAAGATGTGCACTGTAAGGTACAGTACAATACATTCATCATCGGTGTGACTTGCTGCTATTTACCATCCCAAAAATGCTGGAACTGAGACTCTTTTGGTTCTTCCAGTGCTGGTAAATAAGCTCCATCTACTGGTTGTTGTGTATGACAAAGAATTAGGATGGAAGACATTATTAATTTATGTCATATTAAGACAGTCCTCAGTCATCTGTGGGATTGTTAGAGTTGTCTTCTTTTAGATTCACTACAGTCAAGCGCCTAAACTTTTGCTTTTGGAATTCTGAGGGACAGCATAGAAAATGGATGCACAAATTTGCTGGCCAAAGTAGGCCAGAATGTTTTCCTAAGGCAAAGGAGGATGACTGTACCCAAGATGACCGAAAAATGGGTGCATGTGGACATGCCTGGATCAGAGTCCTAGGACTTGCAGGCTTAATTCCCTGCAATAATGACACAGAGGTCCTGGGGTGCTCCTGACTTGCCCTAGGAAGATGGTGGCTGGGAGAGTGGTGGCTGGGTCCCTTTCAGAATTTCCACACTCTATTTGCATTCATACCACTCTTAGCATTTCTGTTACAGTTGTCTACAATAGCACTACAACTGTAAAGATACTATTTTCCCAGGTCATTAAAATTTCTGAAGTCTTGAAGGTATTTCTTCATTCTTCATCAAATGAAACCATGAACTTTCCAGAAAGCAAGGGTTTGTTTTGTTTTGTTTTGTTTATGTAATAGCATGCTTAGACTTTCCAATTTTGCATGTATCTGAGCTTGGCCTAGAGAATCAGTTTTAGGTCTAGTAACTAGATCAGACGGAAAACAGACCATTAGGATGCAAATACAGATGCACCAAATCCCCTGTTGAAATACTGCAATATTAATGGGACAGGACAAGTATGTTCCAGGTGAATCTGGTAAGTCTAGACATGGTAGTCAAAGTACTCACCTGGCCTGCAAGAGAGCTTTGTGCAAGATTACATCCCGAGTCTAGAAGGCCAGAGTGTCATGAGTCTCAGACTTCCTAGAAGACCACTCTTGCCAGCTAGCTCTAAGGCCAGATTCCTTCTGCCTTTCTCAATGCCATATTTGCTATCTGATTCACAACAGAAGTTGCTACAGAAGGAGAAGCTCGAATCCTAGAATCATCTATTGCCTATGGATTAGAACACTCACCTAAGAGGTCGAAGACACAACTTATCCCTTCTCTAGATTAGGCTGTTTCCTCATCTCTCAGGTGAGGGCTCTGTTACTGGATTACTACTTACTGTTAGGCTTTCTGCTGAACTGGGAAGAGGCATCACTTGGCTTTTTCTTCTGAGGCCTCATGCCTGAATAACTTGTGTACAGAAGCATACCTTTGGTATAGAGATAGATATTTAATGCCTTGAGGAACTCCTATTTTCTTCTGCTTCCTGTCAGCTACTTTCAGCTAAGTCATGAGACTTCTAATGTATTTTCAAGTATGTAGCATGCTAACCACAATTTCTGCCTTCATAAAAATGTTTATATTTCATAGCTGAAAAGAGAAGCATGTAAGCTTAGATAGAGTCTGAATGAGTCAACAGCAAAAGACTGAGTTAATGAGTAATGTCACCAAGAGACAAGGTCCTTAAGAAATAGCTGTTGCCAATTTTAAGTCATGGTTTAACACGGCCCTCCATATCTGGAAACATTGTGTGATCACTTAAAACTTTTGGCTTCAGTTTTTGTGTCTGTTGTTATTGGCCAACATTCCTTCTTTAATCAAACACATTGGGACATTATTGCTCTTACACAAGAAGTGCTCAGGCATCAATAACTGTACTCTCTGGACAGTTAAAAAGCACAATTTTCACAATTTCAGTGATTAAATGTGCTTTAATTTACCTCAATGAGCATTTTTATTTGATGGCTCAGTTCTCATAGTTTCTCTTTGCCTCTAATGCCGGTGTGGAGATAATGAAAAACCAAGGGCAGCTGCAGCACTGTTTTGTTGCTTAGTTGTTCCCCACCTATAAGTCTCTGATACCATCTTTCCCCTAAAACTTTGAGATGCTCTTATCCCTCTGACTACTAAAAAGGGCACAGCCCTGCCAGTCCAAGTGCCTCTTCTTCCTTCTCATTGCCACTACTTAGAGAACAGGGCATTGAACTGCCTGCCAGTCCTCAGTGTATCAGTACTGAAAACCTGAGATGATGCTTGGCAAGTCTTCACTGGGGCTTGAGGGTTGCACAGCGGAGCCAAAGCAGGGCCATTTCCCCCTCTGCTTGATCTATTTTCCTCACAAGGGGAAAAGAAAATGGAAGTTTCCCCTGCTAAAGAGTGTAGCTATGGTCATTTCAGCCCCATGTCAATACTGGAGAAACAGATTCATAATTGTCCTCTGTTGTACTTCAGTGAAAACTCACAACTGGAAATCATCATCTCAAAGGTTAATGTGAAGATGCTCCTTCACCTATTACCATTTTACCTTGTTTTCTAGGTTCCTATCACAGCCCAGAATTTATTCTGCTTTCTGTAGAGAGATGCAGCCTCAGTAGGTGGTTATGAACAGGCAAATTGTGATGATTGTATCTTGGCCCTGATGCTGCTCTGCCTGGAGAGTACTTTGGAAGACCATTTGCAAGACCAGGTAATTTAGTACAGTCATCCTAATATGGTGAGATTGAATATGCAGGAAACTGGAAGACAGAATAAAGCAATCTCTTGAAACTGAAACAATAGCAAACCAAAGATCCACAGCTTTTCGGATTTCTTGGGTAAAAAACCCAGTTCCACCAACGGGGGAGAAACATGCCTTTTAGTTTCCGTGGAAAGATTTCACTGCAGATGTTCTGAGTTCCTGCCTCTCTCCATAAGCGCATATTCCTGTGCCTTATCTTTTTACACATGTACTTCCTTTGTGACATGAAGAATCTGCTCTGCTTCACGTTTTTCTCTTCTGCCTCTTCCCTCCCAAGAGGGAGGCTGCCACTTTATGTCTGTGTGTACTCCAAACCCCATCTCCTTCTCTCAGGACTTGGTACCTTTTCCTTCTCATAGTACAATGGTCAAAAGACTTCCTTGGTCAAAGTATGCGCCTTTGAGTTCCTTGAACTCTTAACATCCTTGTTTTCAAAAGCCACTTCCTGCTCTTTGTTCCTTCTTTTTTTCTGGGATTTTTCCATGACACATCTCCAGCTCTTACAGACCACTGTGTGCAAGGGCAGTCATACATTCGTTCTAAGACAGTTCTTCAGTCCTTTTAAAATGGAAGACTATTAATGGCAGTGACTCAGTTAGACATTTTTCCCTTTTCAGGGAGTTATATGACAACAGCTGTGATAGAAGATTGCTGATTCACTACAATATTAACCTTTCTGTGGTACAGCAATTTTATATAGCTTTATCCAGCATTCATAAATTAGAAATAAATAGGTTTTCCTACTGTCATTCTTAGTTATTTAGGACAAGCTTTGGCCTCATGTGAGTTTATAGAACTGTTTGATGCAGACCTAAATACAAATATGACTACTGCCTAGAAATGTGGAGAAATTACATGTTTGTGCCAAAATGTGAAGCCTAGAACATGTGAGAAAGAATATAATATAAATGCTCCAGTGCTTTGCATTTGGCATAATTTATACAGGTCCAGGAAAAGGTTTCCACAACCATTTCACTTAGTGGCTGCTAGCAATGGTGTAAGTGACTCAACACCAATGCTACAGAGTCCAGCCCAGAATTTTTTTCTGCTATATGTGCTGTGTCATGATGAATGCCTCACAGAAAGGAAAAATTATGTCTGCTGTAGGAAACAGGTTGCTTAAAGCCATTTAAAAAAAATCTTTCATTTCATTTCCTAGGAAAAGGAAATGTAGAGATTTCTTTGAAACATAAATAGATAGGATTCAAAATTATTAACTGAAGCTGTCTGATAAATCACCTGCAATAAAACTTATGCAATAAAACTTATATAAGCAGATGCCATTCCATGGGAAATGTCTTCTCTCTGTTTGACTGACAGCCTTTCATGACTCAGGATCCCGACATTCAAACATCATGAGACTAAAACGAATCATTATTTTTCCAGTGGAGAAAACTGACAAAAAGGAATTCACTTGTACAAACCCTGTAGCAAACCAATGAAAAAAACTGGGATAGACTCCCAAGGCTTACCCAGCATCATGGAAGAACGTCAGGTTCAGCTTTCCACTAAGTGGAGTGCTTTATCAGAAGTGCTAGAAAATTAAAGTGCTGGGGCTCTGCTGGGCCCCTCCAATGCTTCAGGGAAAAAGCTGGGTATTCAAGGAACAGAAATACAATCTGTGTGGGAAAAGTGAAAACAACCGATAACCTATTTTAGACTGATGCATTATTTGCTCTCTACAACTTTTTTTCAGCCCAGAATTCAGGTATAATTGGAGAATGATGGTTTCTAGATTAAAGATTTGTGGTTTAGCTTTGCCTGAGACCACTGGGTTTGGGTATGGGACATGAAGGACTGCATGAGAGCAGGGATAGACTTCACCTTTTTCCCTAGAGCAGATGTGTATTTTGAGAGATGGTCTTTTGTTATGAGGCCAGTGCCTACATAGGTAGACCAACACTTCTTCTTTGACAAACTCTTAAAAGCCTGTCTGTGTGTTTTGCTAGTTGGTTGGTTTTGTACTGTATTTTCTTTATGGGCCAAGTTTAGCAAAGGGAAGTGTCTTCTTTTTTCACTAGATTGCCTGTAGTTACAGGTTTGTGCTGAAAGCATGGACAAGTATCTGGGAAGTATGGGCCAGTAAAGGACAGCTGATGCAAAGCAATTTTTGTTGCTGGTTGAATGTAAATGAGAATTGCATTTACTGTGGTAAAAGAGAATTTAAGGTTACTGTGGTTTCTTTCAGTTTTGTCTCTTACTCTTTTTTTTTTTCCAGTTATATGGTTCTTTCACTCAGGGGGAACACTGTCCCATTGTTGCAATGTGCCCAAAGAAAATATAGAGCCCCTTCAAGGCTGCTTTAATTGACAGAGAAGCTTCTGATTATTGTCTCTTATCCCCAGGATATAAAGAATATAGTATTACAGTACAACACAGGCCACTCCCGAGAAACTGAAAGGGCCCTCATGGCATCTTAAGCAGTGGATGGTTCTTATAGCAGGCAGGTATAGACCCTTTCTTGTTGCTCTAGGAAAGCTTTTAACATGGGTATTTGCACTCCAGATCTTCTGCGTGTTGCTTGTTCAGCACAATGAAGCTTTGTGGTCACTGATGAGAAAACCTGTGGAACAGACATACCAGATACTCAGCCTCTCTATACATCAATGTTCCCAGCTCAACATGAAGCCAATAATTCCTGCTTAGCTTTTAGCTGAGTGATAGATATATGTTTGGCATTCACATTTGCACAGCTGTTGGAGGCCCCTGCATAAGTACATTAGGAATGTCATTACTGTTTGTGTATTTACTTATTTGCATGATTTATCACTGAGGTATCTAGACACTCCTGGCCCACCTATCAGAAGACTGGAAATGACACTCTGCTCAAGTCTAGTTTTTCTGCCACTGCAAATATACATATATATAACTTGTCTGGAACTGATAGAGCTCCAGCTAACTAAGTATTCAGTATTCTTCCCTGTCCTTTTGTTTTGCAAAAGATTCCATCCTCCTTATCTTGCTTTTAAGTCTTCTCAGCAGTATGCAAGTCCCAGTTCACCTGTATTTGAGCATGAGTGACCAGAATCACATGACTGAACCAGAGTTGCAGGTAGCATCTCAGCTGTGGCCTACTCAATATTCCCACTTGTGCTGTGGCATTTCACACTGGGACCACCTAGGATCACATTTCACAGAATCAGAGAATTGTTAGGGTTTGAAGTGATCTCTGGGGATCATCTAGTCCAATGACTCTACCAAGGCAGGGTCACATAGAGCAGGTTACACAGGAATGTGTCCAGGTGGATTTTGAATGTCTCCAGAGAGGGAGACTCCACAATCTCCCTGGGCAGCCTGTTTCACTGCTCTGACACCCCTCAATGTAAAGAAATTCTTCCTTGTGTTGAGATGGAACTTCCTGTGTTTTAGTTTATGGCCACTGCTCCTCATCCTGTTGCTGGGCACCACCAAAAAGAGTCTGGCACCATCCTTTTGGCACCTGCCTATAAGATATTTATGTGTACTTAAAAGATCCCTTCCTAGTCTTCTCTTCTCTAGACTAAACAGGCCCAGCTTCCAGTCTCTCCTCATAAGAGAGATGCTCCAGACTACTCATCATCTTTGTGGCCCTCCACTGGACCCTCTCTGGGAGCTTCACGTCTCTCTTATCTTGAGGAGTCCGGAACTGGACACAGTATCCTTTCTCTCACGGCTGCAACCAGGGCAGCTCACAGTCTGGATCCCTCCTTCTCAGACACTTCTAATCTCTGAATCCTCATCTCTAGCATAAACTGTGATTCTTCATCCCTGAAACGTACAGGCTTGGGCCTCATCCCAGTTCTCTGACCTCAGCTTCCGCAGGCCAGCATCGCTCCCTGCGTGATGGGCACCTCCCGGCGTACGGACCGCGCCTGCCGGCGCTGCTCCGTGCCGCGGGTTCCGCTGCGGGGCCGGGCGGGCCGGCTNGCGGTCGGGGCCGCACGTAGCGGGGCCGCCACCGCGCCGCGCCGGTCACGTCGGCGAGGCGGGGCCGGCGGCGCCTCGGGGCGATTAAATCGGGCTCTGTGTGGCGCCGACTGTTCCCTCTTTGGCTCCGGCCGCCGGCACCTTCCGCCCTCCGCGGCTGCTCTCCGTGCAGCGTGAGGTGCCCTCCCCGTCCTGCTCCCCAGCTCCGTCCGGCGACACCTGTCTCCCTTCCCCGCCTCCGGGAGCGGAGAAACTGATCTTCACGTTTCACCGGGAAAGCGGAGTCGTGGCTTGAAAGCCTATCCTTACTGTTCCCAAAATTCTTAGGAAACGCACAGAATTTTCACGTCAGAGTAGCTGTTTTTTCACCCAGAAGGCCCCGTATTCCACTGAGCTCAAGGAGGCATTTTGAGCAGATTGAGGACCTTCCTAGTGCATCTCAATATATCAAACAGGTTCCAAAATGGATTTTGTATCAGACACATTTAGTAAGTCGCTTTTACATGGACTATACACAGATAATCTGTCTCCCCATATATCAAGTAAGCTCTCAAAAAAAGAGGCATCTGGAAAATACAAAAAATTTCATTTTACTTGAAATGGTGAAAAGTATTTTAAAATGGTTGCTGTTTATTTTTCCTGCTTTGTTACTCTTATATCCCATAGGAAATGCTTCACTTCATTGGCATTCTAATGATGGCTGTTTCAATTCTCATTTTATGGTTATGCATAACTTATGTAAGCTGAACTGCATGTTATTTCCTCTTTTCTTATAGCATCATCATGCCAGTCTGGAGCGTCACCCTAAATCTGCTGCTTAATTCTTTCCTGTTCTTATGACACTGCTGCTTCTTTTAATTTCTTCTTTATTGTGGCACTTTTCATCCACTTTTCCTGTTCCTATGGACACTTCCACTACACATCCCAGCACCTGCCATTTAGCTCATTTCATCACCCAGGAAAGTGAATTAACAAAGGAAGAGTAACAAGCTGGTTTCCTGTCCTGAAAGGAATCCTTAATGATGTGTGTAGGACCTGACTCTCGGGTCTGCTTCAGCTTCCATCAGTCTGCATGAATAATTAACAGGGTTCTCTAAAAAAAATGTTAAAATAGTTCTCTATTGAGGGAGGAACGTCAACCTTATTCACCCACAAAGGTGACATCCCTTAGAGTAAGGAAGTTGGACAAGAGACAATTCCACAAAGGCCACTGGCTCAATGAAGCAGGCTCTAATTGTAAGAAGACAGAAAGTCGCTTTGAATCATGCCAGAGACCACACTGGATCCTTTCTGCCCCCAGATCTGAAGAAAATAGGAAGGCCTGTGCCTAACCCTGGTCCTGTTCCTGCTGTGTATTGTGGAATCTAAATTTAGACTTTAATGGATGGATAGTTTGCAAATAGTCATCTCAGAGCTCGGTCTGAATGGCTGGACAGTGTTTTGCGTTTGGGAAAGAATTATAAAACTGTCACACTTTATCAATACTTTAGGGTATGTTAACAATGCACTCCAGGAAGACCTGCTTGGAGAGACTAAATTGGTTAGTTTCTAGTTTTCTGCAGAGGAAATCATAGCACATGTTCTAACTTTTATTTCCAAACAGTTGACATTTTTCTCTGAGTTGCCAAGATGCTTACAGAAATCTGTTGGTTTAAGGCTGGTCAGCCCTCTCAAGCTTTCACCTTGCAAAGAGAAAGGAAGTATTCTCCATGCATCTCACCGTACAAGAAATTAATCTAATAGCTAAGGTGTTTGATAACAGGCAGATGTTTGCCCAGACATAGCTTTGGCTTTCTGCTATAGCAAAATGTTTAAGCTTTTGTTAGTGTTCTTTATTGTGTCCTCAGAATTTTCTGGTCTTGAAAATAGCTAAGAATTCTTGCTACTGCTTGCTGCTCGGTGCAAGATGCCTATCCTTTATTCCACCACAAATTGTGTTTCAACTGTAATTTAGAAGTCATAGGACTGGTATCTCTTTTTAACTGTAGATAAAAGTGTGGTTATTGTGTACACTGAGAAGCACATGCAGGTATGAAGCTTTCTATGGGATAGCTCTGATGACAGTTTCTGTGTAAGAACACTATTTTTTTCAGTGACATTATAAAACAAGCCCTCGTCAGTGGAATTACTTCATGAGAAGTCTGTGTGACAATAGATTCATAAAAGGACTAAGATGGAGATAAGACTGTAGGCCATAGCTAAAACTGGCAGTGTATCTCTTCACTATTTAACTAAAGGTAAAATTCCTCACTGCCCTCCATGGTCCTGTAGATCAGCTAGAGTAACTTCTTACATCTGTTAAGAAGTTCTTCAGGATTTCAGATCCTGAAGAACCTAAACCTTCAACACCATCAGTAATCTTCTCTAGGGCCTTTTTTTGAAATTGAGTTTATTCTCTCAATAGAGTAAATAATTTGTTTGGGCTTGATTTTGCTTATTTTTTCAAAAGACAATGTGTGTGTGGAGATCAGAGTCTGCCCAGGAAACCCTGCCTAGTATTCCCTTTTCTAAGTTTCTGAGAGAGCTACAGGTTATGAAATGTTTATCCTCAGGAGAGGAGTTTTTGTAAACAGTGAATAGTTGGATAGAACAGAAATTCATGGAGGTATTAGAGAAAAAGATTGTAGAGATCTTATAAGCTGCAAAGACTCCCACAAGGGGAGCAAGAGACATGATTTATGGTGAAAGGAGGTGATACTATTGAACAGTGGGTGTCTAAGTGTCCCCTTGCAGTAGAAAATTAGTGGACTGAAACTGCAGTATGGCAGTAACTTTCTTCTTCCTGAAGTGAAAAATGCCAACCAAAGCAACAGCATTGAGCCAGTAATGCAGATGTAAAATCTGTTTCTTCTGCATCAAACTCTAAATCAAACATAACCTTCCTAATTCACATTCTAGTGGCTGTAAAAGTTCTTCCTCTTTATTAGTGTGTGTGTGTCAGCTGATAACCCAGACTTGCATGGGTGATAAAGTTTAATGAAAAAGAGTCAGTCAAGAACATTTGCAGGATTTATGGCTGGTTCTATTTACCAAATTGAGTTTAGAAGTGGGAAATGAGGTTTTGATATACGTTTCTTCTTTTTGCTTGCTCATTTTGAGGCAAAATCTAAGTTTGCATAATCTAAATAGTTTATAGTCATGCCAAGCTGAGGCTTATAGAGAACTTTTAAAAATGAACACTATGATTTATCACTAGAGAGAGACATGAATATTCTCTTTCTAAATGGTTTCTAGGCTAACAATGGGGATTTTGTCTAATCAGGCTGAATTACAAAGACAGGGCTAGAACTGACTTCCTCAGTTTTGTTCTCAGATATTGCATGCAGCCATGCCTTGTAATCCCTTTTATACCTTTTGGTTGGCTCTAATCAGTATAAAAATAATGGAAAGTGTCTCAGTGAACTGGTTCAGCTCTCTGAATAACCATGCTATGCTCTGGTGATCCCAGCAGTATGTTAAGGCTTTACCTGAGAACTCCAGTCTTCCTTTAAACCTTTCCTAGTATTTTCTTCCCATATCTATTCTTTGCTCCCCTAATCTTTTGTTAATTTTTTCCCCTTGCTTAGCAGTCTGACAGAAATCTGTTTAATGTAACTGATATAACTGGTGAGTGTTGTTTCAAGGGAGCACAACAAAAGATCATGCCAGTACTTTTAAAAATTAAGGGTACCCTTCTTCCTTGATGGTGGCAGCTTCCTTTAAGAGTAATAGCTGGAAAAGAAAACATGGAACTATGGAGAGAGAAATGCACCATGTTAGATGTTCCTGGCAGTAGCTCTTATACTCTAGAATAACCTCTCATGGTAAAGTCAGATCGCTCTTGCTTGGGGTATTTAAGATGGTGTTGCACACAGCATCAGAGAAGACAGTTTGTTAGCTCCCAAGAAGCTGACAAAATTCTGTGGTAGACATTCACTTCATCCATTCTTTCACCATACTCAATTAATTTTTTGGCAGTTTTTTTTTGTAAAAAAACAGTTTATTATTGGTGAAATATTTTACAGAACTTGTAGGCCATCTGCGGGATGGAATGAGTTCTTCAGAAGTGAAATACCAGAAAAAAACACATAGAGCTCATATCACATGGCTAATCCTTCTGCTAAGGTGTTGTTCATCCTTACGTCTGAACAGTGTGGATTACAATCAGAAATTTTGGTGGAGGATGATATTGGAGAGGAAGAACTAATAGCAAGAAAATAATTCCAGAGATTTGTAAGTTATGTATAACAGAATGAGTAGAATAACAAGCAGCTGATACTTCTCAATGAAAAAGAACAGCAGTTCCTTTTCTGTGTCGATAAGGAGCATGATAATGAAGAGTGCAAATAACAAAGCAATCTGCTTTTGGGACACAAATGTCCTGTGATGTTTCAATAGGCTGCAAGGCAAAAAGGGCAAAAATAGATGATACATGTGGGAGGATTTAATCAAGTGGAGAAAACCAGTGCATTCTTTCTGCATTCCTCAGCACTGCTCATACAGTGGTGGACAGTTGACCTCCCATCTGAATGACATTCAGCCATGAATATTTCGAGAGCAAGCACTTGTCAGTGACACTTGTCATGATCCACTGAAAACCATTTGAACTGCATGGGAGAATGTCAATGAATTGCAGACTAATGGCATTACTTAGGGAAACCATTCAGCTGGCGTTTGTTGATGAATATTAAATGTCTCTGAATATTCTGGCACTGAACTCTGCCTTTCTTGTACATGAAGTTCTTCTCCGGTACCAGAGGCAGAAACAGCAATATTCTGTATATTTTTATATCAGCTGCAGATTTTTTCTTTAAATCCCAGAGAATGACTTAAATAATAGAATCATAGGATCATATAATCATTTAGGTTGGAAAAGATCTCTAAGATTATTGAATCTAACCATTAACCCAGCACTGCCAAGTTCATCACTAAACCATGTCCCCAAGTGTCTCATCTACATGTCTTGTAAACACTTCCTGGTGATGGGGACTCAACCACTTCTCTGGGCAGCCTGTTCAAATCCTTGACAATCCTTTTGGTGAAGAATCTTTTCCTAATATCCAATCTAAACCTCCCCTGGCACATCTCAAAGCCATTTTCTCTTGTCCTATTGCTTGCTACTCAGGAGACTGACTGCCACGTCACTACAACCTCCTTTCAGGTAATTGTAGAGTTTGCACAGTTTCTAGGAACTTGTATGCAAAGTCACTTGAAATCATTGCTACTTCTCATTTTTCACTGCTTTGCCTGGCATTTGGTTCTGTAGTCCACTTCCCCAGAAGAGACTTCTGCGATGTACATTCAGCACACTGTTCTAAAACTGAAACACTGCTCCATTTAACTCTTGTCAAGGTAGGAACAGCACCATGCTGTATATTGGGTAGCTGGTAGCTGCTAAAGTCTAGCATGAAAGTTAGTAATTTGAGACCATTGGTGTTTCTGAAGAGTTGTTCTGATTCACATAAGAATTGACCTAGACTAGTGTTAAGTTTTTTCTTTTTGGCTTTTATCACTGGTAGACTACAAGCATTCACACATATCACAGAAATTCCATACTACTGTATTTTTCAAACTATTTATGGATTTGTTTTCCTGTTTTCACACTGAGTCATCCATGACTCCAAAAGATTTCCTGGAACTGATGTCAACTGGATAATCTAGTACCAAGTAAAGTTATTAGCTATTGAGTTATTTAAGGTGTAAGTTATATTTCTACTTTCTAAAGTATCTCTAATTCTGTGTCATAGAAAGAAAGAGAGGCTGTGGACATTTTTGAATGGCTCTTCATCAGACGTGCCAAGCAGATTTCTTACTATCACCTGCTCCACTTTGCTTTCAATTGGGTAATTGTTAACAAACTGCCACTTGCTGGAGACAACCAGAGCTTGTTTTGCAGTCAGTGGCTCGGGTCTGCAGTCAGCAGTCTGAATAACTGAAGACTCATTTCAGAGCTAGCTGAGTTTCCCCACAGCTGTATCGCCATCTGGCCTGTTTCTGTTACATCATGCTCCATGTCTCATTATTCTTTTCCTATGAGCTGTCCTTGTGTCTATTAACCATCACAACTGCTTGTTTTCCCTTGCCTGGGATTTGGTCCTCTAATCTCCTCTTCAGTTTCTTCAGAATCTATTCAGTCACAGAGTATTTTTGAGCTGACTGAATGAATATTCCCTTGCCTCAGAAAAAAAAAGTGACCTCTGTAATGTAGGTTCCAACCTCTGCCATGCCTTGCTTGTATACCCCTCTAACCAAAGAGATTTGGGGCTATACACCCCGGGCAGGCAGTTACAGCAAGGAATTCTGGAAAGATAAGTGTCTGTAAAAAATTGCTCCAGAGGGAGCATGGGAGAGAATGGGCTTTGGGCCTCTCCTCCTTGCAGGGGGTGTGACAGTATATTCAAGGTACCACACAGCAAGTTAGCAGAAAAGGGAATTA
The DNA here is from genome assembly GCA_013397075.1 of Rhabdornis inornatus. NCBI lineage: Eukaryota > Metazoa > Chordata > Aves > Passeriformes > Rhabdornithidae > Rhabdornis > Rhabdornis inornatus. The sequence goes on along the minus strand of VWZS01001838.1, from coordinate 858,738 downwards.
CAGAAGAAGCTGCCTGTTGGAGGACTAGTGAGACTGCAGGCATCTATGAAGAATGACAGTTTGGGGCAAGGAAGGGGAAAATGGATTTGCTTCTTTTAGTCAGATCTCAGGGCTGAAGATAGTGGTGACTTACAGGAAACTTCCTCCCGTTCTGCTGGGATAGAGGAAAAAGGGAGTCTCTTAACCCCCAGCATGGCTTCCTCCTGACAAGCAGAGACTGAAGAGCCAGATTCTTGACATCAGGATGAAAAAAGGCAGAGGGGACCCAGTAAAGGAAACTGAGAATGAGATAGAAATTTTCTGATTTTTTTTTTTATATTTTAGCATCTCTAAAGCTTGTCAATGTTAACTAGTTTATTGACTGTCATTTTCAGAAACTTATTTATCAATTTAAAAGGCACATGTCCCTTCCCTTGCTTGAAATGTCTTCCCTTGTCATCTGTGCCAAATGCCAGACCAGCAATGTGAGACTGAGCTCCAGGTGATGTTACAAACATCTATCAGGATAACTGTGGCATGCTTGCCTTTCTTTTCTCAAAGCCAAGGTCACTTGTGCTTAAAAGCAGAAAAAAAAAAGCTAGAGAAAACTAGACTGTTTGTTGTCTCACCTTATTTTTTGAAGCTGACCTCACTTCTGAGTCCTGTTATATCACATGGGCTCTTTTGCTTTGCATCCCCTTCTGTCTACTGGACCCTGTATCATCATGACTAAACCTTTAAAGTCTTTCTTGCTGTTTTCAGGACTGGAGGTTTCTAGTTAGAGCTGCATATAAACTTTTAAAGAAAGGACTTTTGGGTACTATCATTATCATGTGTAAGCTTGCATAATTCTGTGCCCTTTCAAAATTATCTCAGTTTAAGCAAGCTGGTGGATGTTGTCAGAAGATGTCTTCATTTAGCAGGTGCGGGAAAGCTGGACAAAAACTTTCATAAGAAAAGATCAAACAGAAGAGGTAAACTTCCTGTTGCAGGTGTTAAATTCTGCTGCAGTTCAAAGTCTACATAAACAGAGTGAGTAAACATGAAACTAGACAACATTTCTATTACCTTTGAGCAGTTAGATACAAAATCAGAGAAACTTAATGCTGGACTCACATATGGTCGCCTCAGTCTCTCAAGCCCCTCATTCTCCCTGCAGAGAACTCTGGGAAGCCAGTCTGAGTCAGCTCAGCATGTCCAAGCTCAAGTGCCTGCTGCATGGGGCGGCTGTGCTGCCCTCACTGGCCACCCACTGCACCAGGATTGTCCCTTGGGGTTGCAAAGCCCTTCCTCTCTCTGGCTTGGAAAACTGGATGATGTTGAGTTTCCTCGAGTATATGCAGCTTGGAGTACAGCCAGGTCAGGATGTAGTTTACCTGAGGCCTGATTTAAAGCTGTCTTTTCTAACCCACCTTTCCTATTTTCTCTCCTGCCCATCTCCTGTTTTCTGTTCTCTGTGGTGGGAGATGCAGTTTTATCTATGTGATATGCTATAGAGCGGTCTTAGTTCACCCTCCAAAATATTTATGATTAACTGAAAGACCTGGAGAAGAAAAGGCTTAAGAAGGAAATTGAAGAATGTGCTGGTGAAGCTTTCCTAGGTTCTGAAAGGAATTTTCATGTTATGTCACATATCAATCATGACAGATCAGGAAATTTATTTACAGATGTGTTTGTTAGAAAAATAACATAGACTAGCATTGTCATTTTTGTATCAAAGGAGATCTATGATGTTACCTTGTAGCAATCTTTAAAGCCTTAAGAAAGTTTACGTTTAAAGTAATAAGATGGCAAAAAGAAAGCCAGGTGAAGCTGGTTATGAAAGCAAAAGGCAAAGTAGAAAGTAGCAAAAACGTTTGACATAGATAAAGTGGCAAAAAGACTGGAGGAAACACAGGTGGAAAGGTGAAGGTGACCATAGTCAAGCAATAAAGTTATAGGCCCTTGGACAAACACTCTGTCAGTCTCTCAGGCACAACATGGTGTTCTTTGCAAAGCTGTGGAGAAAGGAGTAGTAGGATTTAAACAGAGCCAAGATAGAAGGGAATCTGGGAGATGGGATGAGGAAGGATTGTGCTTTGCTTATGGTTAGTGAGTAGGAAGATGATGCTGTCATTCCTGATGAGAGGAGAAGGAGATAGAAAAATGGGAAGAAGCTTGAATCTTAGTCAGACTATAATAACAGGCCTGTAGCAAACCCTGAAGTGTTGTCACCATTAGATAGACATTCACCATCTATCTATGTTTTAAAATGAGTTTCACAATGTGTTTCTAAGGTATTGATTTCTTTGTGCCATTTCTCTCCTCCCTGTGAACTGAACAGCTAAGCACAAATGTACTTTTGAAATATCTGGTTATTCTGCCCCATCCTAGATTCTCCATTTCTTATGAACAGTTTTAATGAAGATGACTGAGAACATCAAAAGAAGAAAAGATGATCTGTACTTCTTTTGTGGAATGTGAAGTGAAACAGACTTTAAGAACTGAACAAAAAGGAATAATTATGAGAACTGTTCTTCAAAGGAACTGAGACAGGAAAATATCTGACAGGCAGACAATTTTCTTTTGTAATAGACATTGGGCAAAAAGAAATCCTGGGAGAGCATGAGTCTACACTGCTAAGTACACAGAAGTGATAGAAAAATTGACAAGGGTGCTCAAACTACTCAAAGACTGTTGTTTTCCACAGGGAAAAGTATAAAAGCTTGGGCTTTGACAGATGTACTCATTGTTGAATAACTTCATGGATCTCTAGACGAAATTAAACATTAAAAAGAAGAACAAAATGAATGTCAAACCTATTTCAAAGAGCAGATGAAAGAACTTAAGTAGCACCATCACAATGTGCATAGAATAGAAATGTGAATATAAGAAAAATCAGACTCACCATGAAGAAACATAGGAACTATAGCATTCAACCATAGCTGAGTGGAATTCAAAAGTTACTGATCAGTATCCTGACCTTCAAGATAACCATCTGAAAATGCTAATTGGAGGAATAGACTTTTTTTTGTTTCTTCATACGCAGCTTTTCGCTCTCCTCGTAGGATTCACGTTTGTTGGAGCTGTGAGTTTCAAGCTGTGACATTCCTAAAAAAACTGAAATGTAGAATTTGGATTTATTTGAATCCTTCATCTGATTTGGAGTGGAGATATGAATTTAGATATCCACATCTCTCCAAGTGAGCAGTCTAATCACTGTGTTAGTAGATGTTAGGATTGTTGAGATGGAAGGCATCTTTTATGGTCCTATTTTGTGCAAAGTAGACAAAACACATAATAGGCCCCACAGGAATTAGATTTGATGCCCTGTGAAGCAAGAGGGGATGAGGATCTGAGGTTGTAATGGCATAAGGCCTTGAACAATCCATGTCAGGTGGCCACTTTGATGCGATAACTTTCCTTAGGAGATAGGCATAAAACTGAAGTCATCCATCAAGTGAATGATTCTCAGCAGTCTGAATGTATTTTTGAATTTGATTTTTTTTTTCTTCTGAACTTTTCACCTTTGTTCTTCAGGGCAGAACTCACCATAATTTCATCATACTTTAATAATCTACCTCATCTACTTGAGCTTTCCAAGGAGTGTTTTGGCTTTGCCTGTGAATATGTTTGCACTATTGGCATATTTCCTGATCTAATTTGAAACAGGCTAAGAGGATTCTGAAGAGTCATTTCTGAAGGAAGGAGATGTTAGCAAAATGCAGAAGCATTTCACAACTGAGCCAGAGATGATACTTCCTTCTGTGTCCTACCCAGCCTTCCTTTTCCCATCCTTGCTTACAGATCTGTGGGCTGACTATCAACATGTCTTCTCCATTTCCTCCTCAAACACCTTTTACATTTAGGGGTTTGGGGTTTTTTGTCTGTATCCCACCACATCCTCCATAATATTCTGTAAACATCATGCTTCAAAGATGTTTTAAGTATTTCAGATTGTTTGGCAGCAAAAGCTCTTTAATCAGCTTTGACAAATGTTCATTTAGACATATTTTCCCATATATTATCCTAATGGGATACTAACAGGTAAATCCAGTGCCCTATTCATACTGTTTTTCCTATTTTTGGAAAATATCAGACTATAGAGATAATGACTGAAAGGCTCGGACACTGTTCATAGCAATGAGCTTATTTGAGCTAACAGTGAATCCATCATCCATTCTTAAGAGCTGACACAGGTTCCTTTCTCTTTTATAGATATTTTTTTTGAGCATAATTTATTTTCTTTTTCATCTTTCTTCAGATATTGAGTGTAAAACAGCTGTAACTCTGCTTCAAAATCTCTCCCTTCCATTTTCTTTTTTTGTTTCCTCTTACTGCTACTAGCAGAGAACCTGATGGTCATACACAGCAGTTATTATATATCATTGTGCTGGTATGTATTGACTTGAAACCTTTAACCTCATGTCTGCTTTCTGAAAGCTGAAGCATAATCCTAGCACATCATATGTCTGTGATTTAAACAGGCATTTACCACCAAAATGGAGCTAAATTCAAGAGGTCTTATGGGTGCAAAAGATTGATTCTCATTCCCAGTTAGTTGATTGCTGGAGAATACCATGGTTTGCACAAAAGAAAGTATGTATTGTTGATGGCCACAAAACTATTGATAAAAAACATTTTTATAATATTTTCAAAATAGTCTTTATGTTCTGATTTTCACAATAACATAAATATACTTTCTTCTTCCTCTTTCTCCATGGCAGATGACTGAGAAAAATCATGAGACTTTAAAATCTGACTCATGAAACACTGGGTTTCTGGGTATGTTTTTCTCCTTCCATGAGAGAAAGGGCATATACACAGAAAAAGAAAGCTCTCTTTTATAACCTACTGTATTCTTCACTCCTACAAATTGTCTTCTCAGTGCAATATGTGAACTTGCACCACCAAATCAAATTTCAAACCTCTCTCTCCCTCATCAAACACCAGCAACCCACATCCTCCCACATCCTGAGCCAGAAGTTCAACTCCCAGCATGGCCTGAGATCATCCACAAGCACTGCAAATGAAGCAGCTGGTCAGCATGGAGCCACTGGCACACACAGAAACAAGCTGTTATTAGCTGGTGGGCCGAAGATAACTCCCTTTATAGAGTGATGGCTAATGTTCAGATCAGCTCAATGCTTCCCCACATAAGGAGGTGGAAATTGCTTTTTCCACCTGAAAGTGGCTCTGAGCCCATGATCACAAGGACTGTTTGGCCTCTCTGTACACCAGCACCAGTCCCAGACTGTTCTCATTGTGAAATTTTGATAGAATTGACCAGAATTTCCCTGGCTCTGACTTGTGCTCCTTGTCTCTCAGCCTTACTCAGTGTGTCTCTGGGAAGGATCTGGCTTGGTTTTTTCTACCACCACCTATCTGGTAGTTAATATAGCAGGTATATAACCTGCAGAAGCGTTTCTTATGTAGGCTAAACAAACACTGGTCTCTAATTCATGTATTACTGTTCTCAAGTCATTCTAGGATACCTCCACTGGACCTCTTTCAGTTTGACAGTGTCTTTTGGTGCACTGGGGAGCTCAGACGGAGCTGGATGTCATCTCAAAAGTCCTGAACAGAGAGAATAGGCACTTCCCTTGACCTGCTGTCTACACTTTCACTAGTACACCGTTGACCCTCCTCTCCCATTAAGGCGTATTGCTAACTCATGTTCAGCTTCTCTGCAAACACAAGTTGCAACAAGAGTTTGTGGCCATGCAGTGCAGGGCTGCAGCAGGTGTTCTCTGCTCTCTCACCGCATCTGTTTATTTCTTGGTTTCTTCTTCATGATCTAGATGAGATACTGCTCCTTTAGCTTCTCCACTGGTGGTGGGGCAAGGTGGGATAAATTGTGTCCAAGAGTTAAGTTAGTGATGCTATTGCTTGTTTCTGGATACTGATAATTATGTGGCCATCTAGTCCATATGGGCTATAATTAGGCATAAGAGTCACACACACAGAGCACCAGAACTTTTCAATGTAGAGTGCTTTTGCAGCAAGCTCAATAATGGAGGGAAGTCTTCTATAGGCTGCTCCTATCCAGTTATGTATCTATATATACTCCAAAGCTGCCTAGTTGCTATTTGACTGGAGACACAGATCATGACAGTATTCAGCCTATGTGCTTCATTTCCCATCACAACGACTATTTATTTATAACTGTATTGGTGATGGACACTTCCCTGAAGTTTTTTATGTCTTTGTCTATACAGCCTAGTCACTTCATGCTGCTACATCTGGCTGTGCAAACCCATTTGTCATTCCTGGACTCACTCCAGAATGGTTTGCCAAGCCTTACAGACTGATGCATTTTCTTTGCTGTTATTATGTTGCCACAGTAGTTTATCTGGCAGCAGGAATGACAACTGCAGCAGGTCACTTCGAGGTCATACAGCACTCTTCTTCTTCATTATATAAGGCTGTCATTGTTTATAAGTATTATCTTTTAAACTGAGTGTAAAGGAGGCTTGACTGTGTCAGGTGGCCAACACCATTCCTTGACTTACGTTGTGTAGGTTATGTTACAGCCTTCCCCTCTGCACTATCCCATAATTGCCATTTAAAGAGACGGCTGCTTGGGGCAGCAGCAGAGAAACTGAGGAATGGGGCCAGGTGCTTACCGGGTGGAGACGTCCCAGTTAACATTAGAAGAACATCTGTTAGTTCCCTCAGAGAAGTATCAAAGGGGAAACTCTGTGATCTGCTTCTTGAAAAAGGGAGATGCTTAGGAAGTTTCTCTAGTGATTTTAGCTGACAGCAAATATGCAAGGAAACAGGAAGCTGATAGCCTCAATGATAAAGATGAGTTGTGCTGGTAGGAATTATACTCAGGACTAAGAAGGAAGATCTAGAGCCATCTGGAAAGGCTGGGTGGGTGATCTTGTGTTGCTTATTAAATTTTTCAGTAAATGAAAAACCCCAAAAGGCAGATGTTCTCTACGACTTGTCTAACTTGCTGGGAGAATGTAAAGGGAGCTGTGAGACATGATGTTTGCTGGTTTACAGTCTGCCAAGGGATATGTACCCTGGGATGGTGCAGTGCTGGCTTCCTCTCTGTGCAATACACACAAATGCAGATTGAAGACAGAGACTGCCTTTCACATCAAGAGTGTCTATGTTCAGTTAATATTTCATTGCTCTTTTGCTCCTCTCTGAGTCATCCATTGTTCTTTGTTTCTGGGGCTTCTCCATGAAGGAGTTGAGTCTTGGTGATATTAATTTGCTTTGTTTTTTGGGAGCAAGTGCCATTTAAAGCTATTTGTTAGCTTGCTTTCTTTATTCAGTCCAAGTATTAGAGTTGTTTCTTCTTTTGTATCTTTGTCCTACATGGATTTTCATGCCTTCTTTTTTCACCTTGCTTCTCTAAAATGCCAAGCATCATCTCCCAAACTACTGTTTATATGTGTGTCCTGAATTATCAGCTTCCACCCAGTGGACTGAAAAGTACTTTGTCCTTCCATTGCTCTTATTGGAATTCTGCTTTGTTTTTAAAAAAAATCAACTAGAAAAATAAGTAATGTGCTCCTTTTACAGAAGTAGAGCTGTGCCAGGAACAATTTGGCTTTTAACTGAATCATCTGACCTTGGTTTATATGGTAACGTTTGGGGAGAAGGGACATATGTGTATCAAGAAGACAGATATATTAGTGTTCAGTAAAGTTAGTCATAAAGAGAAAAGCACTACCCCAAAAGCTTATAGAAATGTCAGATGTGTATATAAATATATATTAGAAAAAAGAGAAGAAATGGAGAATGTTCACAGTATTTCATATCCAAATATAAAGGGATGTTGTAGTGTTGGTAGCTTGAGAAGTTATTTTTTTTCTCTTGAAAGTAATAACACTTTTTTTGGAGAAGGATTGCTGATAACTGAGAAACACATCTCGAATGTTAATGTCATTCTGAGACAGTTCTGACCACGTAGTATGAGCTGGAGCAGGCTGAGTAACTAGGCTGACATTTAATGTGAGTAGTATTAGTGTGGGGGTACTTCTAAGTACAGCTGTCATCGTGAGCCAGTTCCCAGAGTAGGAGGATAATAAGAGCAGGTATCCAAATAAATCCTGGTGTCAGCTCTGTGGTGGTATCTCCAGCTTGAGCAAGGGTCCAATTGCTAACAGCATGAACCAATTGATAACAGCTAACATCTCTGTTCTCAGAACCCTGGAGATGGCTTCTCAAGTAGCTACATTGTACATGCTAAGTTTTCTAAAGACTAATTTTAGTGAATTGTTTCATCTGAGCACGCACATCCTGAATATTCAAAAAAATGAGATTTGTCAGCTTCTGTGCCTATAATAAATGCAGTAAGCTTTGGTTGTAGAAAGTACCTCAAACATGAAACACCCAACCAACATTTACATAGGAAGAAATGACATTTTGTCAGTAGCCATTCTCTGAAGGGATCCTATATTCCAACAGAGCTGCAGGCAGTTGTGAAACTCATGTAGGTGTAAGCAATGGGAGAAATAATTTCTATAGCATTCGCCCACAGCCAACAGAAGAAAGGATGTGTTGATCTTTCAGGATCAGTCTGAGCCTTTTCTTGGCTCAAACTCTATCAATGATCCAGAACCTAAGCAAAACTTGGGGCTTAGAACATGGAGCAATACACTTGGAAGCAAAAATTTCATTAATGCTTCAGTGATTGATACACTGAACTGCATTGAAACATGCAGCAAATGTGCTCAGGTTTTGCAAATAATTTTATGGTTTTTTCCAAGGTAATTTCTAATATTTCCTGGGATAACTGCAGAAGTTAGTATAAAATTTCAGGAAAAACAAACTGGTGAGGCTTTTGAGCTGGCTGTTGGGACATGGTGGCTTTCTTTGCTTACTCAGAGGAGTCAGACACAACATGCACAGCCTCCTACTCTCATCTTTCAAGTCTCTTTTGAGCTTAGACAGCTTGACAGCATTGTTTCAATACCTGCCGTGGGGGAAGGCACGCTGTACCTTTTCAACAAAGTGAGTACGGTTGGTCCCAGGCTTCAAGAAATTAGCTTTTCTGAAATGTAGTCAGAATTTTAATGAGTACAGAGTAAACCATGAAATTAAGGAAGCTCCAAAATATAGGCATAATCAAACAATTCTGTCATTCCATAAACTACTGATATAAGAAGTTACTTAGATTTGGGTATGTCATTATTGTTTGGGAAAAAGAACACTGCTTTATCTATAGTGCCTCAGAATTGTTGTGAAATATTCTAGGTGAAATTCTCAGATGACGAAAAACAGCAGAATGTCATGGAAGAAAATGCGGTTTGCTAAACTAGCCTAGATGATAATCTGATCCCTGGAGGGTTTTAATATCTTCACAAATTACTAAAACACCAATATCATTCAACCAAACCATCACTCAGAAAACTGATGTGCCCTAATGAGTCACAGGACTATACGTATTTCCTGTTCTGTCCTTCATGACATACAAACATCTTAAAATAGTCATATATGTAGATATGTAAGTAGGTTTGTATGTGGTAATTAGATTTTACAGGTAAATAGTTTTTCACTATTTGTGTAAAATTGAAGAGCTCTTTTCTTGGTGCACAAAGAAAAGAAACCGTGATCAATCAGCTCATGAAAATGAAGTATCCCAGTGCTGGCAAAGGAACAGATCTTGAGTTCATTAGATAAACTGTAGAAAAAACAAAAGAATGTGTTTCATGATAAAATTAGATTACTTTCTCTCAGTACACTTTAAGTAGTATTGTCTTTGTTATCTAGTATGTACAGCCAGGATGTACATACATACATTTCTGCTTATCTTCAGGAAATTCAAATGTATATTTTGAGTGGTCATCAAAATTCACTAAAAGGAACAGTGAAGCACAGTTGGCTAGGATAATTTTAAAAAGTTCACTGGGATTGATCAAAAACTAAATAGAGGAGGCACCTTAGCCTTCAAAGGGTTTGGGAATATTGGTTATCGCCATTTTCTGGTCTTTATATTTGATGGGAATTATGTGTATTTCAGTTTTACTGAAACATGTACTGTTTTCTTGCATGTAGGATTTGCCTGGCCAGAAGAAGAAAACCTTGGCCATTTGTCTGGAATTTCTAAAATTTTGGCATCCTGGAAGTCCTATTGATGTTGCCAGTATAACTGGATTGACTGTCCAGTGCATGCAGTGTGATCCCAGCATGGGAATGGTTGTGCATGTGTCAGTTACTGCATCTACTCAGCATTTTCTATGAACAGAGTTCTTTCTGGTATTAATGCCTCTGTGCATCAGGAACTTTATGTCTGCTTTTAAAAAGCAATGCACATATGAGAATTTTGATACTTGTTTCCTTTCTAAGAGGAATTTTATCTTATCTACTGCTGCAGTTGGAAGGAGAAAATATGAGCAGAGAAGGAAGGTTGCACATGTAGGGTGTAAGACTAAAGATTAGGCTTGGATATGTCATTTGTTTTAGCCAGTGGCTTAATTCTCCATATGTAAAGACGATATAACTCCTCTTACCATACCATTAATTAATGTTATTGATTAATTTTTTAACCACAAATTAACCCAACTGCATAAAAATCTATAGCAAGAGTATGTGTCCTGCAGAGCAGCTAATCTTTTTTTTCCAAGACGCATGTAAGGAAGATTACCTGGCTCTTTAACAGCCTAAAAGCTGCAGTATAAGGAAATATTTTGCCAGCCTTATCTCATTTTTCCAAATAACAGCACTTTGATCCAGTGTATTGGAAGTTTTCCTAACCTGAGCAGTCTGAAACAGCTGGTGTCTACATACAACACCATTTGCTGAGTTGTCCATTTATTAAATATTTTGTAGGATTTTTTCAGTGCCTGACTACCAAAAATTCAATTTCTGGAATTCCTTTGGAATTCTTTGCACCTACTCACAATCCCTTATTACTGACATCCTACTCTAAATTTGGCTTTCAGCATAGATGCTCATATGACATGCACCAGGCTTTACAGAGAAATTATCTTCAGATATTGAAATACATAGTGAAGAGACACTTGTTACTTAGGCATAAACGTCTCTAACTCTCTAAACACATGCAGTTGTCCCAGCTGTTGTATACTTTTCTGTGCCCTTGCAACTATGGAAAATTTATATAAAAAAGGAAATTAAATTAAAAATTGGCAATAACTGCAGCACAAGTGATGGCAACAATATACTGTCCTGCTATGTGTTAGCTTCAGCTCTGCTGGCAAAGGGATAGCAAGTTTGGAGAGAGAAAAAGAAAGCAAAACAGAGCAAGAGACCATAATTTGAAAGTAGCAGCCTCCTCTTTGGGTGAAAGAAGAAATAACATTAGCTTCTTCCCTGGTTTGAATATTAAGACATATTTTAAAACAGTAAATCAAGGACAAGAGCATGTTTAAAATTGAAAGGTCTTGGGTACATGGAGAATGAGTGATCTTGTAAGTACCTATTTACTGTAGGAAGTTTGCTGTAATGTCTGCCAAACAGTATCCTATGCCTCCATTTGCCAATTAAGTCATTCAGCAAAACTAAATTGATTTCCTGACTGCACTGCAAGGTTTGATCCCTGGACAGAGATGAAAATCCTTTTTGCAGTTCTTGAAGATTTATGAGGAAAGAAATTCATGAGCATGTCTTGAGACTGCTGAACAAATACATGATTAGAAAGCATTTAAGTCATTATGATATCTGCATTCTCCATAAGGAATTCAGGGAAGCTAACTAATAAAAGCAAAGAGACTGCCACAGCTCCATTTCAGCATCTTCTTAGAAAATACACATATGGAAAGCATAAGATAAATATGCAAATACACATGTACCCTCTAACCCTTCTTGCTCTTTTACTAATTATTCAATAACTAGAATAATACTTTAACCAGCTAATTGGATCATTGGGAACAAAAGCAATTAAAAACTAATATATTCAGCTAGAACTAATGATGGAATTTCAGAGAACTGCATATCATTCTGTCTTCAGTGTGCTTTGGGATTTGAAAAATCTGTAAACTGACAAAACACTTGATAAATTATTCAACAGGAAGCGGTCTCAGTTACTCCATTAGTCTTTCTTATCTTTACTATATCTGTCATCCAGCTCTCCACACATCTCCTACCGAGCAAATATACTCGCTTTGCACTAGTGCATATGATAGATGGAACAGGGCAAAAAGCAACTGAGGTGCTGTGTTTATTTATATGTTATAAACTGCAATTGATAGATCCTTTTCTGAAAGGTTATATAGACTAATAACAGTAGAAGAACTTTGTCTCCCTATGCCTGAATAACAAAGAAGAAAGTGTTTTGTAAGATTGTTAAAGGTCTCACATTACCTTACCACAGGGACATCTTTTACTGTATCACAAAGTCAGTGTGAGCTTGTGATCAGTGTGAGCTTGGGAAACTGAAATGCTGGCATATCTACAGCAGGGAATAGAGAACAGTGCAGAGATTCCTGGGCTAATTATATCTACGAGATTCGGTGCAACACCTTGATGAGAAACTATTCAGGAACACTGAAATGGGATAGCCATTTTCCTGTTGCTTTATCTGATCCAATAAACCTGCCTCCCAGAAATAAGCTCATTTGCTTGTGCACAAGGACATTCTGGGAGCACAGAAATTCTGGCAGAAAGCTTCACCACAACATAAAGATGTATTTATAAGGGAGAACACAGTGACTGAGTAGGACAGTCTGTGACGGCGGTGGTAAGATCTGTCCCCCTCAAGGAGCCTGGATACTGCCCCAGGGGTCAAAACAGAAATGTGACAGAGTGTGACCTTGCCAACAATAAACATCAGTTTGGTGTGGCAACACACCAGTCATGAAGTCAGGCAAGGGCAGAATCTTTGTGGTAGTTGTGTCCTGGCCCTTGAACTGGAACAGCTGGTTTCATATTGTCTGTATGGAAAATCCTATGAAGAAGGGTCTGTTGCCTGCTGCCTAGCCTGTCCTTGGACATTGGTTAGCTATGACAATAACTTGCTTTACTTTCTTCCTCTTCTGCTCCTCTTCCTCAAACTCAATAACAAACATATTGATTGACTTATTTACCCAAATATTTTCTAAGATATGACATCTATGTCTTACACCCACTTCTGTATATTGCAGCAAGTACTAGAAACCTGGAAACAAGAGGTTTGACTTTCAGTTCACATGCTGAAATGTCAGCCTAGTTCTAGTCAGTTAAAAGGATAGGACTGGCTTCTATCTAATGACTAGAAAATACCCTACAAGTTGTGCTCTGACTGTACTGGAGGCAGTAAGAACCCCCTCTGTCTAAGGTAGATTTCCATGAAAGATTTCCTTGTTTGAGCTACAGAAGGATATTGATTATGTTACATTTTAAAGAAGTGTGACACACTGTTCTTACTTCCTGTTGGCCCCTAGCCAACTCCACAGGGATTACTGTACAAGGGATTGCCGACAAATTCTCTCTTCAAAAGCCTACAGGTGAGATTTTTGGAAGATTTATCTGCAGGCCCATATTCAATATAAATTTTTAAATTCATATCTAGGCAAGGAACATGATAACCATAAAAGAGAGTTAAGCTCCTAGCCACTTTTCTATAGGCTCCAGTATGCCTTGTAAGTATGTGCCTACATTATCCCCAGTCACTCCTTTCCTTAACCTACATCTTTGTCAGCACATAGGTATCCCCATTCTGTTCCAGAAAATCCTTGAAGATCCTTTAGCATTATTACAAAAAATAAGAAAAAATGTTCTTAAAAAAGGCAGCTTATTATACTCTTTTTACCCTTCTTTTTCTGCTTTTTAATTATTTTTTTCCTCACTACACCTATCATACATAAAGGATTTCAGCCATTATACAAACAGTAGCCTAATTATGGAAAATTAACTGATTTCCTCAAGAAAACTGTGTCTGAGACACCATATCACCAACATATTTGGCATCATGCAAGGGCATTCATCTATCAAAATAAAGTTATGCACAATAAGAAATCATTTTAAAATGTATTCTATCTCCTTAGATTAAAACAGCGACTTGTGCTCACCTTTAAAAAAATTATCACTGAGAGGTTTCAGAGCTGAGTTTATCAGCCTGGAAGAAGGTGCTCGGGAGAATTTAATTTTCTGCTATGTGTTCACTCCCTTGCGCTGACCAGGCACCTTGTATTGCCTCAGGGCTGTCTGTGCCCCTGGGACACAAGCATTGTCCTCTGTGCTGTGCCACCTTCTGCGGTTACACGAGGTATCTGTCATCCATAGACCAGCAAGTACTGGGGACTGCATACATTCTTTGTAGCTGAAGTATCACGACTTCTGAAGTTTCCATACTGATAAGGGAAGATATCAAATACAGCCCAAATAAAAGGTATTTTGTCTAGTGAGAATATGACTGGACCCTTTCCATACAACTTTAGTCATTCAGTAGAGGATATTTCCAGCTGAGAAAAGGTAAAGATTCATCTACCTTATGGTATGTCAGGTTAAAGTAAGTACAATCTTATCAGTCTTAGTCAGTGTTGCTAGGATCTGAGTATAATTAATCCATATAGCCTGATGTACATCCCTTACTGTCTTTTATTTAAATAAGCCTTATCTCAGCCTGCATTCTCTTTGCATTGTGTTTTAAACAGGAAAATCTCTTTAGGCCCCCTCACTACTTTAGTATTTCTGTGGGAGGCGAATAAATTGATTTGTCTTTATTTTTTAAAATTACTTAAGAGTAAGACCTGTAAATAAGCTACTTTAAAATCTGTGTTCTTGTCTCACTGAAATCATAAGAATGTCAACTAGACAACTGGGTGACAAAACTGGTCCTTTGTTTTCTGCTAAATCTGACAACACTTCCTGTACGTAACCTGTATAGAAATATGTTTTATAATACCATGAGCAACTTTGAATACTTCTTTTCACTGTTGGTAACCCCTGGGTTTTCATCAGCAGGAGAGATTATATCCATTTGCATCTAATATTAATTCAAACTCACAGTCATGGATGTAAGACCACTGAAAGTTTCAGAATAGAGTGTTTGCACAAAAGCATTATTTTTAACACTGATTCAGTGCTAACTTTTGGGAAGGGGAAGAATGAATCTCTTGTGTTTTAGTTACTGCACACAGAAGGTAACACTAAATAGTCTTAAATATATCCCTAAATCATAAAATCAAGGAGCAAAATAGGTTAGCCTTTCCCTGATAGGTTCTCTCTGAGCCATTGTGGGTACCCATGCTATACTTCCAAAGTTATTCCCATAATGATGAGAGTGAGTTTTTTTTTTTAAAGTGGCAATTTCTGAATAGCTGCCTAGCTTCTGGGACCTGCAGCTCAAAAAGCTGTTGAAAATAATTGTTGATAAAGTCATGAGAAGTAGCAATACAGCAAAGGACAGAAACTCCAAGATTCTCGTTAACTGTTTCAGACCCTTCTGAGCTGTGATCAGTTCTTGCCCTTCTCTGGGCTGACAAACACCCCTTTTGAGTTGCCTGGCCATGCCCTGTGCCCTTATTTTACAACAGTAGGCACACCCATCACCAGTGTATGGTTTCATGTGAAACCACAGGAAACGGTAGTTTCAGCTATTTTAAGCCTAAAAGTGGACAGTATTTTACAGCTGGTTTGATTTCAAGAGAACCACCACAGGTAAAAAAAACCAACTTTTTAACCTTCAGGTCTCTACCTTAAGCTAAAATATCATAAGCCACATGAAGAGCCCCAGATTCATGACTGATAATAATAATTCCTACCTTTTTGGCAGCTAATTTGTGATTTATTAGTACCCAAGTTGGGAATTACTGACTTTGGCAAAACAAAGTTTGTTAATTCAGTCAAGGCTACATTTCATCCATTTTATTTGGCATTCTCCCATAGGTTGCAGCAAATCAAAGGGCAAATCTGGAAGTAAAAGGAAGGCACTGACTCACTAGTTAACTGAAACTTGTTTCGAATTTAGCAACTTCGTTCTGGGGCCCTCTAGCCAGAAATTTCTCTAAAACTCAAAGCTGGAGGGGGCTTTAGAAGGCTGTAGGGTTTGCCGCCAAAAGTTTGCACAGACGACTCTTAGTGAACTGGTGATTTAGAGCTCGGATGGACGTCTGGAGCCCAAGGTGAGCTTCTACCTCTACACAAACTTAACAAACCTGATGAAAACCTTCCTGTTTGTTTTTTTAAATTCTGCAGTGGAAGACTAAGGAAAGGGGCCAAGCCGAGGGCAGTGCAGCAGAAAGGAAGATCGTTCCAGAAGATCGCTGGGACGGTGTTCAGTGCCAGCAGCTCGGCCGCTGCTCCAGCCGCAGCTCTGGCTCCAGCCGCAGCTCTGGCTCCAGCCGCAGCTCTGGCTCCCGCCGTGCCCGCAAAGCGCAGCCACAGGCAGCCGGCGCCTGCTGCTGTTTCTACAAGGAACGGGACAGCGCAGCGAAGCCCCCACCGAGCTTTGCCGGCCAGCCCCGGGACAGGCGCGGCGGGAGCCCCGCCCCAGCCCGGCACTGCCCGGCCCGGCAGAGCGGAGCAGGGCTGGGCAGGGCAGGGCAGGCTGTGCCGCCTGTGCCTCCCAGGGGCGGGCTGAGAGCATCGGGAGCGACCGTCGGAGGGAAAGCGCCGGTCGGCCCTGGCAGCGAGGCGCAAAGAAACTTTGGAGACCTCCAGTACCGTGCAAGGGTGAGTGATTCCAACTCTTCTGTAACAGAAAGGAAGATGCTGTGGATGCGTTTTCATGTTTTGAAGATTGTAGTGTTAATTTTGCTTATTTTCACCAATGCAGTCCCAGAAGTGTTCCTCAGATAGAAAACCTGTACTAATTTGCTAAGAATGATTTGCATGTTGCTGTTGTGAGGAGTGAGGTGAGACAGGAAGAGAAAAAACAATTTCTGCCAGGCTGCAGCAGTGTCCCAGGTGCTCAGCTGGGCCTGGGTGCTCAGGTGTGCTCGTTGTCACCCCTGAGCAGGTGAGGAAAGAGGGTGTCAGTAAAGACTGGTGGTAGGACTTCTGGTTTTACGGAGCAATTTGGCAGACTTTGGTGCAGTTTTGTTAGTTGAACACAGAGTTGCTGTTGGTCTCATTTGAATGCTTTTGCTCCAAGTCCATTTGGGACTGGCTTAAAGGCCAGTACAACGCTTGTTAGCAGTCATGGGTAGCCAGCTTCTAGGTGTAATGTATGTACTCTGGGTTTGGGGGGAGTGGGGAGAAGAGGCTTTCTGAGACCACTTTTTAGACTAACATAGGATGCTGCTGGAAAAAAGATATTCTGGATCCTGCCTGCTGCCTTCAGCTTTATAAACTTCTTTGTAGGTCTTACAGAATAAGTTAGGTTCCCACTTGGATTACAGTACTGAGGATGACTCTCCAAAGTACAATACTAAGGTGTAAAAAGTGTGGGTTTGCATATGCAAGTTGCTTATTCTCAGTGGTGAGAACTGAGGCGTGACTGGGTAAGTGTTTGAACCTGGGATGCCACTGATCATAGCCAGGTCTGGATTCAGGCTCCTTCAAAGAGCCTCACACCTTAAATCCTGGTGCTCTCTGTCATTTTCCATTTTCTTTCCCAAGATCCATTTAACCTAAATTACAGTAATGTTTCTGAATTATCCTTTTGTCTGTGGTTGGTTGTATAAGGGCTAGCTTTGACATGTGTTGCATGTTTAAAAGCAAGATACTACCTTTCTGCAAAAATGCACCTGTCTGCATAAACACCTGTGTTCTTGGCTTTTTTCTTAAAAATAAGGTGTCTGTAGTGCTGTGGTTAGGGTAATTAACTGCACTTCTGGGATTCTCTGTTTGTTTGAAACTTGGGAACTCAAATTGCTTGGCACTTCAGGGACTCAAATCCTTCCAAGTGACTTGTAATACCCAACTTTGGATGTGTGGTTTTGTAATGGGGATTTGGCTTCTTAAAAGCTATGATGTCTTGAGATATGTTGTTACTGTATTACTGCACAGAGAATTTTAAAATCATGCCTTGATGCTTTTATCAAAGGACCTTACCACGTAGCACTGAGGCTAACTATCACTGAAACCAGTGAAAATCATTCTGTTAACCTCAGTGGTAGCTGGCTTAGCTCTTCTGGCTTGTAAAAGCACCCAAAAGGATTATCACTGTAGAGACCAATGGCGTATTGTAGCTGTAAAAATCTCATTTCAGACACAAAACTTTTTGGGTCTGCACACTGGCCACCACCTTAGATAAAAGTTGTTTGGTGTTTCCCATGGTGGTGTTCTCTTGCAGCAAAGGTGGTGTTCGTTGCAGCAAAGGCGTATTTGTTTGGAGGATTTTTAGTTCCTCAGTGAGGGAAGCAAGAAAATAGGTCCTTGTGTGTTTTCTCTTGCAACCTTGAAATCACATTAAAGAAGTTCAATTTTCATTAAGATATCTCCCTCCTGCATTCATTTTTTTGCATTCTGGCCCTAAAAGTTTCACTGCTGTCTGAAACTCCTGAAATCCATGTGGGTCAACCTCACTGGAGAAAAAACATGAGTGTGTGACTTTTTTCACCATCTAAGTGAAATGAATGAAATTTTACTTCATTGAAATTGGTCACCAACATGAACAAGATGTGAATGCTTTAGGGAGAGAGGTAGAGAAAAAGTATGAGGTGCATCTCTGAGATGATGAGGGTGATTCTGCTTGAAGGTGCAGAATTCACTGGACTCCAGTTTCTCTGACTGGTCAACCCGTCTGTGGGCTTTGCCACCTGCAGGGCAGGAGCAGATGAATCTCAAAGGTGTTATGTGACTGTGTGCAGCCAGACTAAGGGTCTTAGCAGGAGGTTCATGGACCTCAATCAGGGTCTTGTTACTTAAATAATCTGAAGTAATGCCATGCTCACAGTTGTTCCTCCATCCCTAGTTTGGTAAGCACTTTTCCAGTGCTCCTGAGGGACAGCCTGTGTCTGTTCCCAGTGCGCTGCTGCTCTGCATGGCTCCAACACAAAGCACCACTGCCTCTGGTGCCCAGAGCCCTGGGCATGTCAGCAGTTGGCTCTGCCTTCAACATTGCTGTAAGTAGAGGTGAATGGCTTATACAACTTGGTTTATTTCCAGCTAGGAAATAATATTTTTGTCTTCTGAGTGTAATCACCCAACATGTGGTGTCTCCACAGGGCCTGGAGACCACCATGAGTCAGTTGGTGCTTTGGATGAAGTATCAGGATTAAACAGATGGGTCTAAAGCTTTGGAGGTGTGTGACATGGTGGGAATTAGTGGAAAGGTTTGCATCTTTCTAGAAGCCAGTCCATTCACTAGCAAGAAAGAAGATACTGGGCTGTATTTGGGGGCTGTCACCATGGCTTTGACAAAAAGTAGAAAAGGCTCTGGTCTGGTGTTGTTTTCTCTCCCCAGTTGTTTAGGTAGTCAGGCCTCTGCTCAGAAGGAAAAATGAACAGTAGGGCTGGCTTAGCCTAGCTAGCTTCTAGAGACTTAAAACCAACCAAACAAAAAAGCCTCAGAGAACCTTTGTCTTTGAGGAGATATGTTACATAACTTGCAAATTTTTAAATAATTATCTTTGCTATGTTAGTGTTTGATCTTGCAGAATCTTGTGATTGTATCTCACCATGATCTTGCTGCTGGTGAACTTGGAAGCAAAGTGAGTTGGCTTCTATAAAATTGATGGTGCGTTTAAAAATGAGCGGTATTTATGAGCCATATTTGTTGGGCTAAATCCACATGTGGAGCACTGTTCCTTATGTTACAGCATCTGTAAAATGGAAATATCTCCCTTCCTTTGAAACTTGCAGCATGCCAACTTGTAAGTTTTGACTTATACCCAAGATTTTTTGATGGGTGGTGGTATTTAAACATCAAGCTTCTTAGATACATACCGTAAAATGTGGCAGAAAACAGGTGTAACTATAATGCTTTCAGTGAATCATCCCTAGTGTGAGACTGCCCTCTCTTGGAGGCCATCAGTTGCTTTTACTTCTTTTTATCTCCTTTTTTTTTTTTTTTTTTCCCAGACTGGGGGCTTGGTTCTCCTTCTGGAGAAATCACTAGAAAGTTTCAAAATAACTCAAGACGCTTGCTGCTATATTCACCCCAGAGTAGACAACTGTCTTCTAGGTGTTGGGGTTTTTTATTTATTTTTTTCTCTTCCTTTAGAAGCAAGGGAAATTGATGGAAGATTAGAAATAAATCAACCTTTCAAAGCATTTGTTTTGAATCTAGCAAGGGTAGAGTTCCAAGGAGCCAAAAGGATGTAGGTGACAAAACCTTGCTGAAATTTGGTAGGGATTTCAATGCCATAGGATGTCAGTGCCCTAGGAAATCCTGCTCTGTGTTTGTATGCAGTGTCCTAAATCTTCTAGCTGATCATGTATGATAATTTTGAATTGCATTCTACTTAAATATTTCAAGTAACAGCTTTTTAGTAATATGACCAGGGTAACAAGAAGGTATAAGGACTAAAAATTTTCTTTAGCTAAAATAATGCTGAAATGTTTGTTTAAATTTAGCTAGGTTGACAAATTGGTCTAGACCTGTTTTTCCAGCCTCATTCTGGTGCCTAAACAAAAAAAAAATATTTTATTTGTCTGTCAAGATTTAAAAAAAATAATTTTCCTGGATGATTTAACATGGCACAAACTTGGTGTGGCTGAGAACACTCTGCTATCCTGCTGTTAAAGCCTGACTTGACAAATTTTGATTAGTATTTTATTATTTGTTTTAGGGAGAAGACAATTTTGAATGTTTCTGCTGGCCTAGGAGCAAATCCATTTTACTTTTCTACAATACTCCCCCGAAGCCTGATTTTTACCTAATTTAATGGGATATCCTGAGGCCAGAGGAGAGATTCTTGATGTTCTGATTCATTTTCCTGACCAAACCAACGCGTCCTAGACATTGAGAGTAAACCAACAGGCAGAAGATAGACTTGTAGGAGGGAAGCAATCCAGACAGGGCTGAAGGCAGCTCAAGGAGGCCACAACAATTCCATTTGTTTTTACTCCACTTGTTTTCAGGGGCATCTTCTCAGTGAGCCTACCTGCTTTCGAGTTGAAGACTTCAAGGGGACAAATTAGTTTTTTGGTTTGTCTGTGGTCACATTATTGGGCACTTCATAATAAAATACTGGAAACTTGGGATTACCCCACATCTTGTGTCTTTGCTGAACGAAGGTTCACTCAAGCCTTTAGCTGTCACATATTCCCTACAGTGTTCTTCAGTTCACTGGATTGGTTTGTGTTGTTGGTTTTGCTACAACAGTTCCAATGGAGAAAATGCTTTTCCCAAGAGAAAAACGAGATTCATTGACTAACACTTGTTAGCTCACCAAGATCACAGCAGCCTTCAAAGATATCCAGCTTAAAAAAGAGCTTTCTGAATGTCTGTGTCTGTGAAGACTAACTTTTCAAGGGTGAAATAAGTTATCTTCTGTCTTCTTCCTGTGCAATTAACAATTCCTCTGTCTATTAAGACAAGAAAATGCCCGATTTTTTTTTTTCTTTTGCACCCAGAAGTGGATGTCTGAGAACATTCTCCCGTGGTGGTTGGGGCATGTTCCTTCCAGAACCTGTAGGGGGAGGAAAATTATTTTAGCCTCAAACTTTAATTCAGAGGTGCTGAATAAGTAGCCACTCTAATAGCAGGAGTTTTAAGAGCATACTTCCCTAAGCTGCTTTAAACTTTCAGCTATGGTGGAACAAATCTTCTAAGTTCAGTTGTTCTCCTGAACCCTGGCTAACATCAAAATTGGAGCAAGTTCTTTTCTGATTGGATACAATCTAGAATAGCTGATGGAAAATTTGGCTTGGGCTTCGACTTTGTGTGCTTCAGTTGCTTGTAGCCACCGTGGTATTTCAGCATAGGAAATGGAAATAAGTAGTCAGTCTGTTTTTGGTAGTATTTAACACATCACACTGCATTTTGAAGACTAGGACAGCTTGTAATGATATATACAGAGATATCTTGTGTTCTTCTGATGTTTCCAGATCTGGGGCTTGTGGCTTTTGATCAGTGGACTCTCAGAATGTTTCATGTGAGACAAATATTTAAACTTTCTCTTGTTTCCCTATTCTTGCTGGAGAGGAAAATCATCAACACAGGAAGATCAGTGTGTCTTTTAGCTCCCGCTCCACTGATGTGCTGGGGCTGGTGCAGTTGCATCACAGTCCTTTTTCCTCCAATGAAAAAGCTGAAGAGGGTCTTCAGCTTGGGGACAAGGAGCAGGATGGAGAGGACATGAATGTAGCAGCCTAGGAGGGACAGCAGCTGGGAAAGATTGCACTGGGAGACAGAGCAGGTGACAGTATTGTGCCTTATTTCCTTTGGTAGTACAAGGACAACACGTAGGTGCTTTTGACCTTCTGAAAGGCAGCGTCCTTTCATTCTCCTGGATAGAGAATGGTGATAGAAGAGAGCATTTTACAGGGTTGGAAGGTAGTTTTGGTTGGAGGGCAGACTCCTGTGAAATGTACTCCTTGACATCACTGCCCCCAAGGGCTGTACAGAAGATTTCTGCTGTGATTTGAGACTGCAGGGTTCCCTGTTCGAGAGAGCAAGTGAGGGAGAGGCAGTGTCAGTGCAAAGACTGTTTCTCGTAAAACCAGAAAAAGGCAGGTCAGGAGAGGGATTTGAGTAGGGCGCAGCTTCAGCTGTGAGATAAAATGTGACGCCTCCTGGTATCTAATGGTGTGGCTCAGCTCTGGTTGCAGTCTGTCCCTCTATGAGGTATTCAGGCTCTCTCCTTTTCCTACATATTGTCAGGAGTTTTACAAGAACCTAATATCCCTGAGGTCTCTGTCAAATTGGGATTGGAACTGGACAGATATTTATTCTAAAAGGGAAAACAAAACCCAAAGCCTCTCTGTCAAGAGAGGCAAGAAGGGCAGCAGAAATTATGAATAATCTGCTTCTACTTTTTTTTTACCCTTTTATTTTTTAAACTCAGTGACCTCTTTTGATGTCAGACTGCAGATAAAGATCCTAAGTCAATGTCTTAATATCCAAAAATCCTAAGGCAGTGTCTTTAACAATGATGTGTCACACGTGATCCAAAAACACCCATAAAAACACATGTGAAGAGTGGAAAGTATTTAGCTTTCTCCCTGTGGGCTCAGTTCCTGTACATGAACAAGTCAATCACCAAAAGAGTAGCAGAGTCAATGACGTTTTAATCCAATTGATCTGTGGTCTATTTTGCTTCTTGCTCACCTACCATAATGACCTCTGTATTTGTGTGTCTGGGGTCAGTGCTGGGGTAAAAGAGTATTTACGGTGGCTATTGGACAGCCACATCCAGGCTGGCTGACTGGCTGCTTCCAGCCAAAAAGAGTCCTAGCTAAGTTCCTCCTTTGCTCTCCCCAAATGAAGCATGAGTCTGAACGTACCTCATTTTCTCAACTGCTGATTCTCAGGAAGCCAGTTGGGATTTTGGGAATCTGAGCTATTTCCCCTTCCGTGAAATCTGATTGAGATCTGCTAGCTCAAATGGTATGAATAATTTGTAATTTTTAGATTCGAAAATACTAGGAGTAGAGATGAACAGACAGAACAAAATATACCTTGCTTTTTTAGAAACAAAGGAAAAACCTAGCAGAACTCGAACATCCTCTTGTAAATTTTCTTTTTTTAGTTTTACTGGAAGTTGAGAAATTAAAGCCATTTGACTCTGGCATACATGCAAATGCAGAACCAAGCTTGGAAATTTATGGGAAAGGTGGAGCATCCTCTTTGCTTGGCCTCTGAAGCTGTTCCCCAAAAGGTGGCAGTCTGCTAACAGGAATGTGTCTCTCGCTGGCAGATGGATGCTTTTCCTTAAGGTTCATTCAGTTCAATGTTCTGCATTGGTTGAGTTTTTTTCCCTTCCCCTCCTCCCTCCATAACCTTTATCTTTCAAACGAGACCAGCAGCCCGTATATTTGACAAATATTTGTCTAGCACTGTAAATGCACACAGACTTTGAAATGACCTTTGAGTTAAACCAGAGCAGATTCCCACACGAAAAGGAATTAGTTTTAGTTGGTTTTTTTTTTCCTAAGCTGTGTAAACAAAAATTATTAGAATGCATGCTATGAATGCTTCATCTCTGCATCTGTGGCTGGGCTTCCACAGCTTTTTAAAATGTCATCACAACTACAACCATTTCCTAAAAAACATGCCAAAGGCCTGGACCTGTACTCTCCAGTTATAAGGAAAGCTTCCTGGTTTATTCAGTGTTCACTTAGCTTGGGGTGAGACCTGAAGAACTTGCAGCCGTCCCTGTGTTGTAATTCAGACCCTGTGGAGCTGGGACTCTTCGCTTACTGATGTTTTTCTAGTAGAGCTATATTTACTTGCCAGCCTGGACTCTACTTCTCCACAAGCACAGTTTTTCCTGAACTACTGCTGGGTCTGACAGCAGCAACAAGCCTGTGGATGTCTCTGCAAGATCCAGCCAGTGGTCATTATGGGACAAGGGGAATGCATTTCATACTCTGATGTTTCCACTTCCTTACACAGAGGATTGAAGAGCTCAGTGAACATAGGGAATGGAATGGAAAATATCTGCAGAAGCAGATAATTCTGTCCTTCCATTTGGGGACAGAAACCCAGGTTTATCTCTTGGGACACTCAAAGGCATGTGCTGGTTATTCCTTAAAAACAAATGGAAAAACAGACTTTCCAGAATGGATCTTTTGCATTCAGGAGCCTGACATTATATTTTAGGCCCTCTGTGAGGTAGGGTTAAACTGGCAAGAGTTAGTTTCTAGAGTCAGTTTCACTGGAACTGAGCTTTCTACTGTGCAGGCACTCTAAAGTAGCTTTGTCTTTGCAGCGTGAAAATTTCTAGGCTGGTTTGGTTCGACTGAAAGGAACTTTTAGTTCCTTATAATAATAATAATAATAATTCAAACTTGCATGGTACCATTAGAAATTTGATTTGACAAATCTATTTATATCATTGGGCCTGTTATCGGATTGTCTTCTCTTCTTTAAAAAAGAAATTAATTGAAGTTAAAAAATCTGACTCAGCCTCACTAAAAAATTTTATGACTTGGAATGAAAACCTGGAATTGCTGGAAATTTTTGTGCAGAGAGAATTTGGGAGTGTGGTATGAGTTTGTTTTTAAGAATGCATTTATTTGTTTGCCAGACCCTGAGGAAGTGATGAGTGTAAAACCCAGCTTGCCTTACTACTGATCTTTGGAAGGGCCTTTGGTTCCACTGTTGCCTGCCTTCACGAAATGGGATAAGTAGTCAAAAGCCAAAAGCACAGAAAATGTCTAAGGGTATCTGATCCACATCAGGGAAGGTAGATCAGAGCATCAGAGCTAGAGAAGATTCAGATCACAAACAGTAATTGTCAAAGGCAACCAAACACCTTCTGTGCAGCACATAGGCTTGGGACTTCCTTTCTTCGGAAAGAAGCTACTGAGAAAGGATGGACAAGAGTCTTTTGATGCCACAAGGAAGGAGAAGATGAAAAGGGATTTTCTTGCTGCTGGTTATAATGAGAGATCCAGGGGATGTGAAAAATTTCAGTGGGTTTGGGATTTAAAGCAAAGGGACGTGGTTTGTATGTCATCTAAGCAGTTGTGCAGAGGCTAGAGGTATGAGAACTTCACATGGGTTCAGGAGCGTGGGATTAAGGAGTCTCACAGGAGACCTGTGAATTGTGCTGATCCAGCAGAGCAATCTGGTGAGGTGTCACCACATGCTTGCACTGGTCTTGTTTTTTCCCCCCCATCATCTGGTATTTTCCAGTGTCAGAAACAAATTAACCCAGACTGCAGAGGCTGACAAAAGATCGGCCCATCTACTGTGTGTGTCACTGATTTTTAAATGCGGAAATAAATACATTTCATGCGGATAAGAATCAGTTTGAAAGTCAAATCTTTAAAGATTCTCTTTGTCTTTAGGCAATCATGACTTCTAAGTAACTTTTCTCCTTTCAAAGAAATATTTCACAGCTGTAGAAGGAAATTGGATGATCTGGATTATTTCACAATCGATGTAGAATTTGGTCCCATTTTTTTTTACCCTTTCCCCTCTTGGCTTGGCACACTGCAGTTTCTCACTAGGGGCCAGATTCTGGGAGATGAATATTCTAACTTCCACAGAAGTTTTCCTGAAGGCATTTGGCAGAGGAAAAAAAAACTCAGTTTTTTCTATTACAGAGGTGTTGTCTTATTTTTTTTTCCTTTTTTTAATTTTTTTTTTT
>VWZS01001838.1:609082-832707 GCA_013397075.1 Rhabdornis inornatus | reverse complement strand
TTTTTTTTTTTTTTTTTTTAAACTGATGACATTCTAGACAAACAAAGTAAATGCTCACATCTGGATTACACCAAAAACAAGGAAAAAACCACACAGAGAAAACCTCCAAACCAGTAGCTTGTTCCTCCCCTGTGGACAGAAGTACCATGACCACATTGGCCTTGCACATGTTGCAGAGATGCTTAAATGCAGACAAACTGCCACTGTCATTAAAATAATTCATGATAGTGTTTCAATTAAAGTTTTTCAAAACTCTTGTTTTCCTTCTTTCCTCATTTAAATTTCTTGGGGTTTCTGTCAGCTGACATTGGGAGACCCATTGAAACACTGGAAACCTACTTGGTTAGATGCTATCTAAAACTTGCCGGGGGGGGTGGAATGGTCAATAATCTTTGTCCTGAAGATTTTTTGTGTAAGTTGGATGAACATGACCCTTCTTAAAACAATAAATAGTCCAACAGCAAACTAGCCCAGGCATAAGTTATAAGGCATTAATAAACTTACGTAAGTATAACCTTTTGTTGTTGTTGTTGTTACATTTTTATAATCTACTAGGGAATAAATTTCCTAATCAGATAAGGAAAGGAATGAATGTTAAATGCACATTGCTTTAAAATAGACCTGGAGTCTTAGTTTCTTTGGATCTCTGTTGCAAAGATGTTTGGATCAAAGCTTATTTCTTTAATGACAAATAAATTGCATTAAACACAATTATATGCCTTTCATGAAGATTCAAAGACAGAGCTTGTCAGCCATGCAAATATTTTGGCATATGCATTACAGGTTTCTTTTGGGCTGGGCAACCTCTAATTTAATTTAAGAAATGAGTGGGGGAGAATCATATTTATAATAATAAAATCACTGTTTCAGAAGAAAAGGATAGGAGCCTGTTTACTGCCTTCAGTGGGCTTTAGATCAGAAGCAAAATTATCAGAGTTATCTCTAATGCCCTTAAAATTATTGTAATAAACTTCCTTTTCTTCTCTTCAGTATCCACGTGGAAAATCTTGTAATCTCTGCTAATTTTGAGGCAACAGTTTCTCTGACTTTATTAGAGGCTTTCCAGAACTGTGTTAATGAAACAATGATACATGACAGCTTGGGTGTTATGGTCTAATAATGATCTGCCTTGGAGGTTAATGGCATTTGGCTCTCAGCCTCTGAGTAATAGGCTGCGTGTGCACTCAGTGCCCAGGTGTAGTGTTATTAATTCACTTTGCTTTACTGCAGGCCCTACGTGCAGCATCAAAACATTTGTCCCTTCTTTCTTCAACCCCACAGTAGCCTGGTGTTCGAGGAGAATAGCAAGATTTTGCCAAATGAGAGTAACACATCTCAAAACAGAAATGGGAGGAGAGGAGCCTTTCCCCTGCTCCTCCCCGGGCTACAGCCTGCCCGACGTGCCCGGTGCCCTTCTCCCCTGCCTAGTGCAAGGCTAGAGCTGGGCACAGATCTGTGCTTCGCTGTCTTCTCCCCCTGCTCCACTCTCCTGGGAAGGTGGTAGCCTAGACTCTGCCACTTCTGCTACATGCCTAGGAGAGAGCTTTGACGATTAAACCTCGAGGACAAAGGAGCTGAAAGCCCATGGAAAGCAGGTGACAGCAGCCTGCTCCCAGGGCTTGGAGGCTTTATGAGAAAATTTGCTTCAGCCATAGGGTGGGAGTGTACAGGGTGGAGGCAGAAGCAGAATGGCATGAAATGGTAAGAGGTTTCCAGTAACACTGGTGTGGTTGTGGTGGTGCATGGCTGCATGCATCGAGGCAGGGTGCATTCACAAATGTTACATTTTTTGGTTCTTGTATGACTGTTGTTACTGCAAAGAGAGGTAGCAGTCTGTGAATACTGAATAATATGGATGTGTAATTAGCTCAAACCTGGACAAGAGGGAGGGGGCATTTTGTTTAGCTGAGGCATGCTCCCTCTGGAAGAGAAAGCAGCCCAGAGGCTCAAGAACAAATTTTATACACAATTTCCCTAGGTTACCATTCAAACACTCTCCCCCCCCCCCCCCCCCCCCCAATCTTGCTACAGTAGAAACAAGGAAACTGAAATCAAAACACCTACTTATTGCATTAACACAGCCAGACAGTCCTGGGGGTATGAAATAGAGCACCGAGTGCATACGTTGCTGGGTGGGAATGACGCAGACGCTGCTCTTGAATGAGACATCACTGCCTGCACTCTGATTTTCTGAATTACTTAAGGAACCCAAGCACTGCCCTGCATCTGCTAGAAAAGGGCCAAGAAGAATGAGTACGGATTTCATTCTCACCTGATGAATTTTGCTTGTGGGTAAACAGGCCTGAGACCTCACCACTCATTTCAGAAAATGCAGTTGTTATCACGTGGAATATGAGGAGAATAAGTATTTCTGTACTTCAGTTGCTTAACTAGGAATGACTTCCAGGGTGAAATTTCTCCAGTGTTCACAGGGAAGGACAAAGAATACTGCTGTGTATTGTGTTTGATGTTTGTCTAGCAGAGTGATTTCTACTTGTGCTGTGATTTTTGGTTTATTAGTGCCTAAAATGTGAGCTTTTTTTAGCTGACGTAAAGCTAGACATTGTGGTGAAGTTGTCCAGTGATTAAAAATAGCCTCTTACGTGGGAGGAGAAACGATGAACTTACAGTGAAGAACAAATCCTTTAAAAGCTATCCAGGAAAGGATAGACAACTGATTTGGAGTGAAGAATATTAAAATATCGTCACTGTTGTGTAATATGTCCCATCCCAATACTTTCTTCTAAAACTTCAGTTCCTGAAAAGAGTAAAGATGCTGCTCCTGTGAGGCTGCTGCTGCTCTGTTGTCCAGAGGCACTGATGTCTGAAAGGGTGTCTCTAGCTGAGACTGATGTCTGCAGGCTAACTGCGTGGGAGACCAGGTGTGCCGTGGGATGGAGGGGGCTCAGGAAGCCCGAGTGCTATTTCTGGCTCTCTCAAGGTTCTGGCACATGACCTGGGGAAAGGCACTCAGCCTCTCCCTGCCTGTGTTTCCTTTCCTGTTTATATAGACTGCATACCCTTCAGGCAGAGTCTTCTCTGACTGCTTTCAGGATTGAAAGTCTACTTCTCCTCATCTCTGAAGGAGGACTATGGCCCTTAATGTATGGTAATGGATAAATTAGGAGATTTGGAGGTCCTTCATGATCCCAGTCAGGGATTTGCCTGTGAACAACAAACATATTTACTCTTTCCTGTGAATAATAGATGGTTCACTCTCTCATGACTCTTCTTTTCCCCAGTTGAATTGCTTCAATCTGAGTTCCAGAGAAATAATTGATATAGTAGCTGTTGCATATTTTTTTTAAAGTCAGGGTGAACTTGAGAAGGCAAGATGCTGAAACAATCAGTTGTTCAATATAGGTCCCTCTTGATTATTAGAGTACTTCGTGAAACATACCTGTGGTATGGAGTAGGGATAAGAATTTATGTGCAAATTCAGAAGAGAGTACTATGTTAGGGGAAGAAACATCCCCAGCAGCCCGAGATAGGTGAGACAGCTGCATTCCCAGGCCCAAGCTGCAGCAAGGCTAACAATGTATTCCCAGGCATTAGTAAAGGCTGCATGCTGCTCCCTTTTCCTGCTGATCAGGGTAGAGGTCCTCTGCTGAGGGGTGGGGAGAAAAGTATATATATTTTTGGCCCTGGTCTCCAGTAGCTGACTCCCTTTTATTCTTGCCTCTAGAGACAACCCTGGCTTTTAGGCTGGTTCACCTCTTCACCAGCTGGTTCAGCTCAGGCCTTTCTTGCACTTGCGTGCTTCCCTGCACACTTGCACTCACTCCATGGATACATGGACACTCCAACCCAGGGTCTGACTCCAGTAGATGCAATCAGATCCCTGTACACACATGTGCATAATGAATAGAATCCCCCACCCAGCATAAGAGTTAGAAATTAATTTGATAAGAAGTCAGGGTGGGTGCAGCCAGACAAGTGTACCAAAGAGCAAACTCATTACATGTAACCAATATTTTATATTCCTTTGTCTCTCTATTTTCACTCACGTCTTTTCGTCCCAAATCACCTAAATCCATTCCTTTCTCTACCTCTGGTGCCTTCTCTAACATCCTGTAGAAAGTCTTCTGCAATCCCAAATTGCTCTGCCCCTGTATTCCACAATGTATCCCAAACCCCTGCGCAGCAACCCCCCTCCATCCAAAAGGCATTCTAGTGCTGATCCGTCTTGATGGGTTTCATGCCTGACACTGGGCCTGAAGCCCTACTGGGACAGCCCCAGGAAGGGTCTAGGTAGAGTCTCTTCTTCTTAATTTGGGTTCCTGCCCTAGTGCCAATGTATTCCTCTAGGATTGTGATGATCAGGCTGTGGTGAGCTCATGGCTCCTGTACTATCCAGGACTGGGTATTATTTGAGCTTCCCCTCCTGCCGCCGTCTCTCTGTCCTCATTTGAGTGTGTGCAAAGGAATTTTTATCACATACTAACACTCCTGAGGTTTTCTTTTTGACTTCTTAAATAGCTACAGGAAAAAATGTGAGTAAGCAGGAAAACCCAAATCTGTAGCTGTTTAATTCATGGCTGCTTGATGTGCCTAGTACCTGAGAAATACATGTATAAACCTTGTCAAAACTATATAGCAAAACCTTGCTTGCTATTTTTTTTAGCATCGTTCTTCAAACCATAAGTACAAAACCATAATTAGTACTCAGACCAGATACAGCAACTTCAAAAACAGAAATCAAGCAATAAACCTCGGGGCAACATAACCACATCTTGGTTGTCACTAGCATGTTATAGAGGCAGTAATGATATACGGAAGTGTATGGCTTCATGCCGAGATGAGATAGGAGGCATTTATTAAGGTTAACACAATTTCTGCACAAAAATTGAAGGTCTTTATCTGATGATGATGGCAACAAACTCCCAGGTTTGTCCTTGTGGCAAGTTAGGTTGCTTATCCTGCTAGTTATTTGTCAGGCTGTTTTATGTAGCAAGGCGAAAGCTGCAGATTCCCTCTTTCACTTCTGTATCATCTAGTTACCAAATTCTTCTGCAAGCTCCCTGTTGGCCTCGGCAAAAGTCAGACCTGATAACAAGTTTGCTTTTCACCCTCAGCTTTTGCAGAGATGGCTTCTTTTCCAAACAAAAAACTGAGCTGGAAGAAAGACTCACAATTTGTTTCTTTCTCTTCCATGTGATGCTGGGCAGTGCTTGCGTGTTTAGTACAGAGCAGCCTTTTATGAAGAAGTGCTTGCTTCGATTTGAGCAGCCTGAGCTGAGGGCTGTGCTTGGTCAGAGCTCGTGCAAAAGCTTGGTGTGGACATACAAAAGGATCAGTTGACTGCAAGCCAGAATCTGATAATCACGTTTGGTGTCTTGGGTCCTGTCCATGCTGAAAAAGAAATTTAAGAAAAGAATAAACACACAGCCTTAACTGTTTCAAAGGATTGTATTTTATGCAACCCACAAATACAGTTGAACTGGTAGTGCCAGTGTCATGGTATTTGGCATTAGGGTATCTTTCCCATTCATTCCTGTTTATGAAACCATGAACAAATACTAGTGGAAGACACCTAAATGAGGCTCAGTACATGTCCTTGTAGGAATGGTCTCAAACAAATGCAGTCATGCAGTCACGGTGACTGCCTGGTAACCATGGAGGACCCTGTGTGGTGACACTATATACAAAGTACCTACAAAGCCTTTGAGTGAAACCTGCCCCAGACACAGTCATTCCCCTACCCCCTTGGTGGGAAAAGAGCTGGGTGTGCTGCTTGGGCAGGGAGTGGAAATCCAGCTCTACCCCATCAAGGAGGTCTGAGAAAGGAATGAGTGGAGATGAGGATGTGATCAAAATGTGTTAACTTGGGGAGTAACGTAAACCATGATCACAAAATTTGATCATGAAACATAACCTGGAAGACAAAAACTATTTTAATAACAATGCTTTGAGGCACAGGGGAAGGGAGAAATAGAGTAAATCACTCCATTGTTTTGTAAAAAAACCCAACAGACGAAAAACCCCCAACTTGTATTTTTTTGGTGATACTGTTTTCCAAGCGCAAACATGTAAGAGAGTTGTTAAAGCAACTCTGTGAGGGGCCCTGTGCCAGAAACCTTCTGTTCTCCTCCTGAATGGGAATTAGTTATATTGTTCTGAGTGGTTGTAGAGGAATACTACAATGTTTGCCCTCAGAGAACTTGTTATCTATGATAATCAGGGTAAAGCAACAGCACTTCGAAGTGAAGATAAAACATAGATAAAGATATTTTTCCACCTGTGACCCTATTATCCCACTCAATATTTCTTATTTGCTATTATGACCAGGTTTCTTCTAATTGCTTTTCCATTCTTCTGATAAAATAATTGGTGGGTTTAGTTGAGGTTTTCTGAGCTGAAAACTGATGTCTAGCACTTTTTTCTTTTTTTTCTTTTTTTCCCACGAGAACATCTTGCTTTGTGGTTGCTTGAGGAAGTTGACTTAAGCAATTTAAAATGTAGTCATGGCTTATTTAGAGAGAGACACTGGCTGTTAACTCAAAAATATATGCCTAAATACGCCAACAGGTGCAAGAGCTGCTAATCACATGATGGCTACAGGAAACCTATTAACCATAGTGTTTGAGTAAAAGACGGGTCATGCTGATAGTTAAATACCGAAGGTAATTTTTTTTGCCATATTTTTTCTTCCTCTCCTCCTTGTTCTACGTTTCTGTGTTCTAGAGCTAATATGAGAGGTTGTGACACTGATTAAAATCAGAGACAGTCATAGCTGTAGTGGGAACAGAAATAGAGGTGTGAGGTTAAGCAGATGTCAGCGTCGCTGTGAACTCCTGTTCTCAGGTCACAGCTTTTCAAATACTTTCTATGTATTGCAAAAAGCTCTTGAACATATATTGTGAAAAATATGAAGCTAGAGGTCTTATGTAAGGCACCATTTGGGTTTGGTTTCTAGGGCTAGGATTTTTCTTTCTCACTGTAAGGAGAGAGCACACACACAAAAAAATCTTTGGGGTAGATTCCAGTGTTAATATGGAGGGGCCCTCTTCTCTACCACCTGGTCTATCAGGTCTGCAGTCTGGACATGTAGGTACATATAGCCCATGTCAAAGCTCTGTATCAGCTGGGTAAAATTTGTTAGCTTTCTGTATCACAGATTTCTGTAGGTAGAGGAAACCTGGAGATTCATCCTTATCTTCCAAAGCATTTCACACATTTGATATTGGTGTGCTTGCTGCTTGAATGTTCGAAGTGCAGGTTACCATTTTACTCTACTTTTCCTCCCACAGTCACTACTTTAGGATGATATAAATTGCCCTAAAGTTGTTTGGTGCCATCCTGCCACTCTACCTAATTTGGAATCATTAAAACATGTTTGTGCAGCACGTAGCTACATCTGGTACTTAGCATAGCAACATTTCTGTTTGAAGTCTACTTCCTAAGGATGTTTAGGGAAAAATCCCAGCAGCATTCTCCAGTACCTATTCTTTCCAGGACAGGAAGAACATCTGCCTGCCTATAGCAAAAGCAGTGCTCTCAGAGGATTGGTCCAATAAGCCTGTGTAGCAGGGATAGTCTTCCAGCAACAAACAAGGTAATAAAGGGGATTCTGTCCTACAAAAGGAAAAAAAAAAGTGAATCATGTGGTTAAAAGGTTTCTTATTGTGCTCGTCTCCCCTCATCCCCAGCAGAGCAAGATGATGTGAAGAATAGGATTTTTATTTTCCAAGATGCCTTCTGACACGGTGAGGTGAATTCATCCCTGTCTGGCCTCTGCCAGTGTACCCTTGATCTTGGGACTGAAATCTGCAGTTGCAGCTCAAATGCCATGCTTCACTTTGAATCTGTCAGGAGATAGAAGTTGCTGGGCATTTCCCATTAGGATCATAACCATTTCTTTCAGTATTATGGTGGAAAATTGATGATGAGGTGAAATTAGTAAGAAAATATGTCACCCAGACTTAAGTGACAAATGTGTAGATTTTTGTGCTTCTGCTTGAGGCTTCTTACTTGCAAGGTGTGAGTATGTGAACCTCACTTCTGTAATGTAACAAAACTCTTGGGTTCTTTCATTACACACCATTTCCCTTGGTGTAAAATCCCATGCAAAGTTATGCTGCAGCATGCAACTAACCTCTGTTCATCCACTAGCTGGTCTTCCTCTTTAAACTGCTGCATAAAGATCTTTATATTGAAGGTGTTGGTAAGCAGTGATGACACAATGTTTAAGGGATTGAGTTCAGCTTGTTCTGCTACAAATTTCTTCTCAGGCTTCAACACATTAGACTGTTTGGCTTTAAGAGCACATCTTCCTTGACTGGCAATGTATCTTAAAAGGTAAGGATGATACGAGAAACTCCTGCCTTGTAGTCAAGTAGTCTCTGGTTGGATAACCCAACCCTTTATTATACAACTGCTTCCACAAGAATATTACTTTTTCAGTAAGCAACCATTCTTATTCTCTTAATTATTCCTTCCTTATGTTGCTTAAATGTTCACATTTGCATGAACTTGATTTGCTTACCTGAATATTTTTAGGATTTCACATTTCTCCAATGTGATACTTATGTTATTTTACCTAAAGTGAAAAACATTTTTAAGGTAGATTGTCACAGAATATTCTGAGTTGGAAGGGGCCTACAAGGATCATTGAGTCCAAGTCTTAAGTGAATGGCCTGTAAAGGGATCAAATGCACAACCTGGTGTTGTTAGCACCATGCTCTAACCATCTGTGTCTTCTGAATGTTCCTTGGAGCTTAGAGCAGATGTTCACTTCTCTGGATTCTCCGTGCTTTGTGTGTCTGCTTGAAGCTGCAAAGCACCACCCACTCCTGGTTACATATGTTCTAATTGTATAGCTTTAGAAGAAACTCTAAAGAGAGAAGTGGGCAGAAGGGTGACTTAATACTGTTGCAGTTTGTTCAGCTGTGGTCTCATGTTTTTTACCGTACATGACTGGAGAAAGTATTCTGAAAGGCTGTGCACTATAGAAAAGGCAAAAATAAACAGCATTTTGAGCTACATATTGCATCAATGATGGCAGGGTTGTTTCTGGTGTTTTCTTTTTTGTTGTTATTTCTTTCTTTTTTTGTTCGTGGAAAGCAAGGCTGGAAACAGAGTTATTGGCATATTGTATCATGGGCTGGAAATGGGGCTGATGCAGGCAACTGAGAGATGAAAAAACGTATTTGCATTGCAAAAGGTGCACAGTTCTCTCCTGTTCAGCACAGTGTTGAATAAAGCCACAACAGATGCAGCAGCATCAAATCTGTTCCCCAGAAAGGAGGAAGTCACCTTTTTTTAGTTAGTGACAAGTCTTGAAGGGAGCAAAAAGACTTAATTTTGTTTGCATTTCAACATTGCTTTTTGCTCCTGTATCAGCTTTAAAACAGCATCCTACTGTTGCTCATTTGCATTGCTTCATCTATTCTGTGCCTGAGTGAGGAAACCTTACATCCCAGAGATACAAAGTTCTTGTAGATAGCTTGAGGGAGGCTTTGAGGCTGGCTATACCAAAAAGCACTAATCTGTGGCAATCACACTGCCCCTTTCAAGGCAGCTTTACCAAAGGACTTGTCGATATAAGATACGGAAATTACAGAGCATGTGTATATCACTTGCAGTGGGCTGAACTAGAGCCTTTGGTTTCTAAATACTTGTCCATGTGTGAGGATTCACAGGAAGCCTGTGAATAGCTGTTATTGTTGAGTCAGTATATGTGCTGTGTTTTCCTGGAAGCACTTGAATAGCCTGTCAATGTCTGAGTGTCTATTCCCGTCACTCCAGTACAGACCTCCATCAAATACAGTACTTGGTATGAACTTCTGGAGTTTGCATGCAGGTTGCCAGCAAGTGTAATAGAAGTCCAGGATTCCACTTAGATGAAAAAGAGATTGCACTTTCCCTGTGGGATTGGAACATGCCCCAGTGATATAGCAGATTTCAGCCCTCCTTTTCACCTGCTGTGTTCTCTTTATCACTCTCTCCTCCCCTGTCCCAGTTTGTCATTCCTGATATTCTCACCAAGAAACTGACCACTGAACAGCGTTTCCTGAATATACAGCTTTTGTACTTCTCCTTTTCTTCCCAGCTTGGATCTTCCCATCAGTGGTATTAGTCTTTCTTCTTGAGAAAATGAAGCCCTTGGAGAGTTGGGGAAGCTGTGGTTCAGTCTGCTGCAAGGCAAACACTGTGTGTTTGGAGATTCGTACAGCTCTCTGTTTGCCATGACTGCAGCACTGTGGAGGTAGAGCAGAGGTTAAAAACCAGAAGCCCTGTTGTGCTCTTGCCTGCCTAAACACAGTGCAGGAAGTCTGGATTGCCTGGAGCTGAGGTCCCTGTTGTTCCTTGCTAACAGAGGCACTGTGCTAATACAGAAAAGTCAATAAGAATAGCGAAGGGCAGATAATGTATTTGGCCTGCTGGAAAAGAGAAGCTATTTTGTTACACGGTGCACAATACAGCTTGGTTAAGCAACATGAGTGAGCCAAGAGACAGAGGACAGGTGATCTTTTAGGTGTGTGTGATGTGCCAGTGAGCCTGAATGTGGACATCTGCATAGGCATGAATCAAGTTCACCTGGTTCACTGAAGGTGAATCAGGATTGAGACATGAATACTAAAAGCAACAGATATATCGTAAGATACTAAACCAAAGCACAAGAAAGTATTTGAGCATTGCTATGGTCCTGTTGACACAAGAAAATGCCTTTGTGCTCTACTGAATCCATGCTATTCTGTAATTAGAGGCAGAATTTAAAGCCATAGATTTACAAGATCAGTATCTGATGTTCTTGGTCCTGTTGAGCTGGTATTTTATTGGCACTGCCCAGTAAAATATTTATCTTCTAGGGGAAAAAAGAGTTATTTCTTGTCTAAAATACTGAACTTCCATGAGATGGGCTCTGTGTTTGGAAATAACTAGATAGGTGAAGAGACGGAACACTCTGAAATACCTGACTTAGAAAGAGGTTACACAAGTTGACTGTAAACTGGAATCTGGGTGTGCTTCTCACGTTCACACTTATTTTGTGTTTAAGTCAATAGCAAGTCACATAGGTATTCACCTGTGTCCTGTAGATATGCACCATCAAAACAGCTTGAGAAGTGTTTTTCTTATTCCACACTGACAGCTGTATGTGGGAGAAGACTTTAACAATATTCTCTTCAAGTTCATGGCCTTTAAATGCTTGCTGTGAATGTCAAAGGTAGGAGAACAGTTGTACACTTTGTAATGAGAATTATTACATAGAGCACTTTTGTCTCGAAATACTTTATCTTATTCAATAACAACCAATGGTTATTTTCACTTTACTCCCTGAGAAGCTAAAGCAAAGACAGGCTATTTAATTTTCTCTCTGAGGCTACCTTGGAGCTACATCTTGGTGTAAGGGATAAATTTCATTCTCAGAAGCAGAAGTCTGCATTAGTACATTTTATATTTCAGCTTATATTTTAGCTGTGGATTAAATAAAATTAAAAATCACTTGCATGCCACTTTGGCCAGAGCTGAATAACTCTTTGTTCAATTTTTCCATTTATGACAAAGCAGGTAGTATTATTAATGAGGTCGCCATAATTGTTTGGCAACACTTAAAAAAGACAGAGTATATGAAGACATTCTAGGATCAGTAAACAAAAGAAGAATAGCAAGACTAATTTAAGTGGTTTATAATGTTGAAACACCTTGTAAGGCATGAGAATCCCCAATGGGCAAAGGAGTGAAGGAGCTTACTCTTGGGCATGCTCCCTTCCCATTCCTAGCAGACCATGGTTAAAGTCTGTGAATTCAAGCTTGAAAAATCTTGAACATAACCAAAAACACAGGAGGTGAATACTTTAACTTTGCAAAAAACCCTAAACTCAAGAGAGGAAGTTAATGGTCATACTTAACAAGAAAGAATACAGTTTTAAAATTTGGCTTGTAGGTTTCAACTCTGCATTTTTCACAGGATGCATAGGAGAGAGTTGATTTGGTGTGGGAAAGAGGTAAAAGAATTGCTCTGGCAATAATTTTACATCTTTTTGTCCCCCAGTAACAAGTAATGTAGATGACCTGATGAATAAAACCAAAGATGGTTTATGGAGACGAGGTACCTGTGAATTCAGGACAGACTTTGGCCATGAACTGTGAGTGATGTTTGAGCCTGGTGAAGGATCACTTTTGATAAAGAAGGGTTCTTGTTCAGAAAAGATGGGAAGAACTTGGACAGAAACCTGCCTACTGGACAGAAAGCCGTGTGAAAGAGGGGAATAATTTCTACCTTCTTTATTTGCCAATAAATGTTAAATAATGTAACCTGAAGTTATTGCCTGTCCGGCAGCTTCTTAGCAGTATTAGAAGTTAGTTTACTCCTTTCCCTTCTCAGCTTCTTTCTCAGTCATAAATTTGCTTTCAGATGAGGAAATGATCTAAACTATAAACAAATGTTACACTGGGAACAGTTCACACTCTCATGTTCCAGACAGGAGAAACTCTGATTCTGATTTTAGGAGGAATATTGGTACTAGTATGCCCTCAAAACCCATGGGACTATCAAAGTCAAACCCATGTGGAGTGTGAAAATTTGGAGATAGCAGAGAGGTTTTGTTCTGGTATGCAAAGGATGACAGTGTGAAACCAAATAGGAAAAATTAGCAATAAATTAGCTAGTCCAAGGGTCTTTCATCTTTTTTTCATTATGACTGTGTGTTTTATCAGGCCTTTGTACATACTACCAGTTAGAGACAGGCCCTTTCCCAGGACATTTCAGAGGTGGCTCTGAGTAATGTGTAATAATGTGTCTCTTGTCACTGCCAGTAGAATGAACCAGGAGAAAGACAGTTATTCAAAGAATAATGTTTGGTGGTTTGGGATTTTTTGAATACTGTGCCCAAAATGCATATTAAGCCATATCTTGAGATGATAACTTTTGCCACCTAGCTCTAGAAGGGAGGAATTTTTCTAGTCTCTTTTCATGTCTGATAATTGCTCTCCATTGTATGGGTAAGAAAACATAAGAAAACATACCAGAAATTGTGATTCTTGCCAACATCTCAGGAAGTTAAGCATTACAGGTGATAATTATGCTTCTGGCAACAGGTTAAGCCAGATGTTCAGAAGCAGCTGCTGTTGACCTGCTGGCAAAGTTAGTTTCGTCATGGTATGGTACAGTGATTCTTGGCATCCTTCTAGGGAACAAGGGCATAAAACTGAGGGGAAATTAGACTGAATGTAAGTTGCAACAATATGCTATGGTGATAGAAAAGTCTATCAGTAGTGAGTAATGAATCTTAAAAATGATGCTAATGGCTCTGCAGAGGGTAGAAAAATACCTCCTGGGCATCATTAGTCAGTGATTTCTACCCATCAAAATCACTTTCAGGAGTGGCATATGGATCTGTTTCAAATAGTCTAGCTCTGGATTGTGGGAATATGACCTATGTGAGCTGTGAGAAACGATGCTCACTTTTAGAATTTCAAAGGTTTAATAAACCTTAACAAAAATACAACGAAAGACTGAATAAGGAGAAAAAATCAGTGCTGGGAGCACAGGACTAAACTACCAAGTGCTCTTACAGAATGGATGTTCTGCCTTTTATAGCCCTAGGCCCTCCCAAAGTCTTGTCAGTTAACCCCTGCTTTGCCATCCATTGCTGGAGACTTTCTTACATCTTGATTGGAGGTCAGGTGTAGTACCAAGCTGGCGCTTCCCAAACGCCCCCACTACCCAAGCCATCTTGTGACAATACAAGGGAGATGGGAAAGAAGACTATGGGAAAATATATTACAATAACATAATTATGCATCCACAGAATTTATTTTAACATACAGACAACATTCATCCTTTAATTGTGAGAGCCAGCCATCACATTACTCATCTATAACAAGACTTTTTTTCATCATAGGTACTTCAAATTCAGGGACCTGAGATTTCTTTGCTAGCAAGTGCTTTTGAGGAAAGGAAATAAAGGTTATAGTGGAAGGTCACAGGTACTTCACCACAGGCACAGTGGAGTGGAAGGTACAATAAGCTTGGGTCTAACATTCCTTTAACGCTCACACGCTTCTGTAATTCATGATTCTCCTTCAAAAACAGCCCAGAGGAGGCATCTTGGCGATTGTGGGAGCAATTATGATCACTTGTTATCACAATGAGGATTTTATGAATTTCATGTCAATAAGTAAGTCGTGCAGGGAAATGTTTTGAAGGGGCTTTAGTGCTTTGTTCTCTCCAATGGATTCAGAACTGAGTTTTAAAAACTTCCCTTTATGGATAGCAAAATGTAATGAGGTTTTGTTTACTTTGCATTTCATACTATGGCTGAAAATGTTCTGAATGGGATGGCTTTGCATCTGCAAGTTTGCTCAAAAGGCTATATTGTCTTAATTGTACATTTGCACAGATAATTCAGTCTCCAGAGCAGAGTCCATTTGTGTTTGGTTTGGTCATCCCTGAGAAGGGTAAACAATTCACTCTGTCAGTGAAATGCATCTTTTCTGTAGGGTCTAGGAAAACCGTGTAGCACAGACAAAAAAAACCAGCCAAACAAAACAAAAAAACCCAAACACAACCCCCACCAAAAAGTGTAAAAGTGTTTTTACATATATAAAACTGAAAGTGGACAAGCTTTACATATTGTGCGATGTATCTGTAACTGAATTCAATATAATTTTGCTTTATGCACATCTGAGATTTACTTAATTAAATTGTCAACATATATATAGGCAAAACACTTGGTACCTTCAGAAGCCAGATACTGACTACAGCTGCATGTCATCCTGGCCAAGACAGATTTCTCACCAGGGGAGTTTTAAGTTCCAGTCC
Source organism: Rhabdornis inornatus (assembly GCA_013397075.1). Lineage (NCBI taxonomy): Eukaryota > Metazoa > Chordata > Aves > Passeriformes > Rhabdornithidae > Rhabdornis > Rhabdornis inornatus. The sequence goes on along the minus strand of VWZS01001838.1, from coordinate 817,940 downwards.
CTAGAACCTCAGGTGTTAAGATCTTGTTTGCAGAAGTCAGACATTTGCACTCTAAGTACCTTCGAATGAGATCCCACGTTTCAGCCTCTGGTATTTTATGTGCATGTTTGCACATGAATGGGCTTACATAAACCGGCATTTGTGTGCTTCATTGCTTCACTTTTCTTAGGTAAATGCTTATGAAAAAATATGCATGCTTCTGGGAAGAGCCCCTTAAGGACTTTTTGTCAGGACTAAACTATTTCAGGGATCCTTGGGGGATGATAGAGTTTGTTTGCCTGGGGTTTGCTGTCCTTCAAACGACAATTGCTAAAGGGCAAGCTGTGTAGAAAAGTAAGGTCATTTTTCCCAGTGCTTACTGGAGACGCCTAGAGTTTGTGTTTTTGACTCAGTGTTGCACAGTTTTAATGAAGAAACATATGGCATAGTTGCACTGGTCTAGATGTTCTTTTCTGCTTACTCATCCCAGAGGGCTTAGTCTGTTGTGATTTTTTTTTTTAACTGAAATGATAAACACTGTCTAACCATTGGGGAGACTTTGTCCCTGATCAGATCTGCTGATGTTAATGTTTCCTGGAGGGATGAGTAAGAACACTTCAGTAGCAAAAAAATGTTTTTGTATTGAGGAAAGATTGCAGATTAAAATATCCACAAGTTGTTACTGTGTGTTTCCCTGGAATAAGTATGAAGAGTGGATGGGTGAGAACATGTTACAAAAACTCCAAGAATAAATGAGATAAGATTGTGATGTTCCTTTATTGTTCTTGGTGTTAAACTGTATTAGTCTGTTTCATAATGTATTTGTGGTGTTCTCTTCCCCAAAAAGTAAGAAATTTTGCGCTATGTAAACTTTTTCAGGTACAAAATCTCACCTGAAATACATGGGAGGAAAGGGGAACCTGTCTTCCCTCCTCCCCTGCAGTTATAATCACTAAAGCATATTACTCTATGTATTTCCCACTGCACAAGTATTCTGCCTTTAAACATGTTGTTTAAGATCTAAAGCATTTGAGGGGGGAGAGGGTAATTTGTGAGTTTCGGTGTTTATTTTTCTTTTGTTTCCAAGTGCGTACCATTCATGATACTCTGTAGCATTTCTAGACAATTTCTCTGCAGAAAATATTGAAAAAAAAAATGAAATAAAATATAAAATTTATAGATCAGCTGTAGCTGGAAACCCTGTAGTAGTACAGTATCTCTTGTTTCTTGCTTTCCTAAGGTGGGTAACAATTCAGGATGGTTTTAAGATTGATGTTTTGTGTTTAAATCAGCGAAACAGTCATTCAGTCTTTCATGTCTTTTGGTTAAATTCTGAAAGTCTGTGTGCTGAGGTCAGACTGCACTATCTGAGGACATGGAAGAGAAAAACAAATGAGATTGGAAGGGTTAAGCATGAAAAATAACCGTAACAATGTGACCTTTGCTACTGGTGAGCTGTTGACTATCATTTGTTCTGCAAAAGGTTTTGCTTGTCCAAGCTATGTAGGGTTGTTAGTTTTGAAATGGAATTGAGGCACTGTTAGTTTTGTTTGTCTTTGCTCATTTTGTGCAGCTGAACTTCCTTGAGAAAGATATCGTGGTTCCTCCAGAGTGTTTAAAAAACTGCAAGAACAGCAGCTGGGCTGGGAGATGGTGAAGGAAAATCTGCGAGACTGGGATTCTAGATGAAATTCAGCATTTTAACTTCACAGGGGCTGGTCTGATGTCTTGCCTGGGGCAATGGGCGGGGTGTCTGCTGTCTGCCTTGGACCTCGTTGTGTCCAGGGTGGTCAGTGCATCAGGCTGTAGTTTGTGTGGTTTAAATTAATATGTATCAACTGATGCTCAGGCACTCAGTCCTGCCACTCTTTATGATAAGGATTTGGGAGCTTAGCTGGTAGTAATTGCTTAGCTACAGTGACACAAGCACTAGACAGAAAGGCTGTCCATCAAACAGGAAGAGTGCTATGCCCTTGGGAATGCAGGGGGAAGAGGGTGAAGCTGTGATGCTTTCTCTCCAGTTAAGAAGTGCTCTAGTCAGCAGACTTCTGGATTATTTAGTGTGAAATGCTGGTTTTGTAGATACAAGGGAAGATGGGCCGGGCATGAAGAGGTAACCAAAAATTGCCTGGGGGATTCATATGTAATGCTGATGTAACGAGTTGCTGAGCCAAAAAGAAGTGCACACCAGTATGGTGAAAGCATTACCGGTGAGTGGTGAGTGCTTAGAGCTGGAGGCTGATTTAAATACCTCCTCTACATTGTCATCCTGTGACTAAAATTCCTCTTTCTTGCTTAGTATAATAAATATCTATGGAAATCTGTAGAGCCACAAATGCCTTCAGGTACCATTCTTGGAGATACTTAGAAAACTAGCATGGAGAGAAAAACCCCCGCACCAGAGATCTTCAAATCTGAAGGGAGCAGTGAGGCAAGGAAGGCAGAGTCCCCAGCCCCGTCATCCTTCCACACCCTGGGTACCTCCCAGTGTGGCTGCAGAGCCTCCTTCCTTCCCACAGTTACCAGCCAGGAGCCTGCTGTTCCCCACACAGCACACCCACTCCATTTCTGAATGTAGCCTCCAGAAGTAACCTTCGGGACCTTTCCCAGCACCCTCAGAAGGTCTGCAGACCTGGTGCTAAAATAAAGCCAAAGCTGCTTTTAGGGGTTATTTGGCCTGGTCACCATTTCTCAGTCCTGCTGCTACAACTGATGCTCCTGCCACTAACCCTGGTGACTTTTGATGGATCCAGGAGGCTCTTGTGGCCATGGAGAGGGAAGATGAGCCCGTGTGTCATTCTGGGGCACAAGCAGAGGTGCGATGTTGTGGTGGGGGTGCTGTTGTTCACTTCTCCACTCTCTCCGCGCTGTTTTTGGCATTCTCTGTTGTGCCGTGCCTGCCATCCCTCCCGTGCCAGCGTGTGCCGGTGCCCCCTGGCCGGAGCAGTGCCCAGCTGGGCCGTGCAGCTGGAGTGCTGGGGGCAGGATGTGGGGGCAGCCCCCGTGCCAGCCGTGCCCTCACACAGGAAGGTCTCCACAGCCTGTTCCCACATCTGCTGGAGAGGCGATGTGTCTGCCGGTTCACCAGTGGCGTGTGGCTTGCTGCCCTTACAGCTGCGTCAAAGCCATGGGGCTCTGTCCTGTCCTCCCCCCGTGCCCCCGTGGGAGCATGAGCGTGCCTGGGGATGCTCACGAAGTGGTGACTATATCCTGCTCTGCTCAATGTGGGAACAGCATCCAGCAGCACAGAAGGGACATTCTTCAGGTTGGTAAAACACAGATGGTGCCAAAAATCAGAGAGAAGTCAGGAGATGTAGAGGCTGCACTCCCTTGCCTTGAGGAATGCCATCATCCTTTTCCATTGCTCTTCCTGTGTCCCTGATGGCTCTAAATTATATTCCATCTTCCAGCTTTAAAGCTGCTTGAGCGTGCATTGCCACATCTCCTGCTCTTCAGCCACATACTCAGTGAGCTTCCCTTGCAGTGCTCCCAGCAACATGACTGGTATATTTTCAGCAGAAGGCAGTTTGTCTTAGGGGAGTATTTCTTACATGGTCTTCAATTAACATCTGACATCAGCACTGCTGAAAGAAAATGGATCCCACCTACTGTGCAGCAGGTATAATGGGGCTTCTTAAACAGCACAATTTGGGAATAACCCAACTCTTTAATTAATGCTCTTTTTCTATGCCAAACCAAGCTGCTCAGGCAGTTTTAGTCTTTTCCCATGTCTGGGAGGCAGTACAGTGTTTAAAGACTTCAGTAAAGCTACATGATGATTTTTAAAGACACCTATGTCTTGAGGCTCATCACTGTCTGTAATGAGTCAGGCATCTTGTTCAAGCTTCCTAACCAGTTTGTTGACAAAAAACATACCACTGTTTCGGAAGAAATCTGACACCTTTTTGCTCTATTTCTTTAACAGATTAGTTTGCTTTTCTTCGGCTTCTGTGCAAAGGGAGTCTGCCACCATAGAACTGAGCTCTTGTTTGAAATAACTAGCATATACCTATGAAGTATTCATGAAAGAGTTCAGGCTTTTTGTTTGCTCTTTAATTATTCCTAATTAAACATCAGAGGATCATTTGAGATAGTTTATAGCTAAAATGATTTTTCTGCATGGAATTCTTCAGATCCATCAGCTCTCAGTTATTTTCCTGCCGAGGTACTGCTCATGACGGCTCAGGTTTGTTTCCTATGAAGGTGGAAAACAAAAACACTTTCAAATGTCTGGTAACTCTGGGTGGTTGTAGGCTCTGGCTGATGGTCAGGCACACATGCTGTGGTGATAGCAGCCATCAGACTGGTGCTGTAACCCACTATGGACTCTGCCCCAGTCCTTCCACATTTGTTTCTGCAGCCAGGCTCCAGCTGATATGGAGGATGCCACTATGTGATAGGTGTTTTTGTCCCAGGAGTGGGAAAGAGCAGGAGGTGAAAAGCCTTTTGTGCCTTCTCACCAGTGATGTTTCTCCTTTTCCCAAGGAATTGCTGGAGGTTAACCAGGCAGAGACCATGTGGACTACTGTTAGCTCCTGCTGTGCAATCATAAATCTGTCTTCTGACATCTTCATCCCTTCTCTATGCAGGAGGGTTAGTAAGTGGTACCACTAAATTCCCTAAAGCCACACTGATGTTCTTGGTGATCTGTGAAGGATTTAAAGCTTCTGTTATAGCCTGGGATGTATTGTAGCAGGTGTGTGTTTCTATGTTTGACTTGCAGCTTTAGGAGGAAATGGATTGCCTGCATTTTGTCTGTAGATACTTTGTGCTTTGGATGGAACCATAGTCAGATGTAAACCATGGCACTGTGCTGCTTGTGCTCTCATCATGCTACAGGCTAAAAAGAGAAACTTGCCCCCTCTCCGTTTCCATGCCCCTTTACAGGCGTATCCAGGTTGTTTCCGAGAACTCTGAACCAGAGTTGAACCTTATGTATTCATTCTGAGCAGGTCTAGTGACACACAGTAAACTTAGTGGAATGCTCCATTATCCTCTAACTCTGCAATGTACTTGTTACTTGTTCGGCATGTGGTCTGGGCAGCTCCTCAGATGTTTAGAGGATCAGAAGCAAGCCTTGCTTGTATGTGATGTTAATGGAAAAAAAAAGCCCAACCTCAGAATGAACAAATTAAAGTCAAGATTGCTTAGATTGTACTTTCAAATTTATCAGAATTGTTGGAGGGTAGACAGTGTTGCCTTTTGTGGTACTGTCCCATAATCGAGTGTATTCCCTTCTAAGTCTCTTGGTGCATCTCTCTGTGTTCCCACTGATGCATGACAAATAACTCCGAGGAGCGCTGGTGGGTTGGTATTGGAGCCTGGGATGGCTCTGTAATGAATCTCCAAGTAGGAATTTCCATTCCTCACCTCTAGCTTCTATCTCATGCCATGGGTTATCTGTATATGTGTGGTTGATGGTTTAGATGGGCCAAGGAACCAGGAAGCTCCCAGTCTCCAGGCAGATCGTAGATGTGCTGTACACAGGCGTGGGGGAATCGATGGCTCCATGTGGGAGTGTGCTCAGCACAGCACAAATTCCCTGCTGCCTGCAGACAGGCATGTGCTCACTGGACCGTCTTAAGCCCCTGCTTTGAGAGTGTATTTGTGACCCTACCAAAGCAGTTAATAAGATTTTCTTTCATTTTAGCATGCTCACAAAGTGGAAGGCACTGTGACTCCCTTACAGGAACATACGGCCTGAGCTCCTGTAAATTACAGGGGGTGTTGTATTGTTGTACTGAGATGGCTTTCTGCCTTTAGGGTTTAGCAGAAAAATTCTGTAATGTCTTTTTTTTTTTTTTTTGCTATTACTTGCGAACAGGAAATGAATAAGCAAAGAAAGACCATTATAACTGTGGTTTCAGAAGCTGTTCAGTTTGAAACAAAGGGATTTCTTCACATTCAACCTCATTAGTCTGATTAGTGGGCTTGTAAAATGAAGCATGAAAATGAAACATGACATAGATGTGAACTGATTGTACTAAAATCTACACAGACTGCTGCTTGGAAATGAAAGGATGACAGACATCTCTGAGCTGTTTAAAAAGTTAAATTTTCAAAGTAGCTCATATTTTTAAGAGCATGTAAATTACATTTCTGTAGCTCTTAACACTAAGACGCTAAGAAGCTGAAAAATCCAAATGAATGTATCAAGTGATTTTTTGTTTGGTTGGTTGTGGTTTTTTTTAATAGGGCAGAGAAACATGAAGATGTAATAAGTTATCAGTAGAAACATATGTTGGGCAGGAACAGGTTATAACTGCATGGAAATTGTTGATGGGCTACTGGTTGTTTCCATTTAAAATCTGAGAGAATACTCGGCATTATTTTCAGAAAGGCTTCTTTGTATCCTGCTGATTTCTGCCTTCAAATACACTCTGTCCTGTTGCCTTCGTTATTGTAAAAATACCTGTTTGTTTGGATCTTGATGGGAGATCCTGAAGGGGGGTGATTTTACTCTTTCAGCATTAGTTCAGTTACTGGCATTGTGTGATACAGATATAGCAGTCTCTGTTTCTAGTGTTGCTGTACAGCTACAGCATATTATCGTGAAGGCTGGGGTTTGAATGCCTAGTTTTCCTAACAGAGGTTAGTCCCACAGGCCCATACCTCTTTGGGTATGAACTGATTTATTTGTGCATGCGTTGCATACTGTCCAAACTAGGTCTGTCCAACTGCAGTTAGTGCTGCATGTGACTGTGTGACTGTCCATGTCCTTTTTCTTCTGTAGTTCACTTAAAAAAAAATAAATGATCAAGTAATTTGAATGTATTTTTTGGTGTATTTCGAAGAAATGTTTTGAAATACTGCTTTCAAAGATTAGTCACACTAGTACAGTTCAAATCCCAGAACTCCTTTTGTAATTGTGGAGTCTGCATTTCCAGTAAGAGCATCTGGAAAAAGATTTCTAAATGCTGTTGAACATTGTGGAAAAGTGAGCTGGAGATGTTCTCTCTGGAGAAAAATTTGGTATCTTGGTGGTGAGGAAAGGAAGGGTATGGCTGTGGGGTTCCTGCAAACCGGAGAGGTCTGTGATCATTGTGAAATATTGTGAGTGAGGAGCTGTGCACGAGTGTGCTTGGGGGACCCTGTTGTGCTGTTTTCAGCCCTAGCAAGTTGCTGCCATTATGGTTTGACTCATTGGGAAGAACATGGTAGGATATTGGTGTAGGAGGTGTGCTAAGTTGTTGCCCTTTGCGAAGTGAAGCTTAGTGTGAAAGTAGAATGGATGGGGTTTGGAAATCTTCCTGGGGCAATTTCCTGTTAGGCAACTTTTGCCATGAATGATGTTGCTCTGTAAAGCACAGCCACAAAGTATTTCCATGAACCATGGAAGTAATGCATTGCCAGGCTTACTTACCTCCTAGGTCCATATATTAGTGAACTGTGCATTACCTACTTTAAACCTAAGTAGATGGGTGTTATAGAGGTAATCTGTGTTAGAGACAGCACATGAAATGTGCAGCTGCTTCAGCCACTGCGCTTCTGGCCCACTTGGAAGAGCAGCAGTGTCTGCTGGGCACGGCCACTGCGTGTCCTGCAATGAGCTGGGTGCTCCCATGCCAGGATCAGGAGTGCCTATGGAGAGCATGGGCTCCTGCCATAGGCTGCAGAAGACCCATTTTCCAGGGTCTTGTGGGTGGTGGCACCATAGCAACCACTTTGTACCATAGATTTTGTAGGCACATGGGATTTATTTCCTAGGCATGAGTCAGGACATGGTTTTGCCTAGAAGAATCAAAATACTCTTTGAGATGTTCCCATGGGAAGGGGGTACTATATGCGAAGGAGGGAAGAAGGAGGATCACTTATTAGAGCAGGTTTTGGGGCAAGTGTTTTGAGTATGGCTGTTGTGGCAGTCTGCCATCCAAAGGCACCTGTTGAGGCTCTTGAGTGCTGGGCATGGGCACTTTTCACTCTGTTTATTATTTTCAGCATAGGTTTGTGGAATTTGTGTAATTTAGCTAAGTGTGTGTGTTTCTAATACAAACCTCAGTGCAAACAAATCCTGCCCAGCAGTGACTGTTGCAGAAAAAAGAATGAGAGTACTGTTGACTTGAATATTCCCTGTTCCCTGTCTTTCCAATGAGTTCCACATATTTAATGGGTTCCTGGTTCCTTTGCTGGTTAACTAGACAAGTATTTTAGTCACTTTAAGATGATTTCTTCTTTGTTTTGAGTGAAAGGAGGAGAATGTTTAAGGGGGGAGTTTGAAGAAGTTCCTCTAAAATTGAAAGTAGAAGTCAAAGTGTTTATTAGGTATATTAGGATACAATTGATGGTTAAAATAGCCAGGTTTATGTCCACTTTTCTGAGTGCTTGGATGGCTGTTTGCTGTGGATCTGGGAAAGGCAGAAAGGGGTGATGGATAAAAGCAAACCCACCATGGAATTGTTGAAGGTGTTGCCTGTCATTAAACAATCTCTTCTGCAGAAGAGAGGTTTTAAGAGAGAAGAGGGAAGTTCACCAAGAATTATTCAGTATTGGTGTCACTTTTTGAGACTTCCCTGGTGATCAGAATGGCTCTGAAATAGATCATACTGTGCACACCAAAAACTGACGAAAGATTAAAACAGAACTTGTGAACTACAACCTGTGCTAGAAGGTGTAAATATGTTAAAAATAGCGTCTCTGTAATTGAGCAAGGCACAGGAAAAATCATGATGTTTGCAGCTGAAATTAAAATAAAGAAGAGCAACCTGTTTTCCTGGTAAACTTCCACTGGTTTGATTTCTGTGAACTCCAGGGTGTTCTGGAGGCTGCAGTTAAGGACAGCACTTATCTATGTTAACCGTAAAGCAACAGGCACAATTAGTATTGCCTGCTCTTCCAGGAAAAAAGCCAATGGATGTCATCCTACGGATCTAAAAATGGATGGTGACGACACCCATTTTATGCTTCGTTTGATCCAGTGTAATACTGTTGTGGTGCTGCTGTGTGGAGGAAGGGCTGAACTGAAATAATATGTATTTGTATTGATCATAAGGCTCATTATATGAGGCAACTTTTGTGGCTTGCCACTTAGAAGTTCACACAACTTCTGCTACAAAATGATGCCAGGGAGCTGCGTGCTTTGGTCTGGGGGTTTGACAGTTGTGGGTTTTTTGTATTTATGCTTTCGCCTTCTATATCAAATTTGGTGTTTACCAGGATCTTGAGAAAAAGAGGAAGACTTTCAGGCTGCTGGGTTTGTTTGATGTTCTTTTCCCACTAAAGAATATAAAATATAATTCAGTTGCATAAACAGTTGTAACTGGGAAATGCATTCCTACCAATGTGTTTAAAAAGAGCTTTGTTCTGGAAAATTCTGCTGAATTGGCATTGTAATCACTTTCCTGTCATTCTCTCTAGTGGACATACAAGTGGGTTTTAGTTTGCTTGCATGAGTCTTAACCTTTGATTTTTCTGACTTACGGGTTATAACAAGACAGAGAGAGATCCCCAAGGATCACTCTCCTCTGGGGCACTCCAGGATTCTCCAAATTCTGGGTAGCCAGACTCTGGAGTGAGTGTATAAGGATTGCTCAGGGCTGAAAATACTGATGGATAAGTTGGACTTGGAAATCACGCCCTTTGTGAGCTTGTTGGTGTCTGTCAAGTGCATAGCAGCTTTTGGCAGCAATCTAACAAGTGTGTGCACCTCTCTCTGTCTCAGGCTTAATTCTTGTCCTGAACAAGCAAGTACTTGTATGAGAAGAAGGTTTGGGGAGCCACAAATACAGATTCTCTTCCCACTAGTGTTAATTCTGTGTTGCTGATAGAACTAAAAGAGCAAACCTATCCTGCTCTTCTTATGACTGGGAAATCATTCTGGCTTTGCAGATCAGAGTTCAGCCATCTGGGGAACTTGCTCAACTCTGCTCTCATTTCCAAAACTACAACGTAAATTATGCATGCATCTGAAATTTGTTGGGATTTTTCTTGAAGCACTGTGTCAAGGGGCTGATAAAAGAGACACTGTATTTTCTGTGAGCCAGTAGAACCTTTTTCATTCATACCCCATCACTGCTTGCTTGAATAGCAAATGGAAACAGGCTGATAAAAATGTCTGAAATTACTCGGGGGTGGTATTGCAGCCCTTGGGAGGGTGCACTAACTTCTTGTGAGTGGGAGCATTAAATCTGCTTTCATGTCAGGGAAAGGATTGTGATCTATTATGCCCAGTGGTTAGAGTGGGAATGGGGGTTTGGACATTTTTAACATGAGCTCAACCCAAGAACCAGAGAAGCTGAGGTTTGGGTGAAAATGGCTGGGAGTCTGGCTGACTGCCGTATCAAACAGGCAGCCAAGGCAAGGACATGACGAGAAAAAACTCACACTGCAAGTCCCAAAATTCTTGCTGAAAACTGCGCCTGCAATGAGGGCTGTGTAGACATGGGACAGATTGGTGCAGATTTGTCAAGAGGAGAAGGTGAGCTGGGCAAGCGGAAGGCAGCATGAGGCAGAAATCAGAATGATGAAACCATAGACCTATGTATGGGCTGGGGCTAGTGGAAGGAATGGCATTGGGGTTAGAGAAAAGGACAGGAGTCAAGACTAAGCAACCGTCTGCAGTTGCTTGCTGCAGCTAAGAAACATGTTTAGCTGATGAGAGACTAGAGGACAGTTGATGTTTGATGGATGAACAAGTCATGAAGATGCTGGTGCTGTGCTGCTGTGGTTTATCTAGGACCTTTGGTCCTGGAACTATGCACTGGAGGGGGACAACAATAAGCCTGGAGGAGGCAATGCTTGAGGTAGTTTTCTTCTGGTTTGCCTTTGCCAGTGCTGTGGGTAGACAGCTTCAGTCTCCAAAGCTAGTGCTAGTCCTTCAAAGATCAACAGCCAGACCCCAAATATTAAAATATGCCTGGTGTGACAAAGTCACTCTGGTTTCTGGAGCTGGTGCCTTTGAGGATCTAGTTTGCCAGTTTTGTCTTTAATTCCAAGACCTAAGCACAGACTTTTCAAGTGAGGAGTTTGGGGGATGTTTTTTTTCAGATAGTGCCCAAGGTATGACGCAGCTGCTGCTGCCTCCAGCATGTCAAGGGCTGGTGTTGATTGGCTTGCAGGTAGTCCTTGCAAGCCAGGCTCATGAATGTGCTGCTGTTCCCTAATGAGACATCCTAACCACATTCCGAACTGGGAGGCATGACTGAAGAGAATTAAGTAACTCCTTGACTGCAGGAATTTAGGACTTCTTCAAGGAAAATGTTCCATGTGAGACCTGTGGCACATCACAAGCTTCCAAAACTTCAGGCTGGCTTTCAGACAAACAACAACAAAACAGTAGCTAAGGTGTTTCTCACTTTTTAAAAATTTTTGTTTATGCAAATACATTTTTAATGCAAACACCTAAAACTGGGATACGTCCCAGTTACTGGAGCCTTCTGATGGTGTTTTTGTTGTATCAGTTAACCAAGGAAACATCAATGAACTGAGCCTGGAGCAGCAAGAATCCACACCTGCCTCCCCCGTGGGCAAGGGTGGGCTCAGACAAAGCCCCAGGAAACCAAAAGGCAGCTTTTGTGCTGTGTGTTGGTTTGTGCTAAGGGAGCAGGACAGGGATGTGTGACAGACCTTGTCCTAATAAAATATTGTTAAGGACCTGCTTTTTTCTTAGAAATTTTTTCTTCCTCCCTTGGGAAGCCTATAATTAGGAGTTGGAGGGGGAAGAAAAAATTAGCTGTTTATTTAGATGTAGAGGAATATTTCCAGTTCTCCACTGTGGCAGTTAAAAAAAAAGTTAAAAAAATATATATACACATATACACACACACACACATGTATGTGGCATGTCTGTGAATAGCTTTATAAAGCTTCTCAGGTAGAAGTAACAGATGAAACCTTTACCACATAGAACTGGAGCATCTCTGTGTTAGCTTTCTGTGTGCTCTGCCTGCTGTTCCAAGTGAGTGTGATGAATCATGTAGTGTCTGAAGATCTCAGTGTGGCTTAGGGGCCTGTGTCTCCAGTGAAAAGACAGTTGGACTTTGTTATCCAAGTTTTCTGGGCTTTCTTGTATTTTTATTACTAATCATGTGTTGAGAATTCCCTATTGTATTTTGTAATAAGAAATTCTTTGATAAACATCATGAATCTTACCTGAGTGAATCCAGTGTTCTAGGAAAAATGGTTGCTTGATCATTTTAAAGAGATGATAGAATTGATAATCAGCCAGAGATTGAGACCAGCCCAAGTCATGAGAGCTTGGCAAAACAGGTCAATTTTTCAGCAGAATGTAATGAGTGTTGAACAACATCGTTGGGATCAGTTCTGTGCTGTTAGAGATACAAAGTCTGATGCCAAGAAATGGTGCTTTTAGGCAGTGAAAGATGATGTATGCTGAATTTTAAGCACTACTGCTGGCCTACTGGGGAGGAAAAAAAATTTAAAAGCCGCCATAAATTTCTGTTCAGCAGAATAAAACTCAGCTATTAATTCATAGGTTGCATCATGGTCCTGACCAGGGTTTGGGTCTTTGGGGTATGTAAATTTTACTGCCAGAGTTTAGCTCTCTAGGATGTTCATGTATGTAAGGAAAAACCATTAAGACTAACTAACATGAGAAATGTTAGCCATAGAGGGGGAAAGAAAAAAGGTAGCTCAAGGCACTACCAATATGTTCCTTCAGCTATTTGAACATGGGAATAGTGAATGCAGGACCCTCTTAAGTATGAGAGTGTGAGCAGTCAGATGTTTGGACACCCCAAAAAATAATTCCTGACAGCACTAATTTATATTAACAGTTAGCTATTACACTCTTCAAAAGATAGAAGTTGATCTTAACAGGTTAATCTCTATTTCAGAGATTGTTTTTTGTTTTTTTCCAATACTCAGATTAGGATCTGCTATGCTGAGTTAGTCCTGGGGGCACTTGAACAAAGACTAAGGGGATACTTCAAAAAAGAGAGTTTTATATAGGTAATGTTCATTACAACAGATTTAGAAGCAAGGATTTAGTTTCTACTCCTATTGAGTGTCCAGTCGAAGAAAGGAGGCAATGATAGCCCACTTTTGCAGGCACTTCACAAGGTTTGCTGCTGCTTGAGCAGCTCCCTGGTGCCTGTGTGGGCACTGCATGTTTCAAAGGCAGTTATCAGAAGGGTTAGGGCATTAACAGCTTCCACACAGTGCTGAAGTTTAGGTGCATGTTTGGAAATTAATTTTTTAATGTGTCTGTCCTCCTACTATGTGATCAGTGTAATTACACAGGAAAACGTGTGTAAAAATTTTCTATACGGAAAAGGATTGACCTCTTTAACAGCAGCATTGGGATTCATGACTACTGTCAAGGTGAAGCAGAGGCTTGGAAGGATTTGATGGGGAAAGCCCATTAGTAAGGGGCTTGCCAAGACTCTGTTTCTCCACCAAAATTGTTTTTTGACCTGTGGCAATTCAGCCTCTAAACTGTGATTTGGTGGACTTAATTTTCCGTCTCTTTTTTTGGTAAGGGTAGCATTACAAAAGGCACCCTCGGCTCCTCAGGTAGAAACACAGTTTTGAAATGGAAGCAGCAGTCTGAGCCACAGGACCAGTTGCAGAAGGGCAGTGGTCTGCAGGGCATTAATTCTTCATTTGAGGAGACACAGGTAAACTCTACAATGCAATTGATAGTATGGACCTTTGGCAGGCTCCTTCCCAGCAATCAAACATGGGTAACATTTGATTGTTCTTTCAGTCTTCAAAGATCAATGCAAACCTTTATTTTCTATAAATAATTTAATAAATACTTTTGTTTTACAATGATACAACAAATAACAAATTCATAGCAAATGAGTCACAAAGAATTTAGGATCAGTATACTTTAATAAGGTATCAGTGTCAAAATACATTTCCTTATCAAGTTAAAGTTCCCATACAGTTATAATATTGTCAATAAGAATTCAGCAATATAGATTATGAAATAATTATGATAAAAAGTAAGATTAATACTAAGACATGGAATATTTTTTCAGAGTGTTTTAGTAAACTGTTAGGGTATAACATTTTTAATGCTGAAACTATACAAATAAGAAACAGAAGAGCAGTATTCAAGTGTCTTTAATCCTTGAAGCCTTAAGTCTGTGTCACTGCAAATTTGTCAAATCTGGATGGCCAATTTTCATCAGATGTTGATGCTTACAATAAATTTTTTCACACAGTGATAACTTCACTTTACAAGTAGATTATTTTTGGTAATAAACTCTTGAACGATTGCCTATAATAGGGAGTATATTTTTTTTACATCATGTACCCATAACAAAAGGTCTTCAGCTTTTCTAGTGTGGTTAAGACTTGCTTAACACAGTGAAGTGCTCTATTAACCCAAGGCTCTCTCTATGCAAGTGTCAGTGCATGATATAAAGCAATTTTATACACCAGGCTTCAGCAGAGTCAGAAGTCTCAAAAATATATTTTTGTTCCAAGTTTCTGGGCCAGATTTTACCTTTAGTACTTTGCCACTGTTTCATTTTCTTCAGTGAATCTACAGTGATTTATACCAGTGGAGGAAACAAGATAGATCCCAACACAGATCTAAGTCTGTATGTATTTTAAAGTCAGAACTGCTCAGCTGCCTTTTATTGTAATATTTTTTGCTGTTTAGGGATGTAATTTAAACTTTCAAAACCCTTTGAAAGCATTCAAAGCCCTGTTTTTCATATATATGCATGACAATTAATGATAGTTGGAAAGGAGCTCTGAAAATGTCTGGCTGCCTTTTAATTACTTTTTAGCTACTGATTAATGTAAGGCAAGTAAAAATGAGAGACCTCCCTGCTGGCTATTCATCTCACTATGCAATTCCTAATTTTTTTTTGTCTAATTATAACTGAGTTAGCTTAATACACTGGGAAGTACTGTTTTGAGATTTGTGGATTCAATATTGCAATTATATTGCTAGCTAGCATATAAAATGAAAAAGGGTAACATTAATCAGAGGTGTTAGTACGGGCCACTGCTCCGATTCCTGAAATATCAGAACATCATAACAAATACTACAAGTTTCTAGCAGAAACAGCTCTTAAAGTAGTTATGTCATAGATATAGCAAAAGTACCAAGAGATGATGAACAACTGACCCAGAGAGAGATAATAATTAAAAAAAAAAATCTGTTTTTTGTAAAAAATAAAGGCAACAACAAAGAACAAAACATGAAACCTCAACACAAACGAAAACATAGGCCTAAATCCTCCACTGGGGTAAATCTGTAGGACTCCCTTGGCTGCAGAGCTAAGCCAGGTTAAGGCAGCTGAGAATGTGGCTTGCTTCTGAGGAAAAAAGCTTAAAACGTGCAACTTTCACAGATACCCACAAACATTGCATTTCACCATTCACATTTCTTTCAACGAAGTGTATAAAAATGAAGGAGAGGGATGGGAGGCAGAAGGCTGAGATTTTTCCTTAGTATGCTTTTCCAAAAGTTATTAAAGTTACAATAAAATAAATGCTGGAAAATAGAAAGACTCAAAAGATTTTAATTTGGCAGATCAACAAAAAACTGTGGTTGGAGATCAAATTTGTTTCATTCATCTTTGGCAATAAAAATATATCTTTGCAGTACTGCAGCCAAAGTATCACATGATGAGGCATTTATACCACAGCTTTTTATTAGCAAGAAATTTGAAAAAAAATTCAGAATATAAATTACAGGTAATGAGATAGGGGGAGGGTAATCAAACTCTCTAAACACCACTTTAATTGCAATAGAGAAAATACAGTAGATGTATTTCTTTAATATGAATAATAAAGTGAGTAACTTCAAAAGGCCACTATTTGGTAATGTGGACAGGTTCAATATCTAAGTAAAATCCTGTAAAAGTGTACTGGTATTAGAAATTGTCTACTTGCAAAAATATATTTAAAAACTGAAGCTGTTTTGGACAGTATAGGCCACGGGCTATTGCGGGAGCGCTCAGGTCGCCTGGTCCAGCGCTCGGAGCAGCGCGCTGCCCTGCAGCAGCGTGGAGCTGCCCAGCACAGGCACGTTCACCTCACAGTCATATCTCGTCAGCTCAGGCAGCAAGTAGGGCTCAAAGGAGGGCCCCAGCAGGCGACTGGTCATACCTGCAACACAGCAGTGAAGTGAGTCATGGTGATGAGACCAGAAAGGCCACTTGTTTCCTCCCACCTCTTCTGTTTACACCAGTTTCGTTCTGTTTTTATGTCAATATGCCTCAAACCACCAGCACTTCCAGGTGTGAGAGCAAGTCTGTGCTCTGCCCCTCCTTAAACTGCTGCAAGGGTGTCATACAAACAAGTGCAGTTTTTCACCTCCACCCCCAAACTGAGATTGTTCTGAGAAAAACTGTATTGGTGCAGATGAGGAAAGCTGTAGTAAAAGGCACGGTTTCTGAATTGACACCACTCCTCTCATGTATTATAAAGAACAGACACACCCCTTTAACCTACAAACTTCCTACAAACGTATCGATGCTGCAGCAAAGTTGTTTAGTGTGATGTAATAATCAATTCCATCACAAGACAAGAGTATGGATGGAGGATAACAGGTCCTCCAAGGTAAAAAGGTGTTAAATTTAACTGAAATGAAGGGTAAAAATATTTTTCTCATATATTACAAACGTAAACATTAGAGTTTCACACTAAACCACAAAACTGATTTTTTGTGCTATATTTTGATTTTTATCATCCTCCTTCCAATTTTTTGTGTGGTTTTTTTTTTCTTTTTCATGGAATTGGCATTGGAACAAAATACCAACATTTTCCAATCTCTTTGTTTGACAGCTCTTACCTGATGCTTTATGAGCTGGCTGGACACTGTAGTCCTGACAATGGGAACTGTAAAACAGAGGGGGAAACGCTCCTGCTTTCAAATTCTCACCCGGACTGTCACAGGTGGGTTGATGTTGCTGCTGCTGTTGCTGCAGTTGATTCATTGGTTGGCTCAGACCTCTCGAGTTACAGAAAAATTCATCTGTTATTTAAATAGTAGGGAAAAAAAGTTAAATGAAGCCAGTGCAATAATTATAGTAGATAATACTGATCCAAAGCAAAGTGAACCTCAGTGTGATGGTGTTACAGCATAGGCAAATCTGCATCTTATCACAAAGGAAGTCTAGAAACAGCCCCAGCTCTAACAGTAGTACTGCAGTCAAGATATGCTTGTGTAAGGAAACACAGTGTTGTAGAGAAACAGTATCTGTTCCAGCTCTGAGATACTCACACCTTGTATCAGCAGGAGGCAAACACAGCTCCATTAAGCTGATTTCTGTTCCCTCCGAAGCAAATGTGTGAACATACATGAAACCAACTAAATGGAATTTATCAAATGTACCTTTAAATTGTTCAGCTCTTAGTGATACAACTTGATCTTTAATTTTAGCTTAGTGTAATATTTACAGAGCTTATTTACATTTCCTTTTGAAAGAGCTTTTTTCCCCTATCCAACCTGTCTTAAAATGGTGTTTCAATACGTAACATTGCAAAACCACTTTCTTTTGTCTTACCAGTAAGAACACTTGTGCTGAGAGACTTCTTTTCTGTAACCAAGGAACAGTTTTCCCCCTTGAGAAATTTCATTCTCTTCCACATTAAGTGAGATGGGTTAATGACAGATGGATCTCCCTAGAATGAGGAGGGAAGCAAAACAAACAATTACACTAATGACCATGGTGAGTCCAAAGTTGTGAAGGGGATGCATTTGTTGTGATTACCCCACTCAGCTGTTGCAAGGCTTGTTCTTCATAATCCAGTTGTCGCTTCAGTTTCAAACTGTTAGACAGAGCAAGTCTTGCTGGATTTACATCTATGCCTCGTTGTCCAAAAGCATCCAGGGGCCTGTGGAGAGAAGATCTTTATGAATGCACAGGAAGGCAAATTGAAATCATCTGGTTCATTTATACAGATTCTTCTTTGATTTAAAGACATTTAATGTATCTGAGACTTGGCAGTGGACAGATCTCAAACATCAAATGTTTTTATTTCCTTTTATTAGTCAGCCCACCATCTTTAGAAACTTTTGACGTTTGGGATGAAAGACTTAAGAAAGTTTAGCATAAACAGCCTCTAGGGATCTCCAGGCAGACAAAAAATACTGTGGAAAAGAAAGTAATGTAATTCTTAAGAACTGGATTTGAAAGCCTTGCATGTCCCCTTGCTTTACATACTAAGTACGAACACACGAGTTGTTGACTGGGGACAAACCCTTTCTTTCCAGATGCATATCCAGACACTGGCATTTCTGCCAACAAGGAATCCCAAAAAGCAAACTGTACAGTTTCGTGTTTTAAAATGACCATTGGTATTTTATGTACTTCCTGAACATGTCAGTGTGCGCAACATTGAAAACTCAAGAGCTACAGAGAAACTTCTAGCTATGAGGCAACTTCTAGGACTGCGCCCTCTGATCTATATCTCATCACATACTGTTCACATGTGTAAGAAAGCAAACAAAAAGGTTGTAGAAGAAGACCCTGCAATTTAAGCCTTGGCTGTAGCATTTATATACGCCAGCAATAATGTATTTTTATTCCTCTCTCTTCCCCGTTTTCTGTTGTGCAGAAAATATATGCAAGGTAAGAAAGTAATGTGTGTCCCTGCTACTGCTAGACCCGTGAGTCTTTTTGGTACTGTTTTTAAATTGCATGAAGTCAAGCATGCTTTGCAAAATTACTAGTGTAATTTTAACCGGACCAGCAGGAAATTCATTTGCGTATCCTTACAGGCAATGAAAAATTAGCCCACTTCTGCTTCCTCCAGACTCACTGCCACTGGGAGAGCACCACATTAATTTCCCCAGAGCTACAGTCTGATGGCTATCACAAGAAATTGTTTCAGCTGAATTGAGAAAAATTGATTTTCAAGATTATAAGCCTTCCCATTTCCCAAAATATTTTCTGTGTAGATATACATAGCTATACTACAGAAACACATACCTTTTTTTATATATGGGCACCCTCTGAGAAGTTATTGGTGGGCCCGAGGGGGAACTTGATAGGGATCCTGAGTATTTATCCATGAGTCTCCATTTTGCAGGAACATATTCTAATGGGGGATCAGGTGGCCACTGGGTGTTTGGTCTTCCTCCCATCGAAGACAGGGGAGTGCTGGCTTGGTCATGGTATGGTGGCAGTGATGACCTACTCATATTGTTGAAGAACACCGATGACAGGGACCCATGACCAGAGTTAATTTTTTCATTTGATAGCTGTGGGCAATATTTCTCTGGGAGGAACTGATTCTGTGAAGTAGGAGCGAGAGGTTGGAAGATGGTACTCATGCTACTTAGACTCTGCTGGGTATTTTGTGCACTTTCAGAGAGAGGACTTTCTTCTTGGCAGATGGGGCTGAGTTGGAAATCTTCTCCCTCCATAGGAATGTAAGGAGCCAGCGTTTCAAGGTCCAGTTCATTGAAGTCAGTCTGTGCAAAGATAAAGTAAGTTCATAAAGAAACTGTAAGTTAGTAATAGTTGTGGCAGTTAGTGTGATATGGAATACTAATAGATGCAAAGCTGAAAAATCACTGTATTCCAAATTTACCTAATGAAAGTGGCCAACTCCTGTTTAAAGATGTCATGTTTCTGTACTAGCATACATGTTCATCATAACATCAGCAGCAAAATTAAGACAACAAACTGAAGGAAAAAACCTCCTAGAGGAGCAATATTTGTTAAAGCAGCTTGCATGCGGCCTCCAGCATGACTGTGATCTGAAGTAGATGTTGTTTCACTAAACTTTGAATCACTTGTCTGCCAAGACTCTACAACATGTGGCATGTAGTTCAACCTCAGGCTTTTTCATGTTAAAATAGAAAATACAGCTTTCTCATAATCCAGCTACATAAAAAAAAGGTGTCTAAAATTGTGAGGGTTGAAAAAATTTAGCCAGAAGGACACTATCACACTTAAATCTCTATTCTTTTTTCCCTTAGAAGACTAGTCATACCCACATTCACTTCTCTTGGCATTTGACCAGAGCTGAACAAAGAGGATAATCAATGTTGGCCCCCCAATCAGCTCATAACACCCCTGCAGCAGTTTTATAATGCTCGATTTTCCCACCAAAGCAGCTGATGTGGTGGGACACACCTGAGCAAGCAGATGCTGAATCTCACAATACTGAAGTTTGCACATGTAAAGTCTTGCAGTGAGTTTCATCCTGCTCCACACTTGTCTCCTATCTGTCCACTCTTTCTCGCTTTAATTTCTATGTCCAGACTAACACAAAATTTCTTCAGAACATGGATTACAGCCTACCTAAGCCTGCAAATTGTGTTGGAAAACTGAAGCACCTAATCTGGGCCCCAGCACCCTAAACTTTCTGTAGGATTAATACAGAGAGATGAGTGTGAGATCTGTGCTTCCAATCAACAGTGCCTGTTCCTTTCTCTCGACTATAAAGTATATGCTCTTCACAAAGGCATTTCAATTAAATATCTAAAGCTAAGTAAGCTGAATCAGGCCCACCCCTTTTATTCACTAGCTCACTTGCTGTAATGTTGTAACAGTGGGTTTATTTATTTATAGGGGGAATTTCTACACTTACTTCATTATTAGAATGCAGGAGATGGAGACTGTGTTTTACTTTATGTGCACGTGATTTTCAAGTCTCTGAAAACCTCCAAGAGGCAAAAGAGGAAGCATATATCTAAAATGAGTTTTCATTTTGTAGTAAAGGAGATGTGTGCTATTAGGGGCATTCCTCCCTCATTTGGTTGTTTAGCAAAAATTAGTTTATTTTGTTCTAGAAAGGATGTTTACTCATTAGTAATTTGGCTGGATTTAAAAACAAATTGCTGCTGCTTATATTCCTTATCCAATTTACAGAAACCTCCAAGTTTTGAAAGCTCCCTGGTGATCCCTTCTTCTTAGCAGTGCCACCACAGTGACACTCCAAACCTTGTGCTTCAGAGAGTTAGGGACAGAGATTGACATGGCAGCTTTTGGAAGTGCACTGTTTTGTTAATGTCCATCAAGGATTTGGTGTGCATGTGCAAATGCAGTTTAAATTCTGTATCCCAGTATCTGCACACATAACATGCAGCTGTACTGTCTACTAGCAGGAGACTGATCTTGATGGCTTTTGGAAAAGATAGTTCATTACCTGGGAGGTGCACTGACTTTTTGATTCTGTGTCCATGGCAAAAAGTTTTTCAATCACCTCGATCTTAAGATCTTCATCCACAGAACTGTAATAATCTCCTGGGCTGCTGGGCTGCATGGAAATAACAATTTGTTATAAGGAGGAAGACAACCACAGTACTGGCTTGGCATCGTGTCATTTATACTATGCTGTTATTCAGTAACAGATATTTCCTACAAACAGTGAATGGGCAGACAGTACATTTAGTGTGCTCAGAACCCAAAACTGTTCACTTCTATCAGAAGCTTTTCTCTGACACAAAATTACCAGTACAAAACAGAGGCACCCATTACAGGAACCTAATTGTCATCCTATTTTAAATGTTTTTTGGCAACTTAGACCAGGAACAAGAAATATACACCATTCAATACTTTTGTCAAGAAGATGCAATACCTCTATGCTTTTCTTAAGACTGGCTGCCCTCTGGTAAGAGTGGCTCCAGCCCTTGGGGGCAGTGCCATGGAAGCACGCTCAGTGGGAAACTCCGAGGAGCTGCTCTCAAAAGCCTGACTTGGCAAAGTTTCCTAAAAGCTACAGCTTCTACTTTACAGGAGGATGGGTCTGGGGCACACAATTTTTCATTGGCTTTTCATATAAGGCTAACTCCATGAAAGGTGGTAGCATGTTCTCCTACTAGTTGTTTTATATGTTACAGTAATTACTGAGGGACATCTGGGAGACAATGAGGACTGCAATGTGAAGCCAGGATATTGTTCCCATTTGATAGTTTTGCTATTCATTCTTAAGGCATGAAGCAGTGTAGGAAGAATAGAGATACTCTGGGCCTTGCTAATAAGCAGTGAGACAGGACTGCAAACACAAAAATGTTGTCTACATATATTGTGGGATTTTCATACAGAACAAAACATACTTTTAATGCTTTTTAAGCTCTTCTTACCGTGGAACAGCTACTGTTGCTGCTTGCACTTGGAGTACTGCTGCCAGGTGCAATCTGAGGCATTGTAAAGGACGGTATTGTCAGTGTTTCACCTTGAGCAGGGTGGCTTTTCACTTCCACTGGCCATGCTTTGTTTGGTGTCAAAACAGCGTTGGTGAAGGCAGGGGCTTCCTCAAACTTTTGTGTTCCTGGATGGGGTTTTAACAATATTAATGAATACTTTTAGCTGGTGCAGTGTTATGATATAACTGCAGCTATTCATTAAAAGTAAACACTGCTCCTAGTTGCCATGACAATAAGTTGGCGTAGACTTAATGCACGTTATTTAGTCAGCAAGAAAGCCTGATTCTGCTCTCATTCACAGAAATTTTCCACTGGTGTGAGCATGTGGGCTCTTTTAGCCATTACTCCCAATTTGTACTCACAGCAAACAGACCTTGTCTATTAAGTTTCTAAATGTAGGCTCACATGTGGTTCTTTGTTGCACAAAAATAATTTATACAAATACTAACCAAAATCCAGGGAAATAATGGCATCACCAGGTGTTGGTGCCAGCTGAGCAAGTTCCTCTGGTTCTTCCTTTAGCTTAGTAAACAAGAAGTCACTCTTCTCTGTCGCAGGGATGCTGCTGTCATAGGCAGTGTTCATTGTCAGCAGGTGAGGCTTGAAGAGTGATTCTGTTTGGTCCATGGAGAACACAACATCGTTCTTCTCAATTTCACTAACAAGAGAATAGGTTTTAGGCATTTTGTACCATAAAGATGAAAGATGTGGATAAAGTAGGCAGGGCAAGTTCTATGAAGCTGGGGCTATAGGAGCATTTTGGCCTCTCAGCTGCATGCCAGGCCCTCGACAGGCGAGGCACAGTTCCAGCGTTGCTGAGCACCACCATTTCGGATGACGCAGAGAGTGTGGTCAGGACTTCTGTGGGAATACTCAGGGCTTTGTTGCTCTCCTTTTTAAAGGAGATTTTAAAGGGATGTAGTCAAGGCTGTAATGACCCAGACTATCATTCAAATAAGTATTTCCTATTTTGGCCCCAACTAGGACCAGAAAAACTTGCGTTTTGCCAAGTGAAGGCAAAACTTCTGATTGATCCTCATTTTAAGGCTGTAAACAGATTCTCC
This sequence comes from Rhabdornis inornatus, assembly GCA_013397075.1. Taxonomy (NCBI): domain Eukaryota; kingdom Metazoa; phylum Chordata; class Aves; order Passeriformes; family Rhabdornithidae; genus Rhabdornis; species Rhabdornis inornatus. Next base: position 794,873 of record VWZS01001838.1, on the reverse strand, counting down.
TAGCAACATACGATACAGTTACTACTTAGTTTTATCTCTTGGTCACAGCATTAGAAAAACAAAACACATGAGCAGTTGTGTTACACAATAAAATCTTCAGTGCAGACCTTATCCTGTGTTGGACGAGCACCGCAGCCACTCTGCAGAGGAGAAAGGCTGCGGTGTATTTCAACAGCTTGTATGGGAACAGGCATGCCACATTTTTCATCGATGTCTAACATCAGTAAACAAGACTGAACAAATATGACTAAACTGATTTCAGATCAACAACGCTGAATAAATAGACCCTTGAAAAGTTCCTCCAAATATTGCGATTGTCCAGCATGTGAATGCACACGTGTCCCCTGAACCCACCTCAGCACATAGTTGACGCAGACAATGCACTGGGGCTGCAGGTTTCGGGTATTGTAAATCACCGTTCCTTGGGTCTCCAGCCATACGTATCCCCCATGCTTGGCAAGCATACGGTACTGGCCCGTCACTACTTGACCTTTTGTGCACACTGAGAAAAGGGGGAAGAGATACAAATAATGCATCAGGACAGGAACATGCAACACGTAACACTTGTGTTAAATACACCCACTTCTGTGTTTTCATTATGCAGAAGTGCACTATGGCATTTGTGGACAAGGGATGGGCTTGACTTCGGGGAAATTCAGCCACTTTAAACACGAAAGGGGTTGTTTATTTGAGGCTTCTACTCAAGACTGAAAATTTGAATTCTGGCATTTGAGTTCTTGAGATGGTCTGAATTTTCAGATCAGAATGTGGAATTTAAAAAATTTAATATAATATCTCAACTCCAAAAATAACGCCAGCTGACTGCATATTTTTTGAGTCCCTGTTGTAGAAGTGTCTCAGTTTGAGCTCCCAGACTGATCTGTAGAAAAGTGAATTTATTGAGGAAACTATAGCTTCCTTATTTAGATAATCGACAAATACAAAAATCAGATGATTTAAAAGCTATAGTCACTAAGATTTTTTTTTTAAAATTAACATCTTATGGTAGTAAGATAAAAAAGGTATAAAAATTAAGAATAGTAAACAGGACTGCTTTGTCTAGACAAAAAAAATAGCTGAACCACTATATTTCTTCTGGTTTCTTCTCTGCTTGAACTTTGTAGTTCCTCTGCAAAAGCTTGGAATTAGCAGCCTAGAAGAAACCAAGACCCACGTCACCAAATTAAAAAATGTTTATTTAACTCTGGTTTTTTGAACTATTTTGTGTTTCTCAAATAATAAACTGACAATAGTACAAATTTGGTTTAAAGCTTCTAAACGTTTGAAGGGTGAAATCTGTAGCCCTGCTACCCCCCAATATTTTGCAGTATTTGCAGAGAATGAGTTTTCGGTGTGGAGCTTTGGACTTCTGAGATGTAAGGTTTTATGATGTCCTGTCTGTTGTAATTCAGAGCTCTCAGTAAAGGAAAAATAATGTTGATCAATGACAAAAATTAGGGCTGGAGTAGTCAAGCAGTACTTGCACTGATAAGAGTTTGTACTTGTAAGCAGACCAAGTAAGACTAAGTAAGAATAGCAGCAGAAATGGGAACTGGCTGAACTAAACCTTTGACCACACATTGGACCTTTCCTTTTAAACAGCTTTTACATCCAAAAAAAGTATGCCATCAAACTAATGCCTTAGAAATAATACAGTTTGACTCAGGAGGAGTGGAAAATTGATACCGTGGTCTTTTTACAGAAAAATTCCCTGTCAATGTGGCCATTAAAAGAAGCTTTTTATTGTCAGCCTCTCCTACATCGCCACCATACAAATGTACAAATCCAGGCCTGTGAAATACAACAACTGTTTTGTAGATAATTGTTGCTGTGTTTATCCTTCTATTTCTGAAGTTTGTTTGTTTTCTTCCTTGGGAGTATTTAATCATCCTTCATTTAATTTATTTAGACAAAGTAGAACATTACTTTTATTGATTAAATACTTCTGGTGGAACAAAATCAAAAGGCTTTCATTTCAAAGTGTTTTAGTGACTGGACTGTTCTGCTCTGCTTGTGAAACATAATTACACTGCTTCCTAATCATCAGCTCATCAATAAGAGTCACAGTGTAGGCGCCTGTTACATTACAAAGAAGCTTTTTACTGCTTTAATCTTTTTTATTATTATTATTCAAAGCATGTCATGTTCTGATATAATAAAGTACAGCAGAATCCCTCCATGGGGTAATCTCATAAATTACTAATACACTTGTAACTGCTGACTTTGTTATGAATGCTACATTTAAGGTTCTGCCTTCAGAGTGAACTTCTCACTTCTCTATTTTTTTTACTTTTTATAAGGTATACATTACCTGTATCTGTACAGAACTAGTTATGTGTCAATGAAACAGGCTCCAATTATATTCTTTGTCTTTGTGTGGAGAGAGGGGGAAGGTGGGGAAGAATTTAATAGAACAGAAAACCATGATTCCCTTAGAAGGTTTGCTGAACTTCTGCTAACTGGTGGGCACTGTCAGAGTTGATGACTGCATTATTGCAAGGAGACATACTCTATACATAGCATTTTTCTAATAAAAATTATTGTTTAATAAATGCAAGTCTGCTGAACATGAATTTTGAGGTGGTTATTTCCATGTACAAAAGGACAATGGCAAAATGAGTAAGTTCTGTATAGCCACATGCTTGGAAGAACAAGCAAGGTCTGCATAAGCTCTGTACCTGCTTGGTTACCCTGCATTACACAGCATCTCAATGGCACACATAATGGAATCCAGGCATTTCCTATTTGAAGGGTTTATGTGTGTTTTGTGAAGTCACAGCTTGCTGTCACACTGTCTTTGTGGTTGTTCCCTGACTTGGTAAGAAGTCTGATGGTCCTAGAAAACATGGGAACTATTTATCTAAGAGAAACTAAAGGGATCGAATTTGGTGGCAATTTAAACTGATGGTTCTATGTGGGAAATCACATTTATCACAGCAATAGACTTTGGTCCTATGCTTCCAACAGTAAAAACCTAATCCATGCTGATCCTGTGCAATCATAAATCCTATGGAACAGTTCGATCCTAAACATTTATAACCTGTGCAGTGCCTTGAGGACTTTTGCTGGTGTAACACGACCCCTCTGAGACTTACTCTTGCCCTCATTCTGCTTCTTGAGCAGACCTCGTACCCTGTAGCAAGTTTGTAGGACATGGTCCTTTTCAGTGGGCACAAATGGCATCTGGACACACAGCCTGCACTAAGTGAATTACTGGAATGGGGAGCAACATCTCTTAATGCCTGGCCATGGTGGGTACTAGAAACTCTCCAGAAATCTTTACATGGACAAGTAGCTCAGTGTTCCTATTTCATTAACTACTTTCATTAACATGCTCATCCTCCCCTTCCTCTTACCAAATGGATTGTCAACTCCCATTTTATTCCCTCCCTGATAGTGTCCCATTCTTAGAAATCCAACTCAGTGATTCAAAAGCACCAGTGCAGCACACTCCCTGATTTCACAGGATGACTTTCAATAGCACAGGACATTAACATCCTATATATATGTATATTACTTATTCATTTTTACTGGTAAAAACACTAACATATTTCCTAAGAAACAATTAAAAAAATTACATTCTCAGATAACTCTCACTGAGTATGGGCTGATCTATTTTTTTCTTTTAAGCAGCTTTGGAAACAGAATGATTCATAGCAACGCTATTTTACAGCGCACAACTTTCATCACTGCCAAACACTTTTTCAAAAATATTTCAACTCAAAATTGTCCTGAATCTTTGCCATTGGAGCTAACCCCTTAAGGTCAGACAGCTATTCTTTGCTGCAACTTTTCTCTGGGAAGTAGAAAAATACTTTCTGTAAGTCTCTTTGGTGGCCAATTCCCTATAGACATGACCTAAGTCATGGGCTTTTTCCTGAGGACACAGGCCTTCATCACAGCAACTACAAGGTGGATGGGGTTTGTTTTTTGATCTTGTAGGTTCCAGTCTAGCTGTTTTACTTTGTTTCTATTGAAAGAGCATCTGCAGAGATTTTAGTGATGTGCTGGTTAGAACTCTCCAATAAACTGGTTCAGGGGCCGTAACAGCCAAGGGTGGGAAATGTCATTTGTACATTAATGCACTACCTTGTCTCCAGCCAAAGCACGAACTATTAAGGACAGAGAATGAAGATTTAAATCCAATTATTTTAAGACACCTGGTGTGAAAGAGATGGAAATTGTAACGGTGTGGCCTGCTGAAGGGAGGGATCTTGGATCTGATCTCTGCTCCTAGAATAATTCAGATACTTTACTTTAAGAAAAGCTAAAACTGGCAGTTCCCATAGGCATAACAATATCAAAAAACAGCTGTTCCTGGCAGTAGGTATTATTTGCATAATGAATATCCCTTTAAGAAAATCTCCTTGCACATCTACTTTGGACGGGGAAGATAGTTGTTATTTGGTAGCCAAAGAGAGACATTAGAAAAAACACTGCAATAAGCTCTTCCTATTTCCCTTTAGCTCTGTCTGCTGAGTCCAACAGCACATGAGAAAGATAATCACAGAATGGCTTGGGATCTTGAAGGGACCTTAGAGATCATCTAGTTCCAGCCCCTGCCATAGGCAGGGACACCTTTCACTAGACCAGGTTGCTCTGAGCCGCATCCAGCCTGACCTGGAGCTCTTCCAGGAATGGGGCAGCCACAGCTTCTCTGGGCAACCTGTTCCAGTGCCTCACCACCATGATACTAAAGACTTTATTCCTTATATCTCATGCAAACTCACCCTCTGTCAGTTTGAAGCCATTGTCTCCTTGTCCTGTCACTACATGCTCTTGTAAATAGTCCCTCTCCATTTTTCCTGTAGGCTCCCTTCAGGTACTGGAAGGGCAGATTTAGGTCATCCCAATCTCAATACCTTCTCTTTTCTTTTTGAACAATCCCAATTCTCTTGACCACCAGGAACTTCCCTTCTCACCAGGCTAGGACTGCCTAACTCAGCTTTTCAAATTTTCAGCTGAACTTTGCACTATGCCTTAGAGAGACAGTGATTCTCTTGTCTAACATCCAAGTTTAGTTTTAATTATGGCGAAACCCAGACCCTCTGGAAGGACTAGCAGCAGATTTCAGCTAGGCAAGCACAGTAACCTGGTATAAATACTGCTCTTGGAGAGTATCTGTACACAAAATGCACTTGTATTTTCAACTATGTGTTGAGGTACCTACAATTTATGCTTTACATGCAAATGACAAAGAAAAATAAGAATGTGACTTACAGTTCTGGTGACTTTTGGTCATACTCTCCGAGTCCAAGGCATGGTAGAACTCATATGCTGAACGACCCAGCAGCTCCTCTGGATGGTATCCAATCAACTCTGTTATTCTTGTTCAAGAAAAAAAAAGCAAGTATTTAAAATTCAGGTCGCTGTAGCCTTATGCTTACGTGTGCAGGGCAGCTATCAGCTCAAGTCCTTAAACTAACAGAATTGAAAAATCAAAACGAGAAATTCTAAGCTTCCAAACACATGAGGAGCTATAGAGGACTTCTGATCACATTTTGAAATATCTCCCCGTTCAGAATAAACTGCCTTGTCCTACTACTAGAATAAAAATTCCTAAGGATGTCAGTGTGTACTCTGCAAATTTTCCTGTGCCTATTGCATGCTATCTGTAATAGAAGGTATTGACTTTTGTTACCAACAAAGTTCTCAAGCTGCCCACTACATGCAGAAACTCCCAACAACCATCATTTAAAATCAAATATGTGTGAGGGGGTGGTGGTTGGTGCTGCCAGGTTTAAAAGAATCTGTACATTTTAAAACCTTACATAAAAGGGTTAAATCACTACTTCGAGCACTGAATTTAATCAAATAAAAATAGCAGGTGAGAAATTATGGGCATCTAAAACAAAAAAAAAATGCTCATCTACTTAGTCTTTCCTCAGTCATTTAAAAACTTTGGATTAGGTTACTTGGGTGACTGATCCACAAACTAAGTAGGATTTTACACAAAGAAAGCTATGGTCTCAAAAACTAGACCTTTTTTTCAGAGTCTTTTTGAGTCAAGGCAGGATTTCTCAAGTTCCTGAATCAATGAAAATAGGTCATCAAACTGTGCAGATGATTTTCTCTAATGAGGGGGTGGAAGAAAAATGCTCTATTTCAATTGGAAATACCATCACACACAGCTTTACAGGAAACATGATAAGTTTAAAAAAGTACATAAAAAATTAATTCAAAAGCAAAGATTATCTGCTGGTTTACGAGACAGTGACACTCTCAGATGAATCTTCCTACCTCTGAAATTCTTAAAATAACCTGTAATACAGAGAACAGCAGCAGAAATGACACAAACTGACTGTGAAACTGTCATAAACCTTTAAAATCTGGGAGGTTTGCAAGGAATGGTCACATCTTGCAGCACCTCACAGCCATCAGTGGAGGTACCCAGGTTTTATGCCACGTCAGTAACTCACTTGGAATGGCTTTATCTGCCACCACATTTGATTTGTGGCGTTGCTACTTTTAAGAGGCATCCTCAGATTTGTATGCTCCCTGGAAGGACAGCTTTGGCCCAGCCCTCTAGACACAAGCATGTCTTTACAAGACAGACATGTAAATATTGTAAAACAAACAGAGCAAGAGCGTGGCATTCATCTCCTGGATCCCCCTCCAGCAAGGAAGACACATAAGATGGGACTATTTTGTGTATGGCTTGAACGCCAAGGTATTGAGTCAGCTTTTCCCTGCCTCCACCTCCACAGAACTCTATAGCTCATAGCCCCAGGACACCTTGGTTTTGTCACTCTGAAAACTATTCTCTGTCCTGATTTCCATGGAACAAACCTGGGTTTGTAATACTTTAGCTAAGCAAAAGCTGTAACTTGTATTTGGGTTCCCCTCAAAAACTTACTCTTCTGTTTATGCTTCCAGTTTTATTTACATTTAAAATTAGACCAACAAAGGGGAAATGTTTGAATCCAGGTTTCAAATAGTTTTTTTTACTCTCTTCACTGACAAGCTTCTGAGCTCTTAAATTGCATCCCACTCAAATCTAACTTTTTTTATGAAACCACAATTGTTTTTTCTTTATTATTGAAAAGTACTTCTCATAATGAATTGGTCATCAAAGCTGAATCATCAGGAGAAAACAACAAATACTGAAGGAGCCCTAAAGAAATTAAGGCTTACAAAATACAGTTGCTGCTTGCCTTTACACAGCCAGCTAGGACACACGTGTAAGTGACCAGAGGCTTTTGCCAGGACCAGAGTAAATACATGATCTTTAAAATCAGAAACCATGGCCTTTGGCTATATAATGACACAATACCATAAAGCCATTCCAGTTAGTTTGGAGCTCATCGCAAGGGGAGGTATTTTAAAATTCAAGAAGGTGAGTATTTACTCTTAATCCAGTCATTGGGGGCTGAGAGCCAAGTGGGGGTTGAGCAGGAGAAGGAAAACAAAATGAAGATAACGTGGAAAAAACAGAAGCACCATGTACCCAGCAGCACCAGTGCAAATCCAAACCCACATTACAGCCTTCGTGGAAGTCAGCAATGGAACTGAGATAGCAAACAAAAAATACACATTACAGCAGGCTGAGGGACTCTTCTTATATGAGAATTGTAATCTCTATGCAAAATTTATGTATTCCAGTCCTGTAATTCCTCTTCTCAAACTGCTCCTTACTGTTCATAATGAGCATCCTCACTATAAAATTACTCTTCTTGTCATTCCATGGCACAGAATGACTTCTGGTGCAATCCTGCTGTGACAATGTCAAATCTAATTAGATCTAATGCAGTCTTGGATGGAAGTTAGCAAGTGGTGGCTTGGTAGTATCTTTTTACTACAAGCAACTACATATTACATGAAAATAAAAAAAATAAGATATCAAAAAATTACCCACAAACCCCGCAACGTTGGCTTAGTTCTAAACCCATGCCTGGTAACAGTGAAATACTAATGAAGAGTAATTGTTTTAAAATAGTTACTTTAAAAAATAATAGTAAGTGGCTTAACAGCCTCTATGCTCTTATTGACTGATCTGATCATCTGTTAATATTATTCAGATTCATTCCACTTTTCTTTGAAGACTCCTTGGATTAACACGATTTTTTAAAAAAAAAAAGTAGAATGTTCCATTTTCCTACTCACAAAACCCCCCTGAAACTGGCTGACAGTGTTTCCTAAACATGTTTTTAAATACCACTATTTTATAAAAAACACTCTCTATAGTTGTTATCTCTATTAGTTTTGGGTGCATCAGTTGGCAGTTCACAGCCTCCTTTATTCCTCCCGTGGTGCTGCTGACCCTGAAGAGCTTAAAAAAAATCCTGTAGGCTGCAGGCTGTTCAGGGCTAGAAATCATATTACTGTATTTCATGCCACATTACGCATCAGGGTTGAAGTGAGCAGCTATCCCTGTATCCATCACACCCATCCTGTGGCTCTCCCAAGATATTAGTGGAAGAAGACTGGACAAAGCCAAGAGCCTGACCAGCCCCTGGGCCAGGAGGCAGCGAGTGCTTTAGCACAGGCCCTTGCACTGACCTCACCTGAACATTACTTCGAAGTTTGTCAGTGAGGTGCACCCTCTAAACTCTGTGTGCTCTCCACAGGAGCCTCTTAGCAACACAAAATGCCAAGTGAACACACAGAGGACTAAGTGCAAAGGAAAAGGCATCCCATGGAGCTATGAGAAGGAGTACACAGCTAAGAAAGTCAGGAAAATGTCTACGTCCCATAATACCAAGGGATGATTTACAAAACTGAGTTCAGGCACAAGACTTCTACTTTTGTTTAGACACCAGACAGAAAATTGCTCTTTGTGCAAGCTGTGGAATGACAAAATTAGAAAACAAACTGTATGGTGGTTTTGGATGGCATTCCTGTCATGGTAGGCTTTGTGTTTCCTTTGCATCTGTAGAATGCTAATTAGTAAGATAATAATGATTTTTTGTTGAAGATGACAGGTGGGCTGTGAGGCTGTTTATTTTCCTGTTACCAACTAGTTTCTGAGAACTCGAATACCTTTGGGGGAATCTTAATTTTTTTGCCAGACTGGCACTTCAGTTTTCTGAGCTAAACTTGTCACCATGACAAGTTTACAGAGGTCAAAATCTCAGAAAACACAGTGAAGAGGTGGGCAATAGCCATCTGCAGTAGGAGATCTGTCCCAGCTGCCACCACTCAAGTGTGTTTTGAGCACTATTTCAGTTTCCCTTAAATATACAGTGCATATATGTATCTTAATATTGAATTTTTGGGACATGGAATAAAGGCAAATTTTGTGCTTAGGGTACGCAATTAAGAAACAAGCGATCTGAATCCTGTTTCTAGGTTTGAACAACTTTGCCCTACTTTATCTCTTTGAGACATGGCAAAGCAATCAAAACTCACTGCTTCGAGGCTGCATTTCCTACAAGATGAGCTAGTTCAAGTATTTTTGTTTTTCTTGAAATTGTGCTTTTCTGTCCCTTTATAGGAGCACAAAGCTTTTTACTGTCTACCATTTCTTGAGTTAAAATAGTATGGTAAGAACTATCAGGACTGAGAAGTCAGGCTCTGTGAAAGACTGCTCTAATGTTTACTGCTCATAAAAAATAGCTGGGTGTATATTCATTGGGCCCTGTGCAGACTGTGTGAGTGAGGGTGTGGATCTCTCAACAAAGTCTTTCTGTATCCAAACTGTTACCTAGTTATTGAAGTTAAATTGGTCTTGAGGGGAACAAACAAAACAAAGTTATACTTAAAGCAGAATGAGTTAAAAAAAAAGAGAGAAAAAATAATAAGCCTAACACAGACACTATGCCTGGGGTAAAGCACTCTGTCAGCCTGCTAGAGCAGGCACTGGGGCAGTCTTGCCAGCTAACCACATTTCCTCTCAAAAATATTCACGGTTGCTTCTACTCTAATCCTGGCCAATGGGACAAAAAAATCCCCAAAATGCAAAATCCTGGGACCCCTGGCCACTACTGAGCAGGATGGATGGCCTGGTCAGGTGTACCTGCCCTGTGAGGCAAAAAAACTACACCTGTACATGAAAATCTTCACCAAGACTGTCACTCCCACTCATTTTGTCTACCTATATCAAGTTTTTGTTATTAACTAACTAGGTCACGTTTTACTCTTCAATATAACGTATACCAAAAGTCAGTTTTGTCAAATGTGGATCTTTGGCTTCAGATATCACCACTTCACTCGTCTCCATGCTGCATTTTCCCCTGAGCAGGAACTGAAAGGACAGGAGGTCCATTTAAATGCCTGTGTTCTCATTTAACTTCAAAGTATTCCCCAAGTATAGGTCAAATGGCAAATGGACTTAAATCCTCCTCCAAAGTCCTGTGCCTACATATTTCTTGTTTACTGGGACATAGCTGGAAACACAATAAAACTCAGTTTCCTCTCAGTTGGGCATAGCCTGGATCCCACATGAATACTCATGTGGGAAATCTGACTGGGACCAACAGTATGGTATTTCATCTTCCTGCACCATGCTATTCTGAATCACCGCACATCCTCCACTGCTCCCTTTGTCTTCTTCGACTCTACCATTAAAATGTCCCAGTCAAGAAAAAGAAGAAAAGGATATATAACTAATTGGGTTTCTAGTAATCAGGGAAATATGATCCCCCACAGCAAGCCATGCCTTCAAAGTAAGTGCAGATGCCACCAAGGTAACAAAATTGCCTTTGTACAAAGACATGCCTTTTCTTCTGACTAAAACACCCTCACTGGCAATCCTTCCTGACACAAAAGTATTGTGCAGCTGAACTAAATCCCCACTTGGATTATTAAATTGTACCACTGATCAGCATTTCTGTGTTAGAGCTAAAATAATCCTTCCTGTAAACCACTTAGGCATGATAAGTGGAGCAAGGGAATGGTTTTAAATCACTCTCCAGGAATGGCTGAAGCAGGCATTTAAGGAAACAACCCTTATTTATTATTCATATCCACGAACCTTTCTCTACAGGCTCATCACCTTGCCAAAACTGTTTTAAGAATACAAACATATCCCACCTAATGACTGGAAAGTCATAGGGCCACATACATAATTTATTTTTGGAAGGCAAATTATATGGGCTACTGTCTCACATGTTTTAAATGATGGCCAGTCTTGCCTGCCTCATATTACATCTACCCTATACCCTCCTAAGGAAAAGCCAACTGGTTTTTGTCACAAAATGCTGTAAGGTAGCCAGCCTATATTTTGCATGTTGCTTCGTCACAGACAGAGACTATGAGCTTTCCTAAGGAGATAATACTCAGAAATCTGAGAGTCTCTTTCACTGAGTGTTTTGAAAAATAAAAACCTAATGCTCCCTGTCCACACACCAGATGAACTGCAAGGAGGATACCAGGACCACTGTAGAAACCTGGTAGAGGAGGCACACTGCCCTCAATGATACCAGCCCTGAACTGGAAAGACACTGTCCCTTATGGAGCAATGAGCTGTGTCAGCCCTGCTGCAGAAAGAACAGAGTATGTAGAAAAGAGTTGAGGCACCTGACTGGCACATGCTGCCTTCCCTCCTCTGTTCCCCAGCCTGGATTTACATTCTTGGCATAAGCTGCTCCTTCAATGCAATTTGTCTGGCAGCACTGAATTTGATAAGAACAGCTGAGTATTTTACATTTTTATGTATCTAGTGATGTGTCACCTGCTGGAGAGAAATCAACATCCCTCTGGGAGGGAAGTGTGGGCCAGGCAGATCTTCTGTGAAGAACCTGAATGGTTTGTGAGGTCCCCTCCTTCTCTGCCCTGGCTATCTTTTTGCAGCTTTACCAAAATCTGAATAACACAGGAATGAAACACCCAACCAAAACTATCCAGCAAAAGATGTGCTACTTTGTAGTTTGGTTTTAGAGAAAAAAAATCTTTAAAATCCCTACAAGTTCAATCCTCCAGAGGAAGCAGTTGTATTTCACTGCCATGTAAAATATTTTCCCTGTAAATCAAATGCCCACTATTTAAGACAAGGCATAATATATCATTATTTTTAAAATAATTATGGGTATCTTTAATGGGATAGCATCAGTCCTTTTAATTCTCATTTATAATGGCTTATACATTAAGTCTTGCAGAGACATGTGAATGCTGCAATAAAGCAAAATCCTCTGCTACTCTGCTGTAGCCTGCCACTGAATGGCCCCGGTAATTCAGAGCACATTGCTTTTAATAATGAGTCAGTACCATATTGTTGCTTCTCCCTCCAGCAGCAAAATCCTATTGATATCTCAATATTTTCATGAAAATATTAACAAAGGAAAAAGTCTGATTGAAATAGAAATGGTCTGATCAGAGACCATTTCTAGTTACTTGCTGCACAGTTCTCAGAGAGGTCAGAAGGTCAGTCACAAGTTTCACACTTGCAATTTTGCTTTCATCCACAGCTGCTAACACTGCAAGTTTATGTGGCTGCTTCATCATATTGTTTAAAAAGATGATCTTAGCAAAGTTTAAAAAAACCTTCAAAGGTGGAAGAAATCAACAAAGATGTTGGTCCTGTGAGTTTCTGCGTAAATTGCAAGCATGTGTATAATCTCACTGATAACCCTCAAAGGTTGCTAGCATCTCTGAATTTCAGGAGACTAATTTATTTAGGCAGAAAATTTCATCTTAAATTCAGGGATGACCTCATAAACTTAAAAACAAAACAAAACAAAACAAGCCCCGAATCCACAGCAGTTAAGACAGGACTTTCTGGGCAAATGGAGGACAGGAAGACACTTCATGGGAAGGGATCTCTGGCTCGTTCACATGCACGGAAGATGGTTATCACAGTACATAGACAGGGAGAAGAGATAGATGGCACGAAATACCATGGAGATCCCAGGACAAGTTATGCAAGTGGAGACTAGAGAGATCTCAATTTTTTCCACTCAAGAGTGAAGTGAGGGGAGCAGAGGACAAGCCCCTTGCCTGATCCAAGGTCCTCCTGTCCTGTTCATTTTGTCACTAAAAGGCACAGGGAGATAACCAATAAAGGCTGTTTGCTTTTCATTGAGCAAGAGGCTGCAACTCCATTTCAGAGCAGCAGGTACTCTGGATGCCTTGGCAATTCTTGGTTAATGTAGAGCATAACGTTCTTGCCAGCTAACTGATAACAGCATCCTGGGCCAAACCAACCATAAAACAGTCCTTGACTAAGGTCCGTATGGCCATGGGACATGATCTCTAAAATACAGGAACAAGTGTTGTGGCTCCAAGTTGCCTCATCTTCTGCCAGTAAAACTGAATTCCTCACGTGGCAGGACAAGGAAATACAGCAGGAATACAATTTCACCCAAACTGAAATTTTTGAGGTGGATTAAGTAAGCCACTAAATAGCCATTTTGGTAACAGGCTGTATTTTCTTCTAGTTCTCGCTTACCAGGTCCACACAAGACATTTGGAAGAACTGCTTGTTTTGTTCAAGAAGATAAAAACACATCTGGAAATGAAAAACCAGTGGAGCATACCTGTCATCACAGTAGGTGAATTTCATGTCCATGCTATGGCGACTCAGAAAGGTCTTGCTGTCCAGGGGGATATCGATGTTTGAAGGGTGCTGAATAGGCTCGCACATTATTATAAGGCAGGTGAGAAGAGGCTCCTTATACCCACACAGAGTGTGAGGAGGGCAAGTGTTATACACTTTAACTTGTCCAGTGCAGTGCAAAACCTGAAATAACAAGAAACAAACTTAGGATGTACTTTCTCTCCACATCAAAATGTCTATTAAAATCAAACCCACTTAATTTGGCTCAAATGTCGTACCTTCCACGTGGCAGACTTGAGGTTAACAGTTCTGCCTCTGTTGGTAACAGTGCATTTCATCCTCATGAAGAAGTCACGCTCAGTTGACATCTCTTTGCTTTTCTTTCCAAAGCCTGGCCCTGTATAAGGAAAAGGCAAATTAATTTTCTCATTTTTCTTCTTGATTTCTTCTACTTATAAGCATGAAGGATTCAACAGAAATAACAGACTAATTCTCAGGTAATTTACCAGCAGAGACCATCAAAGATGCATTGAACCTTGCAGAGCAGTTTGTAGAGCTCAGACCTAAAAGTTTAAGTGGAACTTAAATAGGACTTTGTGCATTTTAAGTCTATGTTTTAGCTTGCAGCATATGAATCTTTCCACAGCGTTGCAACTGAAAACATTATACCTGCCTAAACTTGATGACAGGAAAATACTAAACAAACAGTTCCTCAGTACTATCATATTTAAGCAATATTTGCAAAACAAAATGAATCTGCAAAGCACTGAATAACAGCTAATGATTACTGTAGGAACGAAAATTCCTTTTACCATGACAAACAGATCTCTACTGCTAGCCATTTACTTTGTTTGGTTATTTCAAAAACAAACAGGGACTTTCGTATTTTCATTATTACCATTTTTCAGACTCAGATTCTCTCGAATTTCTTCATGGTCACATGGATGAGTGAAGTCAAAAATGCTGTGTCCAGTGAGTTCCACCTGTGTGGAAGTAAGAGCTACACATAGCCAAATCAAAGCAGTAGCCAAATCAAAGCAATTGAAAATATTTATCTGTTTTTAAATACAATTGAAATGAAACTGGTCACTAAGTGCATTGGCAGGATACTCACAGACACAAATCCCACGACCCTCCCTTTGTTCATTCTATGCATAACTCCTCATTTTCTCCCCAGAACTATTCTCTTATCTTTGAATTTGCACAGTGCAGTTAACAGTCAACACCACTTGTTATTTTCTACACAGGAGACCACAAAGCAGAAAAGGGGGGGACCCAAAAGAGCAGCTCTATCCCCTCTGTCCCACAGTTTAAGGCACAAGTAGAATAAATGCCTTCTCATCTCCCCAGTAAGATCCTAGGAAGATCTCATCTCCCCAGTAAGATCCTCCCCAGTAAGTTGCCTAGGAAGGCAACTTTGCAGTAACCAAAGACACGACAACTTGATAGGAAGGGAGAGGAAACCTGCAATCTGCCCGAGAAATAAGACATTTTATTTCCAGTCTTTTTTGCAGTAACACACAGCTGGGTTTTCTGCATTTAGACATAAGAGTTGCTTCTATGAACTGTATTACAAAGACAGGAGAGCATAACGGAACAAGTTACCTGGGTAAGACCCATGTATTTGTTGACATTCTCTGACAAAAAGATCATGTCTCCATCCTGTGTCACCACGGCAATAAATCCCTCCAAAGCTTTCAGGTACAAGTTGTCCATCTGCTGGTCTGCCTCTAGTTCATTCTCACTGTCAGCACATACTGAGGGAAAAAAAAAAAAAAGGAAAAAAAAGTATTTAAAGCCTTCAGGTACCCCAGTCAGCCTTTTTTAACGCAAGCACATCTGATTACAAGGCAACAAAATATTTTTCTGCTGTTAAGATTTCCTTTCGACAAACCTCTTCTGGTGGGGTCTTCTGAACAGCATATGAAAAGGATGCCCTTATCACTAGAAAGGCAGGAGATACTTTTCTAAATGTTTTGGCAAATGCAAGACCATCTCTTCACCTTTTTAGCATGTTTCTGCAAGATGTGTTTCCAGTCCCTAACCCCTGCAGATGCAAACGACTGAAGTGCATCTTTGTGCATGTTCTCTTGGCCACTTGCAACATTTGTACCTCCTTACAGGCACAAGGAAGAGGGCAGGCCTTACAGAAGGTACATAAATCTGTGCATCCCTAACAAACACATAACAGGACTCTTCCATCAGGTCAGGCTTTCTAAGAAGTTCAAATACAGCTCCTACAAAACTTGCCTAAATAGACCTCTTCACTCAGTACAGGCACACCTGTTAACACTACTTTGAATAAAAAAAAGCAGAAAACTCCCTTGAAGTCATTCTGGGTAAATCTGTCACCCCATAAATCTCAGTATTCCTTGGAAATCCACAGACCCATCTCACTGATTGATACCTGCTTTTTCATCTGCAAACCTCAGAACTTCCTATGCTCCACTCCAAAACCAGACCAAAGTCTGACAAGTTTCATCACCCATCCCCACTTCCCCTGTCCTGCAAGGAGAGCCTCAGACTCTCCTTATGTCCTAGATGTTTGCCTGTGCAGATTCATGAACCCAGGGCACCTCACTAATTTCTGGGGAAGACATGCCACCTTTCAGCTGAAACTTAAGGCTGTGCTAGAATATTTATTACAGCTATTTTTTTTTTTCTTGGTTATACGTTTTCCTGGTACCTTTTGGCTGCAGTGTAGTGACAATCCATGGCACCACGATGCCCTCGTTGTGTGTGCTCCACATGGCCCATCTCGTGCCATGGGAGGCAGCACCTGGCAAAACTGCAGGCAAGGGGGGGAGGGGGCAGGCACTGCTCCTCCTGATGCCAGTCACACAAATGCCCATTTATTTCCCTTCTATGCTTTTAAGCATGTCTCAGCTCCATGAATAAGAAACTGTCAGGGAATGACGTGCTGACAGCTAGCATTGAAAAATTTCTGTGTAGGAGCTAGCCCATTAATTTCTTGGTATGTTTTATGGGAAACTTTGGAATTATTTTTTACAAAACCACTTAAAGATATTGTATCCAGTCTGCGTACCTCAGACATGCTGTGGTGAGCTTATCTTTACAGTTTTGTCAGTTAGCCTGCACACTGGTGATCAGTCATTGCAAATGCCATAGTAAGGCTCTGATTTTGAAGGGAAAAAGCAAGTAAAAGAAGAAAAAAACCCCACCTTATTGTCTCAGAATAAGGAATAACCAACTCCAAGATATAGGGCCATGGGTAAGTCCCATCTAGATTGAAGGTGCCCTAGAGCCCACGGGAGCAAGGATGCTGAGAGAAGAGCTGAAGTGATTCTGCTCTCCATGCTCCTTCCTGGTGGCAGAAGAGTGCACCCAATTGGGTCCACCACCAGTTCTGCTGTTCAGAGGCTCCAGCCATAACTGCATCAGCCTTACTTGCAAGAACAGTGGGACACAAGTTTCTTGGAGAAGTTGCTCCTCTAATGGTTTAATGTTGCAATTTCAGCTTACAGTTTGTTCTGCAGTACACATTTAGCACTTAAGAAAAGTAATAAATTTTTGTTCTTTTCCTCAATGAAACGGCACACTGATCATATTCCTTCATGTTTCTTGTTGAAATACTCATTTTGCAAGAAGTCTAGAAGCAGGAATAGAGCATTGCTCTGTAAAACGTTACATGGTTTGGGTTTGCTGTTTTTTGAATAGGGAAGAGATTGAGCCAAACTAATGCAGTTTTTACTTTGAAGCACTAAAGAGTGATGATTAAAGGATAAGTTTGATCTATACAGCTCCTGGAACTGCATCTGCTAGTGCCTGAGGACGGACTGCAAGCAAACCAAGAGGGATGAGCATTTGCAATGCAGAGCCCAGCAAGCACTGTTTGAAACAGGTTAAGTGGTGACAAAAACGATGCTGGCTGCTGCTGCTGCATCCTCCTGTTCCTCAAAACACCCCACCCTGGCAGCAGCCCATCATGCATCATCCAAACAAGGAAAGAAATGGACTCAGCCCTGGAGCTATGGCTAGCACTTGGTTTATCACCCTTTGCCTCTCAACAAGACTCTTAGCAGGGAAGAGAGGATGCTCTCTGGGGATGGCCAGCACAGGCTGGGGATTTATCATTTCACATCCCTGCACTGCAATTCTGGTACACAGGCAGGGGCCAGTTCCTCCTCAGTACAAAGCAAATGACTTCAGGAAATTACATCAGGACTAGCATTTAAAATACAAAAAATATACAATAATATATTTGAATAGTATGCACTTTGACCAAACTGACATTTCGGAAAGGAAAAAAAAAGGAGAAAAAAAAAAAGAGGTAAGTGACCATCTGCTCCCAAGCTTGTTTCTGCTGTGTAAAGAATGTCAAGGGTCTTTTTTTACTTTTCCGGAAGCAAACAAATGGTTTATTCAGCAGGGATCATGGCTATAGCCCAAGACAATCAGCCAAGTGTGGGTTCAGAGAAAAAATGACTTTTCAGCTCTAACCCCAGACCCTCCTTTCCATTTTTTTTCCCAGCTCATTAAGTTTGCATTAACAAAACATGACCATTCAAAGGCAGGAAGGCTATTCAAAGCATTTGTATTCTTAAATGCCTCCAACAGTGAAAGACAAACACTTTACTTGTATTATCAGATGATTAAGTTTGCTTTTCCATGTATATAAATTATATTACTTATACAAACACACACAGAGGACATGGATCACTCACATCAGGGCTGCAGGTTCAAAACCGTAAGGTCCGAGCTGAGCACAGCACTTAAAGATACAGTCAACTTTAAAGCATGTGGTTACAGGGGTTTGTGGGATCAGAGTTCACTGTTTTTATTAAAATTATCTTCGTCCAGCTGGAGGCATCTGTGATGTGGACAGGGAGGAGGAAGAGAAGATTGTGCTGCTGTGCAGCCCATCTAACCTAATCCAAAAGCATGACCAAAGTGCTTTGCAGACACACTCCACAGGTAACTCAGTATACCCCACTGCACCCCTTCCTTTCTCCTCAGCAGCCTGGCTGCAGCAAGAAAGGGGAGCTGGCAGATATATGTTTCTTGTAGTACTTAATAGGGCATGCTCACATTTCAAAGACGAGGAAACTGCAGGCACTATCAGGCACATAAAGGTGGGTGCCAAGTACCTCCAGAGCCACTCTGCTGCTGTTGCCCATCTATTCCTTTCCTGTCCCCCCAGCAGCTCCAGCACTGGGGAACACACCAAAGGTGCTCATGTATTCCACTGTTTCCAAGTTCTTTGCAAACACAGCCTCAGAAGGTGTCATCTGTGCTAACCTGCTGAAGCAGATCAGCTACCTGAGGATCCTAAGTCTGCAGCAAAGAAATACGCTGGGCTGCACTGTGGCTGCCCTGGTATGCCCTGTATCAGATAACTTGGTATAATTATAGTAATATAAATAATTAAAAGGGGTCCCTCCTATGGCTGCAGTGTCAGCATTAGAGCACGTTCCCTTTCTCCCGTGGAAACCACTAGCTACTAATGCACAGAGAATATACACACTTTAGGAGAGTGATACATCAGAAACAATTCAGTCATTGCCACTAGCAAAAATCTGGTTTGTTTCAGAAAGAATCTGAAACAGATTCTGATGCAGATGCAAAACAAATAATGGCATGGCTACTGCAAGCTCCTCCCTGAAATCCCTATTGTGTTTCACTTTGCTTTAAATTGTCTCCATTAATTTACCTTGGAGCTGAACTGGAGCATTAGCATAAGAAAATTCAGCTTCAGATGGAAAATATTTGAGAAAGCTGGGACCAAATGGAAGTGGGAAGTTAGCATGAGGAGGTGAGAGCAGAACTTCAGCCTTGGGTTTCCAACAGGTCTGAGGTCACTTTATCCAGAGAGCAGCACCTCATGTAGACTTGCCAGGTTTTTGCAGGTCTTCAGGAACGGTAAGAGTGGGACACAGTTTATACTGGTTTTTAGGGAGTGGGGCTTTTTTTGATTGTTTTTTGTTAGTATTGCATTCCAAAACAGCTGCTAGGTAAATTTTGAAATAAGGACGAGTTTCTTGTTTTTTTCCTACAACTTCCACCTCCCCTCAGCTAAAGGGAGTACCTCAGTTCAGGTTCCATGACAGTATAGCAGGGAGACTGGACTGCAAATATGCCAGTTTAAATTAATAGCATATTCAACAGAATGAAGTGCTGTAATATTCATATTATAGCTACTTGATGGACCCAATCTGAGATTGTGTTCATGTAATGCTGGAAAGCCCATACAGGAGGAGAATCCCTGTCTAGGGGAGACTAGTAGATGTTGAAACATGTCAAAAAGCCTCATAAATCTGCTGCTATGGCTTTCCTGGGATGACTGTCAGAGCTACAGGAGAACCAGGAACAGAGCAATGGTGTCCCATGTCCCAACATTTGATGGGTCATCCACTGCTCACTTTGCCCCAAGGCAGTATTTCTTGAATTTTAATACAGTGTTTTTTAGTCCATGTCTAAGTCTGTATTAAATTTTGGCAAGTATTTATTTTGACAAATTTTCTAATCACCAAATAGAATTTATTCATTGACAAGAAACTTTGAACTGTAATGGCAAATGCTTATTGCAGTGTTTATGATAGCCTTTTATGCTAAAAATAACTTTTGTAAACAAGCTTTGATTAATTCTCACTGTCAGGATGTGCACTGTTCCCAAGTTTAAGAACACTTTTTCCGTAGATGCTTGCTCATTTCCTTCAGTCCAACCTCTTGGAACGAGTCTGACGACTCAAAAATCAGGCTTCTCCTTAGAAGAAATAACTGTGCAGGTATAAACAACCTCCTAGAAAACAGCCTGTAACTCCTCTCGACACCTTTGATCTGACTCAAAGGGGTCTTTCTGGTCAGTTCAGAGGTAGACAATGATAAAATGTGTTTCTACTGGAGGTCACATCATCACCTGCACAGAATTTTCCTGGCTTTGTCTCTCATCCTGGTTCCTATAAGTACCACAAAGTTGCTTACATATTGTGCATAACTGATATCAGGCTACAGCTGCCATTCCAGTGGAGTGTTGTAAAACCTGCCTGACACCAGCAGGCAAGAGTTAGGGAAGATCTAACAGCAGCTTCATCCTTCATCAGAGAGAGAAGCTTTGAGATGGACTTCTTGTTTTCCATCAAAGGAAAGTGACTGATTTTTTTTTTCCCTTTTTTCTGTCTTGACAGGGCAGTACATCCTGTTCAAGGGGATATTTTCAATGTGTTCAATAAAAGCTTTCAATTTAGATACATCAAGAAAAAGCTACTCTTAAACTTGAAGCTTCCTGAAGGGCTCTTATCTCCAAGTGCACAAGCAATCTTGGATAAAGAAAACACTTATGGTTAGTGTTGTTTTGATTGCAGAGTTTGTATCTAGCCAAATCATTCAAATGCTGCTCCCAGGAACTTGCTTGGAGTCCTGCAGCCATCGGTGTTGAATGTTGGGCATACAGCACCCATCAGACCAGGAGCTGAGTCCCATGGGACCTTTGGGTGCACCTTCCCTGAGAGGGGACATCACTTCAAGCAGCTGAAGCACTCAGCACCCGACTCACTCTCATTCATAGCAGCATGGTTGGCATAAAACTATTTTTCCAATTTAATAAAAGCAACCAAGTAGACATGCTATTTTTACAGCACTGTTTTATGCCACAATGGTCTGACATTAGAGGCAGCTTGTCCAGACATTCAAAAACAATGCCCACATCGGTTCTCCCTACAGTCTGTCCTCTCCCTTAAAAGCCTAGAGAAAAGCTATTTTTTCCCCTTCTGCTCCCTGCTGGCTTTCCGGCCCTGTTGTCTCCCTCCCTTGAAACCTTCACACTGGCTTCCTTGTGGCCTCCCTTCTCCCAAACAACTTCCTGTCTGTATCCCTGTTCCCTCCCCGTTTCTGCTGTCTGCCTGCACAAGAACAACTCCCAGCCAGTTTCCTTTGCTGGATTTCTGCACAGAAAAGACACCCGGGTGACCGCACAATTGGGATAGGATTAAGGCAAGCCAATAAAATTGTGTTTGCCTGATTATCCTGATTAAAAAGTCCATGGTCCTGGCACAGAGAAACTCACTGTATTAAAGAGTTCTGGTTCCTGTAACACCTTTAGCATCAGCATGGTTCAAATAAACACTTAAAATTATTGGCACTGTGCATATACGCTTCCTAAAATGGATTCTCCTCCTCATTTTCAGACAAAAAGAGAACATCTGAGGCAGCCTAAGCAACTGTCACAATGTTAGCTGTTAACCAAGGCAGCCATTCTTTAGCAAAAGCCATTATTTCTCCTTTGCCATGTATTAGCTCCCAAAAAAACCATTAGCCTTACTTACTAGCTATACTAGAAAATAATATGGGAAAAGTACTGCTAAGAGTTTTTATGACCACACTAAAGAACATAAGATCCCAAATCTAAAAACTCCAATACTGATAAGCATCAGAATGCCTATTTTCAGCATCAATTTTATGGGATCAAAACCTTTACTTGAAATGAGCAACGATCAGTTCTAAATTTATCCCAAACATTGAATGTGACGATGGCAAAAATGTATTATGCCAACAGAATTAGGAGACATCTTGAAAAATATTTAAGATTATCATAATTAAATATTTCTACTTAGCATTCCAATTATACTGCATACTGTTCTGTGCACAACATGGAAACAGTATTATAAAGCTATTGTTTCAGTTTGCTTCCTGTGATACTAATCTCAATCAGGTCGTCAGACGAACAGCCTGCATTTCTAAATGTTAAAGGCTTCCTCTCCAACATTCCCACACAGAATTGCCTACTGTGAAAATCAAAGGGAAACGTGTTACTAAGTAAAGCAGCAACTTTTATAAAGCAAAACCTGGTATTTTTTACCCTTTTGAACTCTGAGATACACAACCAGCTATTTCCTATTATGATAGGATACAAGGGCCAAGCTCAGGCCCTGCAACGCCTGCAGGAGACGTGCACTCTGCAATCCAGAAGTCAGGATTTTTCGAGGCACGTAGCAGGAGAGCTCTCAATGAGGGCTCAGATTCAGGGCTCTGCCATTCACCTGCTGGAAGAATGTGGGCATAGATTTCCCTAGGTCTTGGCTTCCCAACAGATAAATGATCATTATGCGGACACAGCTAACAAAACAGCCCGAGTTACACAAGTGAAAAGCCCTAGTCCAACTCAGGGAATAATAGGAAGGGGTATGAGACACTCAATGCCAGCAGAGTGAGACTGGCAAGTTGCCTATGGCCATCCCCAAAATCCCACCTGGAGCATCAGCTTGCAGAAAGATGAGGGTACAGTCCTGGGAAAGGCCTTGTTCTCTCTGCTTCAGGCAAAATTGCCTTAAAACAGAGATGTGTTTGAGAATCGTGCCCACAAACAGTAACACAAAATAAAATACGGTGTGCTAGTAGGTTTTGATAGACTAAGTAAGAAACAAAAAAAATGGTAATCAAGCAGTAGCTTTTTCTCTGTCGCATTTTGAAGCTTTTTTTCCAAGCTGCAGCAAATGTCATTTCAATATCCAAATTCCTGACAGAACAAATACACTCACTTAACTCTAGTTTACAATTAGATGTCCAGCCCAAATAATCAAAGCCATTTCAATAAAGACAACATAAAGCAAAGAGGGGATTTGCAGGCTGGTGTGGGCATTTGCTTCTATGCAGTTCCATTTCCCCATTTCCCAGTTCATCCATCAAGAGATGACACAGTGTTCCCCCAGCTCCCTGTCAATCAAACCAGACTTCTCAAATGTAACAATATATTTATGGTGAAATTCCAGTCTCCTAAACACTCACATGAAACCTTTGCTGCAGCTTTGCTTGGGGCCCAGAAAGGGTCCAAAGCAAAAGAACAGAACAAGCACAAACATCACCCAAGCCCGTTTTCCATCTTGCTTCCCACTCGTCAAAACAGGATAAGCAGCAAATCTCTTGATCTGTGAGCCTCCAGCTGCATCAAAAACCTACCTCTCTGAATTAAACTGGACAGCCTTCTAGTGAAAGCCAGTGTCCTCATAAAGACAGACATTATTCAGAGGTCCACAAAGATAAAATCTTTAACTTATGTGTTAGCTATATTCAGAATAGCAGATGAGCAGCAGACAAGGCTTTCTGACTTGAGTTCTTTAATTATCATGTATTTTCATGATCAGAAAATAATACCCAAAATTTCCAGAAAATCCATCCTTTTAAAGTTCAATTCCTCAGAATTGAAGCATCTAAGATTTTGAAACCCTTATCTACACCTCTGGTGCCTAAAGATGCAGCCATGGACAAATCTGCATTTTTACTAACAACACAAATTTTAATGAGAGGATTTACTCCAAGTTAATATTTGGACTGAGGAAGTGAGTGCATCATATTTAAGACTAAGCAAATAACTAATATAGAGAGAGCATGAAATGTTAAAGCACAGCCTGTCACTACTGTAACATTTTGTTTCCAGAGTATTTTCTGCTTCTGGGTACTGGTGGTACTTAAAGAAAATGTGTATTGTCTACATGAATCACATTATTTTTCAAATACCATCACAGAAATATCATATCTTATGTGTATGTATGAATATTATACATGCATACTGAGTTGTCCATACTATCAAATAATGAGTCCAAGCCTTAACACCATATAAGCATCAAAATAAATGTATTAGTCAGTAGATTTTTCCTCACAAATGTAAATTCATTTGACAAGTTCACTTTAATCTTAGCAGGTTAGCAAATGTGTTTTTCTGATGATGACTGCATCCAACTCTTTCATGTCAATTTTCACAGGCACGCACATTACTTATATTATTGGTCACAGCCTCTCAGAAGTTTACTTTTCCTATGGTGTGTCAGTCTCCAGTTTGTGCCATATAAATATTTGAAAAGCTGAGGCTGTGTTTTTATGAGAAAGTTACTAACAAATTGGCTTTGTTTAAGAACATTTACCTATTTACGCAACTTCTTCAAGTATTAGTTACATGACAAAATCAGAGATGATTTCCAAACACTGTTCAGCACAAAAACTTTTCTTTTCACAGACATACATGATAAAAGCACATTCTAAAAGGCAAGGTAAAAATACCTACATTTTGTACAGTAGGCTTCAACAAAAGCCAAAAAAAGTGCTACAAGAAATTACGAGTACACAAAAGCAGAACTGAATTTGCCATATCTTTCAGACTAACCAACAACAAACCAACAGCAAATTCAACTACAAAATGGGATGCTTCCTAATAACATTTTTTAAAGTAATTGCTCTCATATGACTCAACTTTTCTGTGTAGAGGAAGTGCAATCATGACCTTATTGGGAGTCTTGCCATTAATGAAGGAAAAGACAAAATTCTGGGGTTACCATTCACAAACAATGCAGGCATTGTTTTCTTAATGTATTCTTGATGCTGATAGGTCACTGTGTGAAAGTTCTGGAAACATCAGTTGTTTTCATTGATCTTACAGGCTACTCAAGCCACGTATTTCCGTCAAAGTGGTTATTCAAGTATAGGAGCAAAATAAGAATATTCCTAATTTTATCAGTTTTCACAGGCTATAAAAATTATGCTAGTTCACATTTCCTACTAATTTAGCATGAGCAAAACTCTGATGGTATAGAATCCACTCCCATCAAGTATTTAGAAGTTGTTTTAGCTATCTTAGTGTAGCTTGTTTAAAGCTACCTACCTACTACTCTTTGTCAGTGGATAGCACAATTACTCCTTTCAAACGAAGTATTGGACCTTCAGAGCATCTCAGCTGCTCTTTGAATGTGCAGGCACAAACATGCTTGCCACACCAAATCAAAAATTATTTGTTTCAGCATGGAAGCTTAAGGCATATGTTTGAATTCTGATTAAACTCTTAAAAGCTCAAATTCTCGTAACTGAGATTAATAAACCACATTCAAGAGTTCTCAGAGGTTGTATTTAGGGAGGCAAAAAAACCTAAACTAATTGTTATTTTGGTAACCCTGTAGTCAGAGAGGAGCATGCATAATCTTACCAAGCTGCCATCAGCCAGCCCAGACAGCTAACTTCTTTTAGGCAGTTCTTACCTGAAGACAAAAGCTTATGAGTCCGTAGGAAACTGATTGCCAGGCGCATTATGGATGCCTTGTCCAGGTGGGAACTGATGTTGTGGGGCAGGGGCAGCTCATGTGCCAGTTCATAGAAAACCTCGGTCTCTTTGCTTCTTCTGCATCTTGCTGCATCTCTCGATTTCTCCTTCCTCCGTTCAGAACTGCTCCTGATAGGTAAAGAAGAGAAAGGAAAAAGCATTTCTTGAAATGGAATTCTCAACTTGTGAGGCATTTACAACAGTGTATCTTCTCAGCAATGAATCCATTCTGTCAAGTGTTTGAAATCAATTGGCCAGGCTTTAATACCTATTTGTGCCATTTAAATGGGAATTAGGAGAGGACTGCCACAGCTGGAAAGGGCTCCCACTGTACATGAGTCAGCCTTTGAACGCCCTGAATCCCCACACAGTACAACAGGATTGAGATCTGCCTTAGGCAAGAGATTCAAAATGAAACAGCAAGCCATTACTTCTGGGATTCAGGAAACATTAATTTTTTTTTTGTTTGTTCCATCTAAACTTACTTACTCTGGGACAGGGTGGCAATCCATTTAAAAGCTAGAATAATTACAGTGAATACGGCTGTGACATAGATACAACAATGTTGTGGAGTTTCAGTGGCTGCACTCCACATTAAAATAAAAGTAGTAGTAGAGTATCAAATTATGTTGGTCTATAGAACTGTCTCAGCTCTTAATCCAGAAAACTTGTCCAGAAAGCCATCTTCCTTTGACCATGAAGGGCACACAATGAAAAATACTGTTACTTGCAAGATAGCCCTGACAGCCCTTCTTTGGAGAAGCTGTTCTAATTAAATCACCATCTCTCCATTGTCTATGAAAATAGATTCCTTCTTGAGTAAAATAAATAACCAATAAAGCCAACCTTCTTCAAACTCCATGGACAACAGAAGGGCAGGAAATAACAAAGGGGAAGACATTTTATGAAGCAAGAATGCAAATTTAAGCCACCAAGGGACATAACGCTATATTTAACATGTGAGAAGCACAAGGAATACACTTATAATGGTTCTGGGATAGGGTATTTTAAGAGCAAACTCAACTGACTCTAAGATTCTTTAATGAAGTACAATTCTTATTTCAGAACATGAAGCATCTGAATCCATTTAAAACTATGAGTCATTTCAACCCCACGTAGCTCTGCTGATACTACAAGTTCCTACACTTGCACGAGTTGAGGTTTTGCAGTTGAGGATCACAGACACCAACACAAAATACATTTCTTTTCAGGCTGACTCTTGCAACAGTCCGCCACCAGTGCTACTTGACTGAGCACAGAACAGGGTGCTAAGTAGAACAGTTCCACTCTTTTTGCTGTTTTGGCTGCACATGCTTTTCTGGAATCACCAGCAGCACCTGCCACCACTTGCAAGGCTCCCAAAAATGAAGCGGCTTATAACTTGTTTTTTCCAACATCAATATAAAATAATGAGCCTGTAAACTAAAAATGGACCAACCAAAAAAAACTCCACCCTATCAAAACAAGGAGTTTCAATAAATAAAATTTGTTGCATGAAGATTATGATGAAAACAAGTATTAATTGCATCACTTAATTCTAGAAACTGTTTCAATCATGATTGGTTTCATGCAAAACTGCCTAAAACAGAGAAAGAGTATTAATCCATAGTAGAGTATTCTAAAGAATATTACTGTTTCTTGAAGACCTAGACAGTCTGCAAAAGCTTCTAGCATTGAAACCACAGGAGGCTTCATAAATTAGTAAGAAGGAAAAACAGCCAGGACATGCATTAAATGCCAAGAGTAAAGTCACAATAAGGTGTTTGCTGGGGTTCAACAAGGCTGGAGACTCAACACCATCATTCAAAGCAGGAGGGAGCACACAACACATCAGCAGAGCCCTTGTGCTGCAAAATACAAGAAGCTGGGCACATATGTGGGATCAGACATGTGCTCATTAGTGGGTGTGCTAACAGGGCAAGGGGGCTCAAATTCTTACTGTATCTTCTCAAGATCAGTGATCAGCCCTCAGCAAACCTCTTTCACAATTATTTTGCCCAAGGTGAATGTTTTATAGCATGGTCTCTGTTACAGGAGGCGTGTGCTGGAGGAGACCTACACACATTTCAGTACATAATGGCAGGATCCAACTACAATAATTACTTCAGGGGTATTGCTGAAGCCAACACCAACCCACCAAAGTTTAAAGGAAATTCACAAGGTGACACTAACTCATTACTTTTCTCTTTGCTAAGTAAGAGTCCTACTACATCCATGTTAAAAAAGAAGTCCCTTCTTACAACTGTCTGAGAAGATACAACAAAAAATGCCCCATGTTCTCCTGGAGCAGGTGGTGGCTATAGGAAAGTCATGTATAATACTTAG
This sequence comes from Rhabdornis inornatus, assembly GCA_013397075.1. NCBI lineage: Eukaryota > Metazoa > Chordata > Aves > Passeriformes > Rhabdornithidae > Rhabdornis > Rhabdornis inornatus. The sequence goes on along the minus strand of VWZS01001838.1, from coordinate 767,076 downwards.
ACTGATGGTACTTTCAGAAACACGTCTTGCTCTCTAAAGAAAAATGTGCCTATTCTGTGCCTATACTGATGCTAGACTGGGAACAAATCTCAGTTTCTAATTATACCAAGAAAATAAAAGAGTTGAAGCAAAACAAAACCAAACAGAACAAGAACTATGTAGCAGTATTTGAGTATTTCCCATTGTCACTTGAAAAATATAACTTCAACCATAAATGTTTGAGCTCTGTTCTAAATCTAGAGGCCACAATTTTCACATTAGAACCAACTTGGGCAAAACAAGATCCAATCCCTCATTTAATTACGAAACTTTGGGAACCAAGGCCAAAGCCAGGTCACAATTTACACAGTAAAAACAGGTTGTATAAGACAGGGTCTCACATGCCAGCACTGCAGCCACAAAGAAAAATATTTAGTTTTCTAACCTCTGTAAATATAATTTTGAAGTGTGGCTAATGAGACAAGCTGGTTTCAATAACTATGGGTTGCTTAAGGTTTCTAATAGTTAACACTATGAGCAGAGAAAGATGTTTTATCTGTTACAGATGCTTTCCCTCAACACTGCTTCTGACTGTCCTGCTGAGGTCCTCTGCAGAGAGACATCTCTCTTCATTACACACCACACAAGAGCTTTCTCACATCAGAAAACAAGGGGAGGAATCAGCCTGCCTGATTGCTTTCAAAAGACTTTTCTGCTCATCCATTATAATTTTAAATAAACAAACAACTTGCCCATTGAGCATTTTCCCTTGTGGCTTCCTGCACCTCGATTTTCCTCCCCATCTCCTCTCACACAGCACACCCTCGAGTCGTGTTGCTATTGTAGCCAGGGCAGTGTAAGCCCAAGACCCAAAATGCCCCCATGCCATTTCCCCACTCAAGACCTCCATCTACACTTGCTTGCTGTGCCTCCCAGGGATGTCCATGTCAAAGATGGTCATCCTGTGCTTACTTGTCCTGGTTGCAAAAGACTCCCAAAATTGCAGTTGAGTGACAGAATTCTGCAAAGAGCAGTATTTTCATGATTTTTGTTTGCAGACTGTAGGCCATATATAATAATTCTCTCTGCAGTTACCCCCACATGATTAGCATTTCACCCTGGGTGAGGTCAGACCACCCATAGCTGGAGAGTGGTAAAGTGACTGCTCAGCAACCTGCATGACTGAAGGCCAGGAGAAAAGAAAGGCTGACACTGAATCCTCTTCACACATCACCCGGGCAATAGAGGCCTGAGCTCTACCTAATTTATGAATCATTCCCTCCTAGCACATAAACCACCCACTTATGTGGCAGAAAGAGAGCACACGCGTGCGTCACCACTTGGAGAAAGCAACGCAAGCAGAAAACTCACTCACTCCGACATTTCTAAAAATGCAGAGGGAAGAGCAAGCCACCATGAATCAAGCCACCCATACACTGGCCCAAAGCCCCAGGGTAAGCCTCCAGGGAGCTCCTGGACACTTGCTCCTTCTGGAGTCCCAGGATCAGGCAGGATAAGACTCAACTGAGCTGCACATGCACCCTCACACTGCAATCACAGCATAACTGGTCCCAATAAACCAAGAAAGGAATGGAGAAGCTTGAATTTCTTTTGGAAATGGAGCAGCCAAGCTGAGGAATGGTGACTCCATTCAGGACTTGGCTACATAAAAGATGGTCAGGAGACTTGGGAAGGAACAGGGAGGTGCCACCTCCCAGCAATGATTCTCCCAGGGCTACTGGATGATGCGTCAGTGCTGCACTGCTTATGGGCGTGCAATCCATTGGGAATGGAAGAGTTCTGGAGGTACAGGCAGTTCTGTGACACAGAACACAAGTACAGCACTGTACCCTCAGGATGGCTGTTTACATGATTTCCCACTCCCTCCTGGTAGGTTTAGTTTGCACTCTGAAAATAGAATTTATGGGCCAATGCACGTGAGAAAAGATGACAAACAACTGGCAACTGTTAGTGCTCCCAGGTGAAGCTTCCATATTTTAATAAGCAGTTCTCCATGCTCCTCCCTAGAATCCAAACACCAAACTAGTCCCAAGGGTACACCCATGCCCAGGAACAGAGCTCTTGATCCCACTGGGTGCAAACACCCCAGGTGATGCAGGAATGCCTTGCATGGATCCCAGGAGCCAGATTCCTATCTCTTTGCTCATGTCCGGCAGGCCCTTGCAACAGAGCTTCACTGAAATCAGCAGGAATGCCTGCAGACAAAGGTCTTGCACACCTGGGGTGAAGATCATAATCTGACTTTCTGAAGCCTCTCTTACTGCAGAACTGGAAACTTCAGGGATGGCAACTTATTAGCAAAACCTGAAGCCCCACATAACCCATCTGGTTTAAACAATCCTGCAAAACTACCATGTCAGTTTAGAAATTACCTTCCCAGTGCCCACTGCTGTGACAGCTCCGGGCTCCAGCAGCCAGGAAACCAGCTGAGGCAGCCAGCCTCAGCCAGGGGCTGCACTGCTGCCACTATCCTGGTGCAGCATCCTCAGAAGGTACCTGTGACCTAGAGAGAGGAAGGATCAGCCCCACAGAGAGTGGGGGCACACAGATCATCCCCCGCCTGGGAGCTTTGGCACATGGCGTCACTCACTGATCCTGGGTTTGGTTAGGCACCCACACAATCCTCCTCAGCTCAGCAGCCAGGGACTGAACTCAGGTTTCAGTCCTGTTTCCACTGACTGTGACTGTATTCACTCTCAGCAGTTTCAATCCCACCAGTACTTCATCTCCACCAGTAATCCCTGCCCACCATCTCCACCCACACACCTGCCTGGTCCTTCCCACGGGCTGTTCCAACCCCCTCAAAGCCCTCGGTACCCACTCAGCTGATGAGAGTGCCAGGCAGTCATCGTCAGGGGTCCTCCCTTCTGTCAAGGACATTGGTGACCTCCTCTAAGCTGATGGAGGGGACTTGCCAGGACAGCAATCTTCTGCTTGGGGTTTCTCTGCTCTTCACAAGTCCATGTGGGTCGATACTCAGGTTGTATACACACACACACGCACGCTTGTTTAAGATTCAGCAGTGCAGCAACTGCACTGAATTACACTGCCACTGTGCAGGCTCCAGATCACAGAAGTTTTCAGAGAAACTGAAATGCATACCTTGCAGAAAAATATCTCGCAAGTAACCCGGTAGCTTTCAGTCGTACCTACACTCTGTGTGACACATCCGGACAGCACTTTGAATTATGCAGTTCAGACAGACCCGCTTGAGTTTACTTCATGATTTTGGTGACCCTTGGACTTTGCTTCAAACTGCCATGTATGCAAGCCAGTAAAACAACAGGCATATTACTTTATATCCAATGGCTGGTAATTAAATGTTTCTAGCTTCAGCACTTTAAAGGTCAAGAATCCACAGTTAATTAAGTTGTCACATGAAATTTCTCTAGCAAATGCTCATTTTGAATGGTTTAAAGCATCAAATGCTAACTTGCAGAACAAGAAAAATACATTCTGTGGATGCAAAGATAAGAAAATACTTTACAGTACAGATAAATGAAAAATCAGAGGCTTAGCATAAAAAAAATTCAAACTAAAACCTGAAAAAACTCAATAAAAGTATTTTAACAGACAGTACTACCTTAGATAACAAAAAAGATTTATTTCAAACTAGCAAGTCCATTTTTTGCTGAGTTTATATTTTGCGTTACTTTCTGTTTGGTAAATCCCTAGTTGATTTGAACCAGAATAATAAAAAAGGAGTTTTGCTGACTGTGAGGCACTCCACAGCTATCTCAGAACCACACCACTTGACTGCTCCAGAGATGTGCTTGCAGACACCAAGCACGCGGCAGTCATGCTTACTTAGCCTTAAAATTCCTTTAAGAAGTATTTGTAACCATTCTACCTGACAAGCAGTTTATTCTGGATGGCATGCTGTGCTTTTGAAAGCTCCCTCCGTTAAAGTAATAAAAGTGACCATCGGTAAATAAAAAGTGCTGGAAGCAGCAATTTACTTACTCCCCACAAACTCGGGCCAAACTAGGAAAGCTGTGAAGGAAACCCATACACAGTGCCATGCAGATCCCTCCTTATACCTCTTTCCAGTGAAAATAGCTATTTCTAAAGCCTCAGAAGACACCAGATGCCCAGGTTCAGCACACCAGCAAGAGCCAAAGGAAAGGAAAGGACACAGAGTTATTTTTCAGGCAGAAGAAAAAAACCCAAAACCAGTCTGAAATACGTGGAGTGCTCATGGAGGGCAAGTGCTAAAGCAGCGTTCCTGCCCACTGGGATACAGTACCCAGTACACAGACAGAACAAACTCAAAGGATGCCAAAATGGGGAATTTGTTAATAAAGGAAATGAAAGTTCGAAGGTAACAAGAAAGGCTACTAACAGAAAGGGCTATTACAAAAAAAAAGGAAATTAAGTATCTTCCACCCTTCCTTTAAAGCTGCCCTAACTTACAGTAAGTCACCACAAGCTCCTTGGCTTGTTCGAGGAATTTCTTGTGTTTCTGTACATGCAAATTAAATAACAAATGCTTGCTAGTTCAGCAAAGCTTGGCACCTACTGCCATAGCAATATTGATGCAATTCCTTCACCAAAGTTTAAAACCAATGGTGAGATGATAGGAAAATGAGAAATCTGAGTGTCTCAGTGACAGAGGAGGGAAGAAGCATTAAGAGTGAGGAACTCACTTCCATTCTCATTAGGACACATTAGCACAGCCAGGAATAGGTTTTCTTTACAGGGGATAAATTAATATGTACTTTAAAAGCACACATAAGACTACAACTTCTCCAGTGTCCGAAGCTCTGATTGTATCTTTAGTAATAATAATTAAAATGTATTTGGTTTGTATTTTATTTATTTTCATAAACATTCTTGGCACTGGTTTCTGAAAAAAAAAAAGAAAAAAGGTACTAACACAAAACGCATTATACCTATACAGTTTTAAAATGTTTATAGCACTGGCATCTTTTTTATACCACTAACTGCATTTAATGCAGCTACTAAAAGAAAAACACTTTGCAAGTGCAATTTAAGGTATCACTGTAAATACTAAAGTTATCACAGCAACTATGTAGCACTTTGGAAGTTCAATGTTGCAAACCTCACTGAGGCAGCAGGAGCACTGACATTTTTGAAAGCATTTAGGTTCACAATATGTCAACAGAGTCTGATAAATTTAATCACAGTAAGCAAAACAATGTCTAAGGATTTATGTTCTTCCTTTTTTTCTCTGGTTTTATGAGTACCTTGAACAGAAAGATAAGTATTAGGATTTCGGCAGCCATTAATCTCTTCCTGGATTATTTTACAATGCTGAGAGTGCCAGCCTGTCCCACAGTTGCCACGCCAGCGCAAGCCTGGTACCTCAGAGGATGTGCCAAATGCTTTGTGTCTGGGGCAAGGCACAGCCCCATGGAACCACCTGAGGCCCACAGCATGCAGAGAATATGCCAGGCTGCTGATCAGCTCGTAGAGCAGATAATGGCACTGCCTTTTTGCCTGTATTAGGGCTAGGTGACTTTACTCTGGCTTAGTTTTCAGGAAGTGCAGTATCCTGCTCCAAGTAACTGCATGCTCTGAAAGCACCAATGCTGCTCACAGAGGGTCAAAACAGCTCTGGGTCACCTTTGCAAAACTGCTGCAGCCCACATTTAGAACAGATCAGTCAAACACATCCTCCATCTTCTTAAATATTAAGGACATTTCAAAAGAAACAAGGAGGGCAGCATATGGTCAAATCTCAGGGGACCAGCCAATCATCTCAGCTCAGGTCTTCCCTTCCCAGACTGGTTTTGCACTGCTCTGCTCCATCAAGATCATGGATTCCTTCCCTGTGGCAATCAACTCTGACACCAGCCAAGACAAGGCAAGCTTCAGGCCCAGCACCAAACACTCTAAACAACACAACAGAAATGACTGTTTCAACATTGGCCAAAACTGAACTGCTTTTAAATCAGCCAATTTTTTTTGTGGGTGATGAATGTATCACTCTGCTTTTCTGTCCTGGAATCCCACTGCAGTGGTGGGGATAAGCTTGGTTATGACAATGCACAACCCCAGATGTCTATCAATGATTTGTGTTTGAGAGATTGCAGATCCTTATCTTGGGGCATTACTTGTAGTAATCAGTCAATTTTGACAGCTAATCTAGAGGTCCATACACATTGTTGCTCAAAGGCTCAGCAGGTATTGCTAAGATCTGTTTTCAGATAACCCAACTATTTACCTACTCTAAAAAATACATATGAAAGGATGTGCTTTATCTCTTCACCAGCGGGTTAAAGCTAAAGGTGAATGAAGTGCAGTTTGCAGGCTGGGGCAGGGGGGGTGGGCCTGCAATTAAATTCAGAACCAGCCCTATTTTTCGATGGGGCACTGACCACATCCCCAGCCCATACCGAACCACAACCGGCATCATTTAACAAGATAGCGCAACTGCAGGTGAACAGGGACAATTTTTCAATTAAGCTTTCTTTCAAGCCTAAGGGACAATCATTGCCATTGCATGACTTTGCTATCAGTGGCATGCTTCAGCCCCAAACCCACTCAACCATAAACAGTTCAGAGAGTGGCGTGGAGCATTGTTGACAAATCCCAAGTTTTACAGTCTAACTCTGTGTTGTGCCTTGGGCAATACCCACCAACATTTGTGGGGGCAAACCCTGGGGCTTCAGGAGGCTTGGACCAGTATCTCATGACATTTTAGCTCGTTGTGCTGACACATTTGCTGACAGGTTCACACAAGGCGCCTTTGTGGGTACGAACAATGAGAGAGGCCTGCACAGCACAGGAAAATGGGTGGTGACCACCAAGGGCTGGAAAAAAGCCTCTTTCAAAGGAAGGTCTTTGAAAACATTCATTACACCCCACCCAGCTATTTTCACTACAATATTTCAGTACATAAAAACAACACAGGGAAAATAAACAGCCCACCCTTCAATATGTTGTAGGTTCTTCAACCCCTGAAAAGAAATCAGCAAGCCATAAAGATGCAGAAATCTTCACCAAAAACAGCCACATAAGAGGCCATCCACCAAAATCTCTCCACACCACCTTTCTTCTCTCATGCATCTCCAGGCTCTCTATGTAAACTGACTCAAATAGACATCCTAATTTTCAGACTAAAATTGAAATTTAAAAGCATATTGGCTAGTAAATACATGATAGCAAGCATTTATAGGGATTGAAAAGTAACTGAACTGACACAGTTGAAAGAATTGCTATATAGTTCACTACAATGCATTTCAGCTGTGATTTTTTTTCCCTACCAATTTCAGCTAGAACTAATAAAATATTTCAGGTAAAACAGCAGCCAGAGAGAAAGAAGCAATAAATAATCCATAATTAAATGGGTCTCTGAAACCAGTAGACAGTTGTAAACTGGAAGCCAGTCTTTAGAGATCATGCTCTCACAGAGGCTTGTCTCCATCATAGTCAGCAAGGTTTCCAACAGAGCAAGGACTGAGCAGGTGAAGCCCCCAGCCTCGAGAACACAGAAATAGCTCCTTCTCCTAAGGCTTTGGGCTGCTCTCTGATGATGCTCACTACAGCACCCTTACTCCTAAGTTCTGTACAGAAAGGCAGTGGAGCACCTACCACAGAAATTCAGCCACTTTCTGTCACCTTGTTTCAAACATGAGGTCTCTGTGCTGGATGCTCTAAAGACTGCAGTGTGTAGTTGGCACACACCAACTCTAAATGGAAATATTTTGTCTCATTTAGAGAACGTTCAAAACACTCGCTAAAATTACTTTGTAGTATTGTTTGTTAATAACTCATGCTTTGTCCTCCAAAGTGTCAAATCTTCAAATACTAAAGTTAAGAAAACAGATCTTGCAATAAAATCTGCACTAAATAATGCTGACTTTCTTTACTTTTTGGCTCTTAAACCATTTTAACTTGCACTTGGTAATGATGGAAGTGAATGATTTCTCCTTCTCTATCTCTTGGTGATTTATAGCCATCCATGGTAAGATGATGGATATCCAGAAAGACAGATTAAACAGTCATTTCTCTGGCAAGCAGGGAATGATAATTCCTGAAAATAACAATACAGATGCACTCAATTTTGATCATTCCTTGTAACACAGCTTCCTCCACTTCCTGCAACCATAACCAAGCACAGATTCTGAGGGCCAGAATTTTTTGCCCTCCGGAGTATGGGTTTTGTCTGTACAAACATCCCAGGACACAGCTCATTCTCGGCCCCTGCTTTCTCTTTGGAGGGCTGTTATTTTACACAGTAGCTCTTTAATTGTCTCTCTCCTAAGTCTTCCGATAAACTGGAACAGTGATAACTTTGCATGCTGTGATTTTGAGTTCTCATTAGTATTCAAAAGTCTGCCACTAGTTTAAGTGAATAAAAATCAAAATTTAGTAGCTTGAGCTGAGATAAATTTTGTTCTTTGCTTACTACAAGGTAAAAGGATTGATACCAAAGGATCAGACTACTTCAACTACCTGGCCAGAAAAGCAGCAGTCACTTCAGCCAAGTTAGGAAATTCCTCTAAATTTACAGCTAAATCAAAGCCTGGAGTGATGTAACCCAGGGGCAATCAGTAACCCCAGAACACACATCTTCAGCTCCCTGCAAATCCTAAGGAGTCTTCCCACTGCTGACCTGCCCCCTCCGCACCCATGGTTGTGGCAGAAGCTGGAGGGACATCGAAACTCCAGTACTTGAAGAGGAAACAGTTGTGGCCCCTCAACACTCAACTGCAGTATTTCAAATATTTTAAAAATTAAGGCTTGGTTCTGTCAGGAATCGGCCGCTAGCTCCTCTGACACATCACCCTGAATAATTACTCACTAAACACTAACTTTCAAAGGGAACTGATAGAAAGGCAGTCTGTATTGTATCACAAAGTAAATAACTGGATGCAGTCTTTCTCTTTCGGTGTTTCTTGCTTTATTGCTTTCCTGCTCCTACCATCTACAAACTCCTAAACCACTATGTAGCTACAGTAAAAAAATGGTTACTCTGGGAAAAGGAAAAAAAAAACATTATGAACATGAGAAGCAGCAAAGCTAGGAAGACATTCTGTACATATACAAATGTAATTTCATCTGGCCACGTTTCTTTATATTTTCTGGGTTTAACTTCAGAACCATGAATTAACGTATCAGAATTTTGGCATTATTACTGTTGGAGCTTTTAAGCAAACAAGGCACATATGCATACACTGGGCTTGAGTCTCATCTCCACCATAGTCCCATCACCCAAAGAGGGCAGGAGGCAGGAGTCAGCTGTAATAAATTCTGTTTATGAAAAACATAGGTAGGAAGAACTCAATTCTTCCAGAAAAGAAAAAAGACCTTTTTTGTTTCAAATGATACCATCCACAATTGTCAGCTTACTTAACAACACATTACAACGAGGGAGGTCCTGGAGATCTATTAGAACTGCATCTCTCAGGGTGTGGTACCTCAATAGTCACTGTTTTGATTCTAACTATTCAGCAACCAAACTTCTGATGAGAATGTCCAAGATGCTGAAATGCATGCCACTGGATCAGTACACACAGAAGTGGCCACAAGAGTTACCCGAAACAGATGGCATCTCCCAAGTCAGGAGTGAGGGTGCTCTCATCTCAGTAACTACCAACACTGTTTTGTAAACACACTTTGTGCCTCCTTACATAGTTCTTGGAAAATAAAATTTTTGTTCTTCTCATCCTTTCCCTAAATTATATAACTTAATCAACTGAACTGCACAATTTTCCAAAACCTAACTGATTTCTCAGAAAAAGCAAAAAAAAAAAAGGAAAAAAATGAAGGGAAAAAAAGAACAGAAGCTGCACTCACTGCCAAAAATTGTGGTTTTGTTATTAGAAAACAACTGGGATGGTACAGAGGCCAAAGCTGAGGTAGGCTGAGAAACAACTGTACCACCAGCAGCAGAAGTGCAGGGGAGGGCTGAGGCAGGCGCAGAGGGAGCACCACGTACACATGTTGATACATGCTGAATCCAAAAGGGAACATCGCTTCTCGCGCTAATGTATTCTTTTGAACTGTGTGTGTCTGCCAGTGCAGTTAGCTACATTTGTACAGAACATGCTGCTGTGGCCAAGGGTAGTTATAAAAATATATTTACCCCTTCATAGACAGGGGGGAAAAACGTCCTTTAATACAGAATACAGAACATGAATAAATATTTAACTCTTTTACTGGAACAGCTTTATGCTACTGTGAAATATATTTAGGACTAAGGCATACAGAAAACAAGAGTCATAATTAAAGAGCAAGGCACAGTACATCTAATGGAGTACAAATATGACTTAACTTGATTTAACATAGTTTTTAGTCAGTAGTACATTTATAAAGTAACAAGCCCTGGAGAAATACATTTCATGTACATACTCCTGATTTTATTACACATTTTAAAAAAAATTTAAAAGCCATTTTATTCATGTATATATCTATATAAACTTTTCTGTCTTGTTCTTATTATCATTTCCTCATACAGATAATGGACTTCTATCAATTTCTGTTAATTTTAAAGAAAACTTGAAAACATTGGGAAAAATCTTCAAGGACTGTAAGACAACAGCCATTACCAGAACAAACCCATGTGGATGAGTATTTTAACCACAATTTCTCCACTTAAGAGGAAACCAATCTCTCAGATCACTCAGAATCGAACAGGCGATTTTCACGACCGATACTAAATAAAGTTTCATTATCTGCCAATAAATGTTTACGACAGCTGAGAATGGGTTGTTTAGCTTTAACCAACAAAAGCCTGGCAAAACCTTTCTAAAAACCCAGTGAACAAAACCAATCCACCATGTAAGAAGAAAGAGCCTCTCCTCTATCTGCTATATTTTCAATTAAGCTCCAGCTCACAGTGAGGTAGGGAATAGCTCTGTGCCTCTGCAGACACAGAGATCTTGTTCATTGTGATTACAGCATGTTTTTAATAAAATCTGAACAAAGATTTGTTTCCCTGAAGCTCTAGCTTGCTAACAGCTCTGGGAGAAGGATGAATGACAGCGTCAAACCTCATCAGCCCGGAAATGAAGACTGCCAACAACTTGTCTAACCTGTAGATCAGAGATTGCAAGATTCACTTGAATTAATACAATTTGAATCGGAGCATTTCTTTAAAACAACAGTCTGACCAACTTAAGCAACTTTCAAGGATGGAGAACCAAAGCCAACCCACTGCAACATTTAGAAACTTGCTCTACTGGTCAGTCACCTTCACTGTCAAAATATTTGTAGAGATTTTCTTTTTCCTCCATTATAATTTACTTCTTACTGCCTATTTTTAAAGGTCTGAAGTTATTCTGGGCACATAGGTATACCAGCCCAATACCACTTCACTTTCAGCCTCTGTTTCATACTGTGAAAAACCTCCTAACCAACAGGTCTTGCATCACTGCCATGTTCTGTGCAGAAACTAGGTGCAAATTCAAACCCAACATTTAACATGAGAAAACATCAGGCCAAGCAGGAAAGAGCAAAGAATTACAAAGTTGAATTTGGCCAGAGGGGAGAGGAGAGACAGAGAAACAAGCAAGATAAGCTGTGGGGTTTCGGGAGAAAAAAACCACACACACACAAACACTCCCCACCCCAGTTCCCAGAAAATCCAGTGTTTGCCTCTGGTGAATGCTGTTTCCCCTTCTGCCTGTCTCAGGCAGCAGCCACAGCAAGTCACTGCTCAGCGGCTCCCAGAGTCACTGTGCTCACTTGTACTCACCATCAGCACTTGCTGTGCAGGGCACAGACATTTCTACAGGATTGCTCTGGACACTAAAAACCAAAGAGTGGCTACAGGCAGCAGCTGCAAAGCCCGTTTCTGTGACCTCTCCCTCGCTAGTGTTTACATGGGAAGGATGGAATGCCACGGAGCATACCCTCTGAGGTACAGTTGACTGAAACAGCTTTGTAAAGCCAGTCTCAAGACATGCCTTTCCCATGTTTTTGGGAGATGCAGCTATTTAAATTATCATCTTGAAATACTGAACTCCTCACTTCCTTGTTTTAACATTAAAAACAAAACAGCAACAAAACAACTGGGAAAACATACTTGACATGACATGTCCCATGTCTGACCCATCTGACTCAGAGCAGGGATCCAATACTGACACTCATCCCCATGCACAAACAGGGGACCCAAGGAGAGGAGGGACAGCAAAAACCATCTGAAACTCCATCCAAACAACAATACTTGTACAAAGGAAGTGGACACAGGGGGGGACACAACAGAGTTCAGGATGGAGGACTAGCCTGTGATACTGCAAAGGCAAGGTCTCCCCTCCCAAGCATTCGAGGAATCACATCACACCTGTCCCTGGGATCAATTCTTATCTCATCACACTAACTTAAATGGAGTTATCCTGACTTGCACCAATGGGAGATTGGAACACAACATTTCAAAGTAAGTTTTACGTTTTCTTGTGTTGTTTTAATGCCAATAAACAGGAAATACTTTGCTCTCAGACTCTCTTGGGATGTCACACTCCTTACATCAGATCAGCTATTAAGAAGCAGTGAGTATTCAGCATGGGAAGAAACATCTAGATATCCGCATCAGCTCTGTTAGTTGGCTACCAAGAAATAAAGATAAAGATTTAAAAGAGAAAGTAGGTACAAAACTGTAGAAACAGTTTTGGGAAAAGTTTAAGAAAAACAAGGGCTCTGCAAGGAAAAAAAGTAACTCTTTCTATAAGTCTATTATAGAAAACAATGGGAGTTTCACATAATTCTAGAGGCCATGAGAGAATGAATCTGCAACTAGTCAGTGATATAGCATTTCCAATGCCTCAATACAAATCTATTTCAGTAGAGAAAAAGAAATAAAATACTGAGGAGCATTTGAAATGAATACCATATAAAAAAGCAATAAAGACCACAAACAGAGGTTCATTAAATGATGTTCTCTTCCACACAGAAGCCTGAAACATGGAGAGAACTGGAAACCAGATTTTTATCAAACCATCTCTGGAGGAAGTAGATAACACAATTCAGAAAATGGGATAAAGATTTGGGAATGCTGTCAGCAGATTTAGGGGGAAGAAAGGGAAAGCACAAAACCAAAAAAAAAAAAAAAATCCCATGAGTGTAAAAAGACTTCAAGAATATGGAAAACATTTCCCAGTGCAGACCTAGAATTAGAGAGAGGAGTCAAGAACTTTTCACCCTAAATGTCTTGCTTCACAGAGGGGAAAAGGTATAGGTGTGCCTGAAATACAGGAACATCTGGATTTTGTTAAGTCCTAGTTGTGCAAGCATTGATCATCTTAATTAACCAGGCTTTGAGAACTGTCAGGAGGACAAAGATTAATTCTGTTTATCTCCATGAATAACACTTTTTAAGAACAAAAGAGCTCAGCCTGCTCAGTAGCTTCATCAAGAAAGATATGCTTATTCCCACAGGGATGCAGTAAAGAAGAGGAAAAGATACTGCAGAAAAACTTTAAAGGAAAGATTAAAAGGCACCAGTACCTTCATACAAATATACGTGATTGCAACTGTGTAGATACAACTCAGCCCTCAAAAAAACCACCAAACCAACCCCACAGCCCAAAAAACCTAAAACTAGAATAAATCTCATGTCAGGATCTATTTTGTGTATGCTTCATGTTTCGGCTCACAAGAACTCTTGCTGTATCCTCACCCATGGCAAGCTGCCATGGCTCAGTGAACCCCATGGTATCCTTTGCACATGCAAGGCCACTGCCAGCCCTCCTGAGAAAGGTAAGTGCTCTCCTAGTGAGAACACCTGTCCTGTGAAGCAGAGTCCATTTCATTTATTGAAAAGCCTTTTCCAATTTGGCCTGAGTAAACTTATTTTCATGTCCGTCTGCCCAAATATCTCAGGTCTTACATGCTTTATCCCTGATCCAACTGCTCACCTAAACTACCTAAATTGGCTCATTTTCTAGTGTGCTTCTGGCACTCACATCACAGGCCAGGAGGAGTTGAGCATCCTCCTCCCTGAAGGTGAATTGGAAGTTAAAACTAGAGCTTAGTCTAAGACTAGCTGTCCTGAGGACTTCATTCTGCATGTCCATCTGTATTATACACTGAGTTTTCACCAGAGATGTTGTTCTCCTATGTCCTTTCATGCTGCTGTTTCAGTAGTTTTGGGAGCTACCTCTCTATTTCACTGTCATCAAGGAACTGGGGACCTTTTTCTGCAGTGAAACTGCTTTGTTCAACATCCATTTATACCTACAAGATCACAAATAAGTAAGTAAATATGCCAAACAGCAGAGTTTCCCCTCTATCTAATTGTACATTGGCATTCACACTCCTCAGTTTTGCTACTACATTTTGTTGTCTCTCAGGTGTAAACACAGTACCAATACATTACACTGCTTTGTTATCCAGCTGTGGTAATGCAGCTTTGATGTTACTCAAAGTTTAACTTCACTGAAGCTGTGTTTAACATGCCATGGGCAGAATCACCTTGTGCATCACATCCTGCCTGCCTGCCAGAAGCCAGAGCACACCTGATACTCTACACTGCCAACAGACCTCTGCCACCATACCTTCAGGTTATTGCCATAAATTTGCATTTATATCAGTCAACTAGAATTTAGGGTTCTTACAGTATGACATTGTTATTACTCCTTTGTATTGCTATCTAAGTATTATGCCACTAAGTTCACCTTTGAAGACAAAGGTGAAACTTTGAAATTTTCACGGATTTGACCAGTATTGACCAAAAAAAAATTCAGTTACTTGTTCTGCCATAAACACATTTTTAGTAGTATACTACTTTATCTTCTAAACACTTTGAAGGTGCAGAGGGAATAAAGCATTACCCACAGAATGGGCGTAATACAGAAGCAATGCTCAAAGAATTATAACATTATACATTTCTATAAACAGCATCAGCCAGAATAAATGCTAAAACACTACAGCACAATACAGACACATATCACTTACAAGATTAACATAAAGGTTTTTGTCAGATAAAAGCACTTTAGAAAGTTCATATGTGTGATATTTTCTCCTCCATCACACATGAAAATACCAAGACATTATGCATAATAAGATGTTAAAACAATAGTACTTTTGCACATTGTATTAGCCTGGGCCTGTAAGGAATTATCTGACCAAGACCAGCAAGACTATATGCTCTAGCCAATAATCTGCACAGCTACACACATGAAAATACTTTCCCCAGCTTTTCAGGTGCCATTGTCTTAGTTTTCAGGGTAAGGAGAAGGAGTTCATACACTTTACAGATTGTCTGGACCAACAAGACCTAGCCTTCCCAAGTCCTTGCAGTCACACAGCAAAACAGAAATTGGCAGCAATAGCTGGAAAAGGAGCTGGAGAAAGGGCAGGTATTTTGAAGGATGGTCAGGAGCAAGTCATTTAGGAATGTGAGAGGGTAACTGTCCTTGACATTTGCAAACTGGCAAGCACTGTACAGCAGTGTCCAGGCTGCAACTATAAAATACTTTAAGTACTGCAGCTAGAGTTTAGCAGTGGTTCCCTATTTGGTCACTCAGAACTCAGTGTCTTTAAATAAATACTTTTACAAACTATAAATGTACCAGAGACCATGTCCAGCTTTTGCAAGACACTAAACATCCTTCACATACCCTGTGGCTAGTGTTTTACCCTGGAGAGTGGCTACCCATTGTCAACGTAGTAAGAAGTCCAAGAATTTAAAAAATGACGAGGGGTAAGTTTGGTTTACAAGAAAATAGTAAAATTTAAATGTTTGTAGATTTGTGTGCACATTCATATCTGTACACGTTAGAATCACCACGCACACACAAACACATGGGGTTCAGAAGTCTTTGCCTTCCCATTTCTGAATTTTTGTTAGCAACTGGGACACAACTTCACACTTCTCCATCTTAAAATATTTAATTTTAAAAGAAAAAGACACAGACATAGAGACAGAAAGGAAAGTATGTGTCTCACACCTAAACATTAAGAATTAAGACCTTCACAGTAACTATTTGTGTAACTCATGGTAGAAGCTACCAGTGCTGCAATGACAGAAATAATTTTCTCAGTTTTCGCCATTAGCAGACACATTCCTCAAGGTGGGATGGATAAAATTATACTGATAACTGCACTTCAAACTGTGCACAAACTTTGATTTGGCAATACTGTAGTACAGAAAAAAAAGAGGAAAAATAGGAGATATCCCTCAGAAACTTAACAATGTCAGGATTTAGTATACCCATAATTTTATTGCCTGAAGCCTCTACTGAAAAGGTCCTTTCTCGGTTGGGAAAGGGGAGAAGACAATAAAAACCAGAGGACAGAAGTAGGTTACAAGTAAACATTATCCATTTAAACTGCTAATGGCAAGCTCTGTTGTTATATTTTTATCAATGCTTTTCTTCAAATTACTTTTATCAGTGATAATTTAGCTTTTATTTCATTATCTGGCAGAGCAGACAAAAGGAAAACAGATTTGTTTTACAACAGCTCCAGCACTTGCTCTGTCCATTAACATTGACGGACGAAGGTAAATTAAAGCTCTTAGACCACATTTCCAGCATATGAGGCACTGAGGTCTCTGTTTCTAACCAATATGTGTTTCTAAAGGAGAACACATTTCATGCTAATGCTTTTATTCTCTCCACACAATTAATGCAAGTTTCTGTATTTTTTCGTATTTCATATTTTTTCTCCATTCAGTTCTATGTGCTTCCAAAAACATCTCAGGACAACCAGGGAGAATCAATATTTTAAACAAGGAAAATACTACACTTCAGTCAACTGAAGAGTGAAATAGCACTTTCCCTCCTTCCAGTTTTCTTAAGACCACAAAACCACAGAGAAGTTGTGCTTGATTAAAATAATAAATAAAGAACCCTTGGAGGACTTTATTTTGTTCCAATGCTCTTCATCCTTTTTTTAGCAATGTTTTCAGCTATTCTACTTACTTCGGTAGAAGTAAACAGATTGCTTTATAACTTTCATCTAAAATAATAAACTTATTTATAGAAGCTAATGTAGCAAGCCAGCTGTTCTGGGCAAACAGTGGGCTCTCCATTTAAACGATAGTTTAATGGCTTTGATTACAAACAATTTTGCAAGAAAAACAACAAAATATTATTGACTGCTCTAAAAGTGCAAGTAATTAGTCATTAGGAATAACCATTCTAACTAAATAATACAGTCACTTCTGGTTTTTTATGAAATAGCCTTTCACTTGGACTTAACAAAAAAGTCGCATTAGAAAGCCAGAATTTCAAAGTCTGAACCAACATCCAGATATTCTGGCATGCTCTGAAGACTATTTGTGTTTCCATTAAAAATATATCTATTCTTTAATTTTAGATATTTAGGATAGTTCTAATTTGTGATACATAACCCTCATTAAAGGGTTCTTTCTCAAAGGCAATAAATAATGTCATTACAAGTCGTTCAGTATGAAATTGCTGCCACAACCCAACCATAAACATTTATTAACATATATTGCAAAATTAAAAGCTAGTAACAAAATATTTCAAAGAAAGAATATTCTACTTTGTAGATGCAAAATGAAAAGAGTTCTGCTACCATAATTTATTGACTATTCAGGTTTGTGACAAATTACCCCAATACTGCCAAATGTGTTTTCATTTTCTAATAAATCCCTCATTTTTCTCAGAATGTGATTTTTAAAAGTCTCAGATAAATTTAATTTAGTTTTTATGTCTCTTCAGCAAACATTACATGACCAATTACAAACAAATGTTACTGCTGGGGCAGGTCACATTGATGAAAATAGATTAATATTAAAGCACATGGAAATTTGGAAGACCAAGGAAATACTTCTTGGACCACCACCAAGGGAATTCTAAAGCACAAACATGAATATAATTTAATCTTTTTCTTACAAGCAGCCTTCACTACAGGGCTCCCAAAGAAATGACAAAAATGAAGCGCCAGAGTATGTATTTCAAGAGGACCTCAACTGAGATGGGGGAGGGGGAAGAACGTGGTAGTTGAATATTTTTAACCAGCTTTCCAGAGATTAGTCTAAATCAAGCTCTTACGAATCTTCCCTGTCATAACCCACTACAGAGGTCAAAGGTTGAAACTTTCCCAGAGGTTCATTGTGCACAACAAACACTAAAAGTTCCTTAAATTTAGTTTATATATAACAGCAAAAGTGCTGTGGCCAGTGGCATCCCATACAGTCCCATTAGTACTGAACAGGGCATAAGCAGGGCAGGCTAAAGCACAAAATGGCCACATTTTCAACTAGCCCTAGTACTTTAGTGCTCTTACACTCTTTAAAATGTGCTATGAAAGGACGACAAAACCAATCCCTTACTGCAGACATTGGACATGTTTTGCTATAAATAGTGTATTTTCTTTCCTAATGTATTATGATTGTTTGTGAACTATTATTAAGTTTTACAAAAGGACTTGGGGATGCTCTTTTTTTTTTTTCTTTTTTTGTTTTGAGCAGAGATCCAGTGAATAATTTTGAGTAATTTGAGATTGTGAGCTCTGCAAGCTGGACTGGAGCAGTGAGTTCAATACCCTGCAGCTAACCTGGTGGACGCCTGGGGCGAGCTTGGCCACTTGGCCAGAGCTGAAGCCCTTGGCTCTTGTGCCAGGCATCTGACCTGTACACTATTTCATGTCTATAATTTATCTTCCAACAACATCGGGGAAATAAATTGGTTGGAGAAGGAAGGCTGCTGGATGTGTGTGCTGAACTGTCTAGGAACCTGCCATTCCAACTGTGCCTAGGACTTGCTCTTCTAATACTGTCTCCAATCAATCAATCAAATAAAATTAAAATTAAAAAAACCCAAACAAAAACCCAACAAAACACTTCTCCTCGAAATTTTTGGAACACTTCAAAAAAATAAAAGAGTCAGTATAATGGAGGTGGTTCCAGAAGAAGCTATCAGCACGATCAAAAATGCAAAGAGAAACTACTGAGTTTCACGAGACATTGTCATCATCAGCAAGCTCAACATAAGGAGGTATTTTTTCTGCCCCAAGCTGTTCATACAGCATACGCTGTTGGGGAAGAACAAAGGGACATTAATGATGCTGTTGCACGTACTGCACAGCCTGACCAGCATCAGAAAAGTGTTGAAGAGCCTGAGGCCACCAGTCTCTTGCTCCACCAGGAGCTCTGTCTACAGCCACCCACAACATCTGCTGCAGGTTCTGCAGGAGCCAGCATCAAATACTTGAAGAAAGTTGAGTTTTCACAACACAATGCAAATGAGAATTTAGCTTCAGCTGGTTTGAGAATACAGCTGCTGCCCATAAACCTATCTTTTTCATATTCAGGTGATCTTTGACATTACCATGCCCTACAAATATCTGCAACTTGTTTGGCACATGATGTTTCAAAAACAAGAACAGCTTTGTAATTATGGTTTTGCTTTGGATATAAGTAGTGGTAACCACGAAATGTATTTAAGGTGATTTGCTGTACGTGCAATTCTATCAAGCACATAAACATCCCTCTCCTAAACAGAGCCTACTTGCCTTCATTAACCATCCTGGTGTCCCCCCAGCTTTTTGGATGTTGTCCCCCTATCTCCTCTCTTTGTCACTCCCTGCCTACACCAGCACCCTCCTTCTGTCAGTGCCTCACTCCTTCTCCTTTGATATCTCAAAAGTCTCCACCACAGACTTTATACTTTTTAAATAGTAACAGATGCATAGAAGAGTTTCAGCATCTGCATATGCTAAGTGCCTTCAGTTCCTCAGTAAAGTCACCCTACAGGAAAGAAATGCAAATTACTGCCTTCTAGACATAAGGCACGGTCCTGGGGACCTTGTTATTAAATCATTAACCTTCGCCTTTCATTTTACCTATGTTTTCAGTATTCAAATGTTGCTTGAAATAGACAACCTTAGTACTTCCCCATGCTGCAATGTGTTACCAAGTGCTTCACTCCAATGATTGAAGAGTGACAAACAAATGAGTGTACCAGTTCTCAAGCAACAAGAAAGCAGTTCAATAATTACTGCAAAAGTTAACAACGGTGTCCCCATAAAACCTTGCAAAAATCTGTTTATCATTCCTATGCAATCCCTAAACCAAGATTTTCAAAGAGCCCTAAATACCATTTTCTGTGCCTTCAAGGCTAAAGCTCTGCACCCTACTGATGCTCCAGTTTATCAGATGATGCTAACCATGGCTGGTATCTTATCTCTGTAATCCCCCAGAGTTAGGCCAAGGCTAGTGTTGTGCTATGGGTATGTAAAATTGTGTTTTGCTGTGGAAACAACCACATATAATTTGGTGAAAAGCCTAAATAACTGGTATGTGATAATTATGGTTGCTAGTATCAAATGTTTGTTTTCCTGGGGGAAAAAAAAAAAGCAAGCCAGAATTTTGTAAGAGCCCTTATCTATTAAACTTGGTTCATACACATATTAACATATTAGATATACAACCATGAGATGTCTGGTCAAAAAGCATGTATAGCTACTGAAATCAGTGGGAGGAGGCTTTGCTGTTGATTTGGATGGAAGGAAAGTAAATCTGGTTTGCTCCTTCATCAACCCTTTCTGTCCTCTTGGTGTACCCTTGCCTACAGAGGAATACACAGCAATATCCCTGGCAGGCAAGGTGAGAGGTTGATGCAGCCCAGCATCTTCCCATCAGCCCACTTCAATCAGCAGACTCTTCGAGAAGGACACAGAAGGCTTCCCCAAAACATTCTCCCAGCCTCCCCCTGAGCACTCACCCCAAGAAAGTCTCTTTGGCCAAACTTCCAGCAGTGGCTACCGCTGCTTTTGATGGCTGTAGTCCAGCACACACCCAAGGCTCAGCAGAACCCTTTGAAACTGCGGTAAGCCAGCACGACACTCAAGTGTCCAGAACTGCTCAAAAGCTTTCACAGCTCCTGATCCTGTCCTGCCAGCCCTCCCTTTGGGCCGGAAGACTACAGCAGTTTCCTCAGGAGAAAGCCAAGCTGCTGATCAGAGCTCCCTCTGCAGGAAGGGCAGAGACCCTTCGTTCCTTCCCAGCCCCCAGGCAGCATCGGTGCTGCAAACATCACCTCCACCCAAAAAGACAGCCTCACCAAGCATATAGGAGCTGTAGTAACAGCAAAAGCAAAGTGCCTCTTGTCCTCTCTTAAAGCTCTCTTTGCCTTAAGCTCTTCTTTCAAAAGTGTTCCCATACTTATTAAAGCAAACAAAAAAAAATTGTTGGGTTTTTTTTTTCCTATTTAGAGAAACTGAAGTGTGAACACTGAGTAAGATATTATTCTTGCTGGGACTTTTGTGTTAACATTTTGAAAAGGTGCATTTTCATAATTATTATTGCACAGCACCACATCTCCATCATACCCCCATGCTTTGAAAAACTCAAACAAAAAACTAATACACCATAAGCAACAGTTAACATTTACTATTCACTTCTGCTTGTTCTGACGGATCTGTCAACCAGGAACCTTTTCAGATCTCTATTTTTTGCAGTATGCCTAAGACTACACTTCCTCACCATAGCATATGCTGGATTTTAATGTTAATTTTACTGTTCTTTCATTTCACTTTTTCAAACCACATCCATTTAAGCTTTTTAAGCATACTTAAACATTCGAATGTACTAATTGTTGTTATTACACCTATCCTCTAAGAGGCTAAGTATACTGAATTACTACATCAGGCTGCAGGAGAAGCTCTTCCAAAACTCCTGAGGTCCTCAGTACTTAATGAGACTGGATTTTATAATATACATTAAAATTGTTGTTACACACCTACAGCATTCCCTCATGTGCACAGGTCCCTAATGACAGCATGCAAGTTACATTACATGAGACACAGTGTGTTCTGCTGCAATGTCACAAGGTTGGCTTTCCCTGCTGACAGACTACAACCTCTGGGCAAGTGCCATTAAAAAACTTGAAGCCGTAAGAATAAACTAAAACAAATATCGGCAACTCCCTGAACAGCAGTACCTGTATGAGAAGTCTCTCATTCCCCCCCTGCACGCTGCCTGTGAAAGAGGTTCACAGCTCACAAAAAGCACTCAAATGTTCTTTGGCACTGTGAGCACAGCTGCATTTCTGCTGTTCCCAGCTAGCCTTTATACAGACTCTTCCCTAGACGAGAAGTTTATTCCTGAGGTTTACTCCTGCTCCCGTATAAGTTCAGCCTGAGAAACACCAAGCAAGCTCTTCAGCTTCAGGAAGGAGGAGGCATGCAGGCTGAAAATACTCAGTGTTAGGCGAGCTGCTCCCTTCTGCTTTATCTGTGAGCACAGGCATTTTGGAAGTGTGTATCTGCCCCAACACATCCTTCAGAGTACAGCAGTATCTCTGTGCACCAAAAGCCGGTTGACGGAGGCTGCTGCAGCCCGAGATACCTATCACTCCTCTCCTACGGCAGGACACACATGGGATGGGCCATGGGTGTCCTTAACACAAGCCTGCATGGAGCTCCAGGTGTGGCCACGTCCCCAGCGACGCGAGGGACACAGCGTTCCCAGCTCTGAAAGCTGATTAGCGTGTACAGCTACATGCGCTTTTACTGGACTGAGATCCACATCTAGACATGGATACAAGTGAACAATCCCCAGCTGTTTACTGGGACAAAACTCCCACTGAATGCAGTGGGTATCTGTCTGCCTGTACAGCTGAGGATTAAACCCTCAAACCTTCTGCAGTGCCCGTTTGCACATTTCTAAATCATCAAACAAAAAGGATCTCCCCAACACTTGGATTCAGAGAGCATGTGTGCTTTAACACTGCTGAAAGAAGGACTAAGGCTAGGCCTATCTTTTTTGAACAAGAGTTTCTAAATCTTGTTATTCTACATGGAGAATAAACTTCTAGGTCTGACTTTATAACGCAAAACGATTTTCCCGAAATCACTTAAAATGATGTACACAGGAGGAACATATACTTATTAAAAAAAATGGACTGTCAGGTCCTAAAATATCTCTCTAACTGTTCCATTTGGAGAGAAAATCCATCTTTATTGACAGTGAACTGTGTCCTCCAGCTGGCTGAGCAGTGCTCAGCCCAACACCTTTTGTAATTCTTATGCGACTTCCCTAATCTTAGGGCCAACCCCAGCATCAGCCTGCTTCTACCATACCATTCATATTTGTATGGCTTATCCAGGACTCCAAACCCATATCTGAGGAGCAAGCTTGTTGTTTTTCTCCACCATTGGCCAAAATATGTTGGGGTTAACCTGGTTTATTTGGCACCTATGCTGCTAGAGCTGTTTGGTCAAGCCATACTAGGATTTCCGGCTTTACATCCATCTGTCAAAAATGCAGTATGTATAATACAAGCCCCCAAGAACTGCTCACATTCCCACTACCATAAAATGGTTTGCTAGACATCAGTAGTATCACCACTCTATTACTCTGACAATTCTCCAAGTATGGTATTAGTTGGTAGCCATGAAAACGTTGATCCTAAGAATACAACGTAATAAACCAGACTACAGCCTACAGCCTTTAAGTGACCAGGAAACCTCTCATTACCCAGTATAAGTCTATTTTCCATTAAATTAAGCAGATTCAAAGACAGTGTTGCAAGAAGTCATATATAGGCAGCATGACTTTTTCTATGACAACTGGATAACCTGGATTCATGGAAAAGATGATGGTATGAGACAATTTAAACAGAATCTCACATAACTGTGATGACTAAGTAAATTCTAATGCTTTCCCCTTAAAATGATTCTTCTGTTTCTTCAAAGCAGATAGTATTTAACTGGAAGATGATACATGACCTGGGAACTATAACAGAAAAAAAAAAATCAGTACAGTCTATTGAGCAAGTTTACAAACATATTGAAGTGACTATTTTGTCATCTCTACCCTTCCGCTTTTCAAAGCCATGCCAGGAACAGGTTTACCAAAGAACATGGCTAACAGTTTGAAAACTGTGTTTAAACTGTGTAGAAAGTGTCAAGTTAGACAAACATCTTTCTGAAAATGAGTTACTGACAAAACTCCGTAAGTACACATAGTGCTTTACGTATACCTACATGTGCAAACACAAATACTTAGAAAATAATCAGCATAAACACAGTGACATGGCACAAGCTGCTATGAAATACACTTTCAAAGCACATACAAATAATCTAGTCTAGTAAATGGTAAACATTATTAAATACACTTGCTTCAACAGTAACGTGAAACTAATGCATATTTTAACCACAGACAATGGCAGAAACAACTTGTGTGGAAGCATTAAAAACCATCAGCATGAAAATACTGTTTTTTGAATCTCCTGAAATTCCTATCATAGTCTTTAACACTCTGGATACCTGGAGGATGTTTCCAAGGCACATGTAAGGACTTTTAACTGAGGGATTATTAGCAATACAAGAATTTCAGAGTGCTCTGAAAATGCGCTTCCATTGCGCGCTGCCTCCCCCATCCTTAATATTTGTTACAGAAATCGGAGTGACAGCGGCAGGTATTTCAAAGTGCAGTCAATCTGAAGTCGTGCCTCACACGCTTATCTCGTCACGAGGCTGCAGCAGCCAACTTTATTGCCTTCAGACATGTCGGCACTGACACACGCCCCCGCTGCCGGCGGTGTCCCCGTGGAAGGGAGCTTCCACTGGCGTCACCACCGGGACGCCTCCCGCCACTGACATGGCTCGGCCGCACGTTTGCAGGACTGGCCTTTGAAAAAGTCGACCGTAGAAACCAGGCAGCGACCAGAACGAGCTGGAGTTATACAAGAAGCACGGAAATATTATGCAAGACCACAGGAAGTCAGAGGAGACAGCATTCTGGGCAGGCCTGGCAAGGAGTCTGTGTGAACTTCAGCTAACAAGCAAAGCTCGGTCATTGGCGCCAAATTCAGCAGAGAACATTCTCAGTGCTGCAAAGGATAACACTCCCCATGCTTTTGCCAGTGGGCTGCCTTCCAGGACGCCATGTACCTGATGAAACGCAGATAAACCCAGGTCTTACTTTTCGCCAAGTTTTCACTTATTTTTAAAATCTGAGGCATATTTTGGTGCAACACTTGTTAGAAGTGGCAAATAGTTTCTATTCCTGGCTTTGCTAATAGATCACTTGCTCTTACACTCCCTGTAATTTCAACTACAATAAGTGACCTACAAAGAAAGCGTTTGGCAGAAGCCTCATTTTTTCCACACATCTTGCCCATCTCTACCTCAAGGCTCTCTGCTAATAGGATATGTGAGGTTTATGGATTCCTTTTCCCTTGGCATTTTGGAATGACCTCTGAAAATACAGTTGGTGCAAAAGGATGACACCCACCTTGTACATAACTATACTCTTTTAGTCTGTTCAACGTCAAAAGTAATTGCTTTGGGGGTTGGTTTTGGTTTTTTGGTTTTTTTTTCATTTTTGAAAACTACCTCACACAGGTCCTAATTGGAGAAGACATCCATTAAAATGCATCAAACTTGATTTCCCAAATAACTGAAAAAATTTGCCTTAATTTGGTAAGCGCTCATCGTCTAGCAATACATGAGTTCAGAGAGGGTTTTATGCTTTGTTCCAGGATTCACCTTTAAAACATCAGTGATAAAATGCTGGAGGTGGAAATCCAGTTCTAGGTTCACATACACATACTGCCAAAAAAGAAGCACAGCATGCAGAGTCTTACACAACACAAAACAATTACCAATTGTGATGAGAGTAGACAAAGCGTTCTCAAGAGAATTTATTTTATGTTTGTAATCACCCTCAAAAACCACACAATAGCACTCTCCTTCCAGCAAATACATAATACAAACAAAAACCAAACAGTAGTACTGCTTCGACTGGGGGAAGTGACTCTGAGAAGTATAAGAGATCTTCAGTAGATACTGACTGCCAAAGCTAATGAACCAATTTTAAAAGTTTTCATCATTACCTTTGCTTACGGGAACAACAAAAATACAACTCTTACCAGGAGATTCCCACCTCCAATGCAGTTTGCACATGAAAAGGTTCCCATAACCTACTGCTCTTGCAAAAATAATTAAACAAGCACTGCAACAACACAGGAAAGTGAAAATGTTAGTGGTGACAATGCCTTCATTGTTACTGCCAGCATAACAATGCCCAAAATTAATCATAGCCCCAACAATCAACACCAACGAACACACAGTTGGGCCTCTCCAACCAAAACAGATCTTTCTGCAGCTGGATCCAGAGTTATAGCTGTTGAGAAGTACAGTTGTTTCTGCAGTTGAAGTCAGAGATTCTTGTCCAGCAGAAACAAGTCTAGCTGCACTTCCCAAGGCCTGAGTGAAGTATATACACTGGTGGTTTTAATGTGGGCTACAACAGCCCACAGTACTGAGTGTTAGTATTAATCATAGAAGCACAGCAGTTTCTTCATCCAAAACCAGTAAGGTCTAAGCACACTGAAACACTCAGAAACACCCAGAGTAAGGAACAGCATTTGATCTGTATCTATTTCTGCCAAATAGCAAGGCAAATAGCTCACAGTAAGTTTTTAAAACATCACAAGGGTTAACTAGTGAACCACACTACAAAAGCAACAAGCTGTTGTGCCAACAAGGGCGCTAGCAAAAACACACTTCCCCAGAGTCCTCAGACTCCTGATGGATCCTGGAATCTGTAGCACAGCAAGCTCCAAGCATGTAGCTAGCTGGCACCTAGACTTCTTCAGCCATAGGAAGGCTTTTGTCTCTACAGGGAAATGGACTTGTGGCTGAAACTTTTCCCTGTAGCCATCACAACACCTACTCCCAGTTACTTAATATCCTTGAGATCTCTACAGCTCTATCAGAAATGGAGGCAGACACACTCTAGCCATGTAAACCTTGATCCCTTAAGGAAACAAGCTAGAAAAGGCTAATTCATCTAATCACTGTCTCATAATCTGTAAACATTTCTTTTGGTTTTCAAGTAGTTCACTGAGCCATAATCCTTCTCCAAACTTCCCACATGCAATTCATATTCAGCTACAGCAAACTATAATATATCTACAACCACAAGCACAATGAGGTATTTACTTCCTCTGAGGTACAGGGGGAGATGTTTTGACTCTCAGTAGCAAGTGTATCTCTAGGTTGAGGCCTTCTCTTTATTTTCCTTCAGTACATTGATTTCATATTCCACAGCTTCACTAAAACATCTCCTGGTATGTGGGCAGAGTGCACTGAAATACACTTGCTCACCAAATGTTCATTCTTACAAGTGTAAATCAGAACTGACTTCCTATACAAGTAACAGTATAAGAACAGATGCTTGTTTTAATTTCCTCATACCTTGCAAAAGTATTTATTTGCTTAATCCACCAGCTAAAACCTGAAGTGAAACAAACATGAAACCCACTTTTAAGAGGGATGAAGGTTTACATCACACAGAGCTGAGATTTTATTTTCCTTAAAAGCATTTTCACAAAACAGTACCCAGAGGTCTGAGGTGGGAACAGAACTCCATTTTGATAGAAGTTCTAGACATTATGGACATGGAGCTTTTTTGGTACAAGAGCCAGAGCACTCCAACTGTTAATTAAGGTACAAAGAGAAACTTAGGAAACCAAATCAACAGGAGTGCACAGCTCAACAAATTACTCAGTAGGCTCTTTCCATGGCTGTAACCTACTCAAAATGCAATATAACATGAAATCATTTTATATTTGCACACTGTATTCATCACATGACTCCCTCTGAAGGAATGCTCTATAATGACTTCACGTTGGCAGTGTTCCTTCTTAAAAGGTTTTAACAGGTCAGCTGGCAGGCGCTCTTCTTTCAGCTCTGCCTTCTGCTCCACATAAGCCATCACTGCACCCAAAATCCCTACTGTGACCTGCAATGCAGACTTTGCTCCCTGCTCATTTTATTCCCCAGGTTAGAAGAGCTCTGAAAAGTTCCTATTTGAATAAGCACCATTTGCTGTCATCTGTTTCCTTTAAAATACTTCTTTTTAAAAGTGTCAGAAAGCAAAATGCTGGTCACTCTGGTTCATTGCTTCAAATCTGCCGTTGGAGAAGCTGGAATTTAGTTACACCATGTTTACAGCGACATTTAAGTTTGAGGGGCGGGGGATGTTGTCCTAAGATTTGGCAGGCAAAGGGAAAGAAGTGTTATACAGATAACACAGCTTCTTGCACTATCTTCTTCACAGCCTGCGCACACAGTGTGCAAAGCTGCCAAGTCTGTCTAAAATGCTGGGGTCTTCTCACTGTTTCCTCTTTACACTCTAAACACTCTGTGGGCTCCGTCTTCAGGCCCACCCTGGCACCTGTATGCAAGAGAAGCCTTAACTGAATGAAGATCCACAGGCTTCAGTCTCTGTGAATGAGAATGTGTATGCTGACCTCTAAACCCATGTCACATTAACCCTGTATGCCAGCACTCTTCTACTTTCTTACAGCTCTCAGTTCAAAGAAACAGAGCAAACGATTGCTGGCTGAAACCCTGCTGAACTCTTCATCTGCAGAAAAGACCGGTTTTATTGTGATGGTCAAGCCCTCCTTTTCGCTCTTATTGCCCCGTGAGTTGCTCACCTGCCTGCCCCGTGATGAAATCTGAAAGAATAAGGGATTTTATCATCTCTGAGATGCTTTCAGGGTGTTGCAATCTCTTGCTGCTTGCCACCAACACCCCCACCTTCTCAATTGCTTGGGGCGTCTAAATTGCACATGGATCTTATATGACAGGAGGACAAATTCAAAGGTGAAGCAAACGAAGGCGTAGGTCACCCGTCAGCACGTGGGTGTAACCTACATATTGAGGGATAATATGGAGTGGTGCAGTAAAGAAAGCAATTAACTAGGTAATATAGGAGTGAGAGATAACCAAACTCCTTCCACATGGCAACCTCCTATTAAAGCATTTTCAAGTTAGGTTTATTCTACAAGCTTCTTGCCAACATATTTACAGCATTGTGTTAGGGATAGAAATAAAGTCACTATTTTAAAAAGTCTACAGTTTAAATAAATAAGACACACAAAGGGTGGAAGGAAGGATGTACTACCATCCCAGTTTTCCAGACTGGAGAGCTAGGATAACTACCGTGACCAGTCACGCCACACTGTCCAGGCTACACTACCAATGCAAGGCCCTGAGTACCGAGCAAAACAAAGAGCTGGGCAGAGCAAGGGGACTTCAGAGAGGGTGTGGAGGGGAAAGGAGACAGAAGAAGCAGCTGCAGAGACCAGACCCACTTGCTGAAGCTGCTGTTCAGCAGCCAGGTCAGCAACAAGACACTACTTTCACAGCCAGCTCTACTGAGAGTGGCGAACAAGCTCAAGAGACAGAATCTAAAACATGATTTTATTCAGCTTCACTGTGCTTTGGCCCAGGTCCCCATGCCAGAGAGGCTTTGTTCAGGCCAGTCATGCAGCTGACAAACAAAAGTAGGGTTGGGGGGTTGGTTTTTCTTAAACGGGAAATAATGGCTGTTTCGAAACACCAGCGTTAAGTTTCCCTCAAGATATCTGCATTTGCTTCTAGTTCATTTTCAAGCCAGCACATGCCTAAGCAAACAAGATAGTCCCCTTTTGTGAATCACTGGGAACATAAATACGGCTTTGCTGTTACGTAAAAAAGCCAATAGAAGCATTAAGACAACTTGAGCACAGAAAGGATGTTCCCATAAAAACGTCCCTCTGATTAGTAATGGCAATAAACACATCCTTCAAATCATTCACAGGGAAAAAAAAACAAGAACCAGATTTATTAACACAAACTGATAATCTTACAGCTGCAGCAGAAAAACAGCCCACCCGCAGCTGAACCAAGCTATGCTCCCTCAGTGAAATGTGACATCTTCCACCTAAACACGCGCATAAAAGTGCTGCATTAAGCAATGAAGGGGGTCAACACCCCCAAATGTCCGCCTTCCCTTAAAAGAGTACATAACACTGTTTTCTTAAGACCAAGTATAATTATCTGTCTTGAGGCATTGGTTTCCCCCTCTGCAAGCAAAAGTCAGCCATCCCACGTGCAAGAACTGGCAAATTCCAATTCTCTGCATTCTTCGATGCGCAAGACAACCTTACAGGACAACGGGAATTGTGTCTCCCAGGTCAATATGGGGATAACTGGAAAAAGTAAACCAAGAGCCACGTTTGTGATGGTCTTCCTCTGCAACAGGGGAAGAATGGGAAAAGCCAGCAGTAGGCAAAGCCTCGCTGCTCTTCCAAAGACTATATGGTGAAGGCAATGCGCAGAGGCAATTCCAAAATGCCTACCCTCTCCCAAAGTCTCTCTACCTTCACTGAATCAGACAAATGCAGCTTTTCCAGAAGAGTCACCTGTCAAAAACTACAGGAAAATACCAAAAGCACTTTCACCACTTTGCAGTCTTCTCTCACAGGCTATGAAACACAGTGGAGGCAACTAAGACCTTCAAAGAAAAAAAATCCTGGAGTGGTGTATAGCTGTAACGGTTGCTGGATTTGTGTTCCAGAGAAATACTGCCTAAAGACTCATGGCATGATAAAGCCATTTAATGTTGAATTTCTTCTCACATCCACGTAGGACGCTGACATTCCATAGATCACTCAAAAGCCATTTTTGTTCTAAGCAAACTTCCTATCAGCTTTAAGTCAATACTCGCCATAAATACCTAAAAGCCTGAAGACACCGTCATTGCCATCAGCTAATGAGTTTGTTATTTCATCATGCCACACAAAAATCTAACCAGGAACAACAATGCTTATCATCTCAGAAGATACTTTTGCTATTTGAAACGATTTTTGGATACAAATTGCACAGACAGCTAAAATCTGGGCACATTCCTAGCAACATTCCCCATTTACAAGTGTAGAAATACAGAGTGGGGTGGTTTCTTAATGTCTCAAAGACCTTTGAAGTATTTTGACAATAAGTACCCAATAATACCTAGAATTTACTGGCAGAGAGGGTGATACAATTGTGAATGGACAGGGCCTGAAGACCAACAGCAGCCAGAGAATGTCCCAAACACAATGGCTGAATAGGATTGCTTTGTAGTTTATCATACAAATGCAAGTGCAAACGACTACAGCTGTGATACCAAGAGTTTAAGCACCTTTTTATGGCAGCAAATACCTTAGATATGCTAATGGTGAAACAAAATACAAGGAATGTTCTCTAAAGCATACTTCCACCACCTTTATAAAAGCTGCCTAATAACCATCCCACTTCATACTTGCTTCAGCTTATTACCTAAACAAATATTTGTCTTACAAAAGCATGAATATATCTTAAATGAAAAATACTACACAGTAAATTTTGAACACCATCAGACAACTTGCACCAAAATTATGAGCCTTTAATGGATTTTTTTTCCCATGCAGATTTAAAAAGATTCATAAGGCTCCTGACACAACAAATGAGCACCAGCTTTCCCTTTTAAGAAGAGAAGAATAGGGCACAGTTTTAAGATTTCATGCAACTTATTCAGGTCACTGAATTGGGTTCTTAAACTGAAACCATTCAGCAAACCACCTTCTGTGTATGAGATAATATATACATAAGAGATTCATAAGCTGACTGCGTAAAGAAAACGTGTACTAGGCCAAAGGATATCACCTGGGATGACTATATTTCAAGATATAATAATATCTGCCTCTTAAAGCAATAGCTTCCCTGGGAAAGGCAAACATGTCTATCTCTCAGCATATGCAGGCAGGTTTTCGAGAATAGGGCTCTGCAATTATCAGTCCTTTGAGAACAAGTTTGGAATTCTGTAAACATGCTGTTTTCATCTCTCCCATATTTTGACTTCCTTGTCTGTCTGTCAGGAGCCAGGAGTGAGGGGTTATGGCGGGCCTTCATTGCTATGTTTTCAATTATACTACAGTCTTTAAAAAGCTGTTCACATAACCAAAGCTAGAGAAGACCTTTGTCATTGCCAAGTCACATTTCCTGCCTAACCCAAGCCAAAGACGACTAAGTATTTTCATCAGACCTGGTAACCTGTCTAAGCAATTGCAGTTTTTGAAAGACTGGGACTGTTTGGAGTTCAAGGCTTTAAGTAATGAGGGCCTTGTAAATAGTGTAAAAGGAATACCTAATATTTTGGTTTAGCAGATAAACTTGAAGATTTCTCCTGAAAGGAAGACAGCAATCTGATTGAGGTCAAGCCACCAAACGAGACACATGTATGTGTGTGGTAGACTTTGGTACAGCTAAGATCTGGGAAAAAACCCAATTAAGTCTAACACCAGAAAAGAAAGACAAATTTAAAAAAATCATTACATTAACAAGAGACTAATAACTACTTAAGTCTCATTCAAATTAATTTAAAACATCTGGTTTTCAATTAACAACACAACACAACACAGGAAGCCTTATGAAAATGAAGCCAAATCTAAAATGTTTCAGCAGTCTCCAAATGTCTTGACAATTTCTCAACCCAATCCCTTAATTTTAGTCTAGCTAAAACCAGAACACTAGCTCTTGTTTCCCTCATGCTTTGGAAAATTATTTTCCAAGAAAATATTTGTTTTTACAGAAAATATTCACCACTTCCACCTGCGGCTTTCCCAGTAATGGGCTTGGTAGCCTATTGTTCAAAATTTGCACTTTATATTTTACCTTCATTTGCCTAACTCTAACCAAATATATTTTGAAATATTAGATAATGAGTAACAAATATTTACAATAGATTAAGTTCACATTTCAGTAGTTCCAAATAATTTCTAAATTATACCAGTAATCTTATTACACATACACCTTCAGACAGACTGCTTGCTATCAAGTGCCATAAGCTACACCCACATGATTCACCCATTAGGAGAGCTGCTCTGTTTAAAAAAAAAAAAAAACAAACCCAAAACCCAACCACACCACCCTCCCAAAAAAAAGTCGCCACTCGCAACGGTCCCCATATCACTTCTAATTTTAGCTTTTCCTTAGATAACACAGTTTCCTGAAACAAAAAGAGACTGTTTGGACTCTTCTAGCTCCAAAACGTTATTGTAAGAGTATTGTTATTTGTAGCAGTAGTTCAATGCACATAATATTTCATATCCAAATATAAAGAGATGTTTCAGTGCTTTAGCCTTCTGTTCTGCCAGGACTGTGGAGAAGGAGGTGGAAACAACTAGGATTTACTGTTGTTTGATTTTTTTGTTTTTTTCTTTTTCCTTGGAGTGGGGGGGAGTTAAAGAATGAGGCAGGCAACAGAGAGCAGTGTAGGACTCTGCACTTATTACTGTTCACTCATGTATATGAAAAAAACAAGCAAACAAATCCCAGCCAAAGCCCGTAACAGTCCGGTTGTTCTCTCCATCAAATTCCTGCTTTACAGTCCGTCCAAATGCTGGCCTGGAGGTTTCATTCATGCATGTCACAGTTGGGATTTAGGGACATATCTCAAGTATGGACTGGAGGAACAACCAGACACAGGCAAGATGCAGCCTGAGAGATGTTTCTTGTTGGAAACACCAATATGCTGCTGAAATCTCTTAGACCAAACAGTCAGTTTGGTTCTACAGATTTTCCACAAATACTTGAGATTAAAACACATGCTACTTAATCTTTGTCTGAAAGCAAATCAGTGCGTAAATAAATACACAGCAGAACAAAGCAGCATTTTGAACTTAGGGGGTGGTTCAACATATTTACATTAGGAATCAAAAAACCACTGAGGAGCTGTATTATCCCAGTTTTGTCCTACTTGAGAGCACAAACGAAATAAAAAAGTGGTTTTCCTCCTGCCCAAATGCACAGAATTTGTTCATAAAGCTGCAATAAGCCAGTATTAATCGTCCACCCACAGTCTAACATAAAGTATGTGCAAAGTTTCTGAATTTTTCAGACAATCTTCTTGGAGGCAACACCCTAAACATTCCCCTAAATCAAAGAAAACTGCTGATTCCACATATTAGCATACAGAGAAAGGGTCAAGACCAGGGCACCTCTTTGACTGAAGATCAGACATAAAAATTCAGCTAAAGCAACTTTGCTTCTTGTCTGGCAAAACATTTGATGAGTTTCTATACAATAAATATTGAACATTTGCTGGGTCACGTAAAGCAATGGATACAGAAGCATAATGGAGATGCTATCCAACTCCAAATGCTTTGTGATAACAGTCAAGTAAATTAAATTACAAGTCTAACTGTTTTCAGGCCCAAATATGCCCATTTAATCAAAATTTATTATGGCAGATTTTGTTTCAGCTAAATTTTCTAGACCTAAATAAAGTCACAGAGGAAAGAACCAAAACCATAATTAGATTTGAGCTGAAAAAGTAAAGAGCATAATTAAGTGAGTTTCTTTGGAACACTACTTATATATCAGCCAACTGGCCTACTGTACTTTATTAAGCTACTTTCCAAATGCACAGTAAAATTGTTTCCCATTTAACAGATTTCAGAAAGAGTCTCCATGAAAAGTAACTCTGTAAATGTAAGAAAGAAGCTTTTTCTTTTTTATGTAAGCAGTCAAGGTTTTATCCTCACCAGGCAACTACTTTATTATATTGCCTTTTAAGCAAATTGCACACAAGAATGATAAATGAGAAAAAACCTGCCAGATGCATTATATATTCATACTTGCACTCTCTCTTAATTTAAGAGAAGGGCTCTGTCAACCTTGTGCCAGCTACTAGGTGTAGAACTATTTATAACTATTAAGATATACATATCACTATGAATGTTGGAGTAATTATCACAATAGCATTTCACAAATAGCTTTAGCAGAATAAAACCATTCCATGTATTTAAATTATTTTTAAATACAATCTGCCTTTGTATTGCTCATTTCCTTACTCTAATGTTTATCCTAATAATAGCAGAAAGTTGAATGATTGAGGAGTTTTGCCCCCACCACACCCAACAGCAGCTCCTGCTTGGAGCCTGAAAGCAAAAATACTTAGTGTTTATGAATCCATCATAGTAAAAAACATTAGAGAAAGATATAGAGAGATCCATTTTTGAAACTCATGATGGATCTCCCGAATTGGCAGCATAAGTGCAAAACTGGTAATTAGCAGAGTACCTCAAATATGCAAGACATTCCCAATGATGCACAGAAGATAAATGTGACAGAAGATGCAGAGAAAAGGACATGACAAAAAGATTGTGTTTATGAAGGACTGACAGATTTTTAACTTGCTCTAGGGCTAAGTGCCAAACACAAGCAGAGCAAGCCCTTGGAGCATCCCTGCAAAACACAAATCCTCAGATGCCCACATCACTTTGGGAGGATGGTACAACACGGGGAGGCACTCACACTGCACACCACTCCCACAGCAAAAGCCATTCAGTCTTCATCAAGCTGAAATACTTTGGCTCTGTCAAGATGAAACCACGGGAGCTGGCAGAAGCCAAGAGCTCCCGAGCAGGCCAGGTCACCAAGGCAGAGCTCAGTCCAACCTCTGCTCCAGGTCCCTGCAGGCAAAGGCAGAGCCAGGGCAGGCAAGCAGCCTGTCCTTCCTCATCCCTGCACCCTTGGGCCACCCTCTGGTAGAAAAGCCAGACATCTGTACAAATGCAGAAGGAACAGTGAGTACAGAAACAGAAGGGGCAAAACCAAAGTAGGAGGGGTATGAGCAGCCAGGATCATTCAAGATGACCTGAAAGCTATGAAGTGCCTGAATTTGTGGTGCTGAAACATAAATACAAATTGCCTAATGTTAACATGCCATAAGCATATGCTAAACAGTCAATTTCAACAGATTGTTCACCAGGAATTCAGAAGATCACATTTTCTTCTGATAACTCCAAATAAGAAAAACTGCAAGGACAGATGTGAACACAGAAGCAAACAGAAGAAAATAAAATATGTGGGCTATGCATGGGGAGATGTTGAGCAATAATAAAACTTGAACAGTTTTTTTTTTTTTTAATGAAGCTGAGTAATCTATGAAATAGTTTGCAAAGGGAAGTGTTCAAAGCTCCATCAGCTGAAGTACATAAAGTGAGGTTTAAAAGAGTATAAGGACCAACCTGGGATGGCAAGAGAATGGACAAGATCGTCTGTCACTGCCATCATGGAATAACAGGCAATAGGGAGTATACCTGGCAACAGTGATACCCAGAAAACATACTGGGGAGAACAAAACTGAGACTGGGTGTTTCTTGAAATCTGCAGTTTAACACCTCGGCACGTCCAAATGCTCACATTTCCTGACATCCAAATTATATCCATTACAAGAGAGCAACTACCTGAAGAGCTGTGCCATCAGGGCAGTTTCCTCATCCTGAGGAGAAGCAGCCAAGAGTGACCTCAGCTTGGCAAAACTACTCTCCTGAAGGAAAAGTCAGTGAAAATTGAGACACAAAGCATCTCTTTAGAGAGGCTCAACATCAAATAAAGCCCTAAGTAAGAGGGTAAATGAAAGCAGTCTATTACCTAGACAAGAACTGGGGGCAATCCCAGTTCTTTACTACCTGGACCTGAAGAAGTTAAACAGATTTATGTAACATTACATGGTTATGGTCACAAAACATATTGTGTAATTACATGGGGATCACTAGCACAGAAACACCCTGAGCTGCAAAATCGGTTTATTTTTATACAGCTGGAAAGCAAACACAGAATTCCCCAAGTAACAACACAACTGAAAAGGTGAAGTCAATGATGCATCCTTCAGAGTGGTACTTGACTTGTCCTGAGCCTGGTTTCAAACTTTTCTCAAGCAGACACTGTTCTCCATCCAGAACCACCCATTCCTAACAAAATAACTGTGTCTTGCAAATAATTAAAAAACACATCAAGATACTGTATCAGACTGCTCTAATTACATTGGTACTTACTCACTACTTACTGTTGTACTGCAGTGATCACAGATACTTTTCCCTTAGCTTTTACTATATTGCTAAAATGTGTTATGCCCTTTTATTGCTCCTTCTCCCAGTTTCTAATTACCAGCATTCTAAGAGAGTATCTAACACTGTGTAGATAATATTTTTTTAATTAAGTTAAAAGAAAAATCATATTAATCGCATCTCTGTATCTTGGGCTAACTTTAAATGTGGGAAATCAGCCTACTGAAAGTGCCATAACATTTATTCTAAATAAAAGAACTGCTCTTTTCTGCTGGCAAACAGAGCTTCAAATGAGGACCTGAGGACGTTCTTCAACTTAAGTGGACCATAAAGAGAATCAAAGATTATCTTCTTTAGAACATTTACTAACAGTAAGAGAACTGCTCCTCAACATAGTTTCAGAGCTGCCTGGAAATCTGGTAACACCGTGCCACCTTTTCTCCATGAAAGTGATTTATAAATGCTATTAGCAAGCTAGGTTAGAGATCCTAGCTGCATATCTGGATAGAGATCAAGCAAACAATAAAGTAACTGTCGAACTCAAGGCAATAAGGCAATATAATAGAGAGTACTATAAGAGTACTAGAAAATTAAGAAAGCAAAACTACCTTGTTTCAACAGGCTACATAGGTACATCCCCAGTAGGGATATCCACAGAGCACTGACAGGGAGGCACAAGCCAGCTATCTGAACTCCCTCATATGACACTCTCCAGCTCTTCCACAAACATTAATTTATGCAACAGTCCCATGAACCAGATAGCAATTAGCCTACTTCTGAGAGAAACAGAAAAATTGTCACTGAATGTCATAATATTAGAGTCAGGATCAGGGTTCAGACTTCAGTCCTGTGAAGCCTGTGTTGTATCTGAAGAATATTTCCATAAACCACTTCAGTGTGCTGTCCTGCAAGATTAGACAGTGCTCAATCCTTCACTCTGCCTGAAAGTAAGAGGCTAAAACTGAAGAGATTAAGAGTGCCCCATTAAAAAGAGGTGATACAATGAATGCAGTGTATTTCCAATATATACACTATTTCACCCTCTTGCCTTATAAACTATTATGACACATTTTTATAACTACATTGTACTGTAGTTTTTTACTTTTTCAACGTAAGACACAAAATGTACATGTATTTTGTATTCTGCCCTCTATCTAGAAGAAAATACACTTGAGACTGTTTAACCTTAATACGTTAATGTCTGATAAATTGAGGAAAACAGAACTACATGGAAAAGGTATGATTTACACTACTATATGTCCCCTATTACATCGTCATAGGGTGACTCAATAAAAAAGGAGCTATTATACAAACAAAAACCCAGGGTTTAAAGTTTACTGCATCATCAACTGGATAGCACACACGACAAATAACAACATAAAATTCTTAGTCTGTAAACCACATCACTTATAAAGAGAATATATACCCAGAACAGTAACCTATGCTGATAATCGACGGATCCTTGTGACTGCCTGCTGTATAAAGCAGACTGAATCCTTTTACAGGACTTCATAGACCTTTATTCACTTGCTTAGTTTCCCCCATGTCCTCGCTCATCCATAGGAACTGTTGCTTTGGAGCAACAAGCAGATAATTCTTCTTTTAATCTCCACCTGTAATTTCTGTGTTATGGACGGCTGAGTTTTATTTTGACGTTTGTTCTCAGGAACCAACAAGAAAACACACTCTTTGACGAACTACAAAACCACCAGTGCGTTACTCTGATTCCCTCTGGAAGGGTGGCTCTGGCAGTATAGGAACCGTCTAGCTTTCCATCCCTCTCGAAGGGCAGCAACAAGCGAGGCGCTGGGCACTGCTGGGGCTCTCGGCCGTCCGGGAAAACCCGCTGACAGCTGAGGAGCTCCATGACCCGCGAGAGATGCACCGCGGCCAGCGCCTCGGAATGGAGCGAGGAGGTGTCGAAATATTTACATAGCCTGGCAGTTTCATCCACGCGACTTTAATTATGAAACACATTCTGCTAAGAGCGCTGCTACCTCCAAAACCGCCGTCCTCAACTAAAAAATAGTCTCCTGCTACCTGTGTCCTCGCTGACACCAGCCGCGCCATGGCGTACATGGCAGTGGCCGCACACCGGCGGGCTGCCCTGCTGCCAGGTGCACCTGCCCGCAGCCGGGCACGGCCGGGGCCGCCTTGGCGGGGCCGGGAGCGCTGCCGGCCGCGGTGCCGCCCGGCGGGGCAGCTCCCGGGGCTCGGCTCCCCGGGACAGGCGCGTCCCAGCTCGGCTCCCGGCCGCTCGGAGCGCGGCTTACCCCGCAGCGCTGCTCTCCCCGCCCGGGCTGGGCGAACTAACTCACTCCCTTCGCAGCCGCTCCCCGCCAAGGCTCCGGGTCGAGCCCCCGCACAGGAGCCCTGGCGGGGGGAGGCGAGGCCGCGCCGTGCCGCCGGTAGTGCCCCCTCGGCCCCTGCCCGGGGGGAATCCCGCGGCCGAAGGGGTCAGCCGCAGAGGAGGGCGCAGCGGCCCGAGCAGNGGTCAGCGGGGCCGCTCCGCCCCGCCAGCGCCGCTCCGGCTGCGGCGGGGCTCCCGCACACGGGTACCGGCCCCGCCGCCGCTCGCTTATTTTTTAGTTATTGAAGGTTTTGGTTATTAAACTTTATTTTCTTTTCTTTTTTGTTTTTTTCTTTTTTTTTCAAAAGTGGTGTCTCCCCGCCGGCGCGGTCCGAGGGCCACCGCAGCACCTGCGCNTCGCGGCGGCTGCTGCCGGCTCCTGCGCCGCCTCTCGGGCCGGGCCGCGCTCAGCACCTGCCCGCGGGACGCGGGGCTCCGCGGGCGGCGGCGGGCGCGGAGCGGGCTCCGGTTCTGCCGGGTCGCCCCCGAGGCGGGCGTACAGTCTCAGGACACTGCCGAGGATTGTACGGCCCGCCCGGGGGAGGCGGTGGCGGCGGTGGCTGCTGCTGCGGCGGGACAGGAGCGACGCGGAGACGGGGCTGTACGGCTCGGCGCCGCCCGCAGAAAGTTCTNTTGTTTTTTTCTTTTTTTTTCAAAAGTGGTGTCTCCCCGCCGGCGCGGTCCGAGGGCCACCGCAGCACCTGCGCGGCGGCCGCGGAGCTGCCCCGGCACCGAGCGCTGCTCCGGCAAGCGGGGAGCAGCACCGCCCTCGCCCCCTGCAGCGCCCCCCGTTCAGCCCGAGGCAGAGGGTGTTGAAGAAATAAGTTTAAAATGACGAAAATAAAAGCCGCAAAGACGGTGCGGGCTCGGGGCGAGGCGCTGGAGCCATCGCAGGCGTGCGGGGCCGCCCCGCTCCGGCCCGGCTGAGCTCGGCACGGGTCGCGCACGGAGGGCAGGGAGAGTGGCGGCGGCTGGGGGCAGAGGGATGTGCAAGGAAGCAAGGGCTGTACTTTTGCCTCCTTGATGGGACTTCCTTCCTCTCCCTGTTTTTTCGATCTTATTTTCTGTATCGTGATGTATATTTCAATTCAGGCACTTTTAAAACTCGTGGTTGATGACACATGGTGAAGCGAGTCTGTGGCGAGTGCCAAAGCTCATCTCATGTTAGCACCTGCTATGGCTTGCTGCAGTTAAGATAAATGTAAATAATTTTTAAAATAAACCCTCTTGCTTTGATTTCTGTTTATTTTACACCAAAGCAACTAACCTTCCTAGACAAGGGATTAAGAGAATTTTTCCTGATACTGTCTTTCAGCATGGTAGAAACTTCAGCCTTACCCTCATGTTCTCTAAAGCTTACCTTACATTTTTGTATCTTGAACCAAATGCACACCTTTGCGTTAGGCTGCACGAGGTTTTCTTTACTTCTGGAAAATGGAAGTACTGCGGGCAACATGAGCCAAACAAGACTTATTTCTTGCTAATTCAAATTTGAGCCATTTCCCTATGCCATTTCAGAGGCTGGTTTGTATACAGTGGGTCAGAAGGTGTTTTCTTTTTGTTTTATACAGTATGAAAGTTTAAAGAAATGCGTTTGGGTTTGAATTTGCATACTCTGCTCTCAAGTCTGAAAAGAGCTACACATGCTTACACAGCAACAGCCTAATTATGTGGTAACAGTTGGGTTTTTTTCTTGTCATACAAGAGAACCTAAACAAAAGAAACCCACAAATATTTAAAACCTAAGTAAACTTAGTCAAACAGAATTTGTGTATGCAGGACTAAATTTAACCTTCTGGGAATACGAGAATGCAATAGGATCAAAGAACCAAGTCACTCATTTCCTAGATTAAATAGACCTCTTCGTCCTTCATTGATCTCTGCTGATGTCAATCCTCCTTGCTGTATCTTGAAGCACTTCACTCGGATAAACAACTTGCCTTCAAAAATCAGACAAGAAAAGCATTCAAACTGACTGAAGCTAAACCACTCAGTACATTTTAATTATTTCACATCTGCCTCATTGGGCAGACTCCTGTTGGCTCTGCCTACACGGATACAGTGTAGTTGATTAACAGTGTAAATCTCTCGCTCTGCAGGGCCTGAAGGTGCTTTGACAATGGGAGAATTCACATCTGAGCGCCACTCAAGAACCACCACCTGTCCTGCCCTCCTCTGCACAGACAGCTTGGTGGGCTTCAGCACAGGTCAGTGCCCAGAAAAACAGGAATCCTGCTGCTGCATCAGGATGGTGAAGCAAGCAAGACTGAGTGATTCTTACAGCTCACTCACAGCTTCAGTTCTTGAAGTTGCCATACTATTATTTCTGGCAAATGAGCTTCCCATCTTGAACATGAAGAAAAAAGTGGCCTGTCCTCTAGAGCTTACTTTGGTTATTAATTCACTCTCTTTTCCAGGACTGTTCAGGGAGGGGAAGATCAAATGTATCTTTAATACCACTGTCAATTTACTAGATACATTCTGTGGTGATAAAGAACCCCACAGCACCTTCAGGGAGGCTGGCTGGAGTTTCTCCTTGCTGGAGAGCAGTGGAGAGAATCATATAATTTAATTTTCAAATGCATCTCATTACTACTTTAATTTCCTTTATGATGAGTCAGTATTTATCAACAGCAGTACCCACCATAATGTGGACTTTCTCTAACGTTGTACTACTCAGAAGCTTCGATAGGAGCTACACCATTAATGAGCACATTTACTCTACAAATGTGCACTATTTAACCACAGA
Source organism: Rhabdornis inornatus (assembly GCA_013397075.1). Lineage (NCBI taxonomy): Eukaryota > Metazoa > Chordata > Aves > Passeriformes > Rhabdornithidae > Rhabdornis > Rhabdornis inornatus. The sequence continues at coordinate 725,441 of VWZS01001838.1, read as the reverse complement.
AGCTACAGCTGCCAGAAAAGCCAAACAAAGCCTTAAAGTGACAGCAAGCACACTTTGTCCTCTTGATTACTATCACCCTTTTAAAGGCTCTTTCCATTTCATATTCCTATGTTGCTCCTTACATTTTACCTTGCATTTGCTGCATTTTACACTTTACTTAGTATATATAACTCAGATAAAATCTCATGGTAGGGGAGAAAGTGCTTGGGAAACTTCATGAGCTGAACTTAGCAGGGGTTAACTCCTCTTTTTCCTCCCCCTATCAAAGATTTCAGCAGGATCAACAGATGGGACTTCTTTACTTTTACTGGTCAGAGAAAATACAAGCTGCTCTGTCTCATCCATTCTGTTCTGGAAAATATTGGAGAAGACGACCCATGTTGTTCCTATGTGAATTATTCTAGAGATGCTATAGGAACACAAAGTTTTTAATTTCTAAAAGCAACTTTCAGGTGAGGTGTTTGAAAAGTCATTGACATCTGCCTTGATGTATCAGATGGGTTCTTGAAGGGTCCTTCAAGTCCACAGGGGACAAATTTATGTCACCTGTGTCTGGACTAAACTCTGGGGAAAAGAGAGGCTTGTAAAAAAACCCCGGTGGTATGAGAGCAAATTTCACAGCCCACGCTGAAGTTTAAACTACATTGACAATCTAGGAAATCCGCACAGGGTAGTGGCAGGGCCCTTGGTACTCATGAGGAGCACGCCATCACCCAAACAAGATGCTGGCAAGCTCCTGATTACTGCCACTTATTCTGAAACACACCAGTGATTTAGGACCAGTTATGCTGCATTGTTTTTTCCAAGGATATGCATATGTATGTAATCAACCATCCAAATCAGCACTTACACCAGTTTGAATGCACATAGCCATCGTCAGCCAAGTGAAAGCACTACTATTACTTCGGTTTATGTATGCATGTTACTGGCACCTGTACTGACTGAAGAGTACTGGTGAAACAGAAGTTTGACACTGCTCAATTAATGCTGCAGAGCAGCCAGAAGAAAACATGGATACTCCATCTCTTGCAAGGAAGGCATACTTTTTAAAATTAAAAGCAGCTCTTAAAAACAGATTATTGAGAGGATAAAGTGTTTTAGCTTCATTAATAATCCCTATCTGATTTCTTTCTTTTTCTGGCTCCTCAGTTGTGCAAAAGCAAAAAGTTGATGCTTCTAATAATAAATAATGACATGATGGGAAAGGAAAGGGAGAAAAGAGAGCCCTGTTATTCAACACAGCTGATCCTTTGGAGGAAAGAGACAGGATTCTTCACTTACATCAGAGTAAGTTAAAGCAACAGAACATTTATTAAGCACAATAGCAAACGAGATAGTAACATTTCAAACTTTGGGTTAATTTGTTAGCAGGAGAAAATGGATGCTTATGAACCATGGGGGGAAATGATAACAATAAAAATAAAAATATACATATATGTACTGTAAAGCAGGACACATAGATTGCCCTTACATACAAACAGATACTAAGAATATCTTATAGCAGCACTGCCCATTGCCCTAGGCAGAAAGCAATACACAGTCTATACGGTATCCCGGACTGGCCAGTCTAAAATGTAGTTTCAAGGGAATGAGACGTTGAGATGTTTTTGAGAGCTTCCAAATACTGAGTGCACACCTTCAAGCAAGGCTTACAGATAAGCCCCAGCATTTTGAGGCATTGATTACTTACAGACACATTCCAGAAGTTTCAGCCATCACACTCTCATGAAAAAAAAAAGACAACGATGGCAAAATGTTGGGAATGCACCTGTAAATATTAAAAGGCTTAAAATAACTCTGCTTATCTCTTTGCCTTTTTCAAAATGACATACTGGGGATGTCTTAGGCCTAACCCAAGGAAAGGTGGTCAAACAGTCTAATTAACACAGCAGTGTGTTGCAATACAATCTGGTTAGAAAGAAAACCCATGATGAAGTACACAGAAACATTCCTGTCATGATATTGGAAAATATAATTTTGAAATTTGGGAAAGTTCAACCAAGAAATCAAGGAAGAAAACAGACGCAATCCAGCTTGTTAAATGGATAAGGATTTTGTTTTGCATTTTTCTCTTGACCTTCAATATCTTAATGTTTAGAAAAACTATGGTTCCAAGGTGGGTGGTTTTTTTAATTGGTCCATTCAGTAAAAGCTGAACATGTTTGCTAAGCAGGACCCTGTCTCATCATGTCTCAAGCATATTAAGAAAAATCCTGAAGAAGAGTGAGGTTAATCTAGGACGAGTTCTATCAACGGATGCTTTTTGGTATAAAATGCAGTGAAGTCCAATTTAATGAAAATTAAGTATGAAGTGGATGCAGCCTTCACTTAATTTTAATAAATTCCTTTGCAATGTTTCTGGAAGTTAGGCATCCTACAGAGTAATATTGATGATTGCCTGCTACTCCATTTCAACCTATTTACCTCACCCTCTGCATCACCCACATGAGCTGTCAGCACTAGCACTGGGCAGAAGAGGTCTGCAGCCTCTTGCTGCTTCCTGACAGCAGCTCTGAGGAGGAAATCTGGATGCAAGATCAGAAGAGGCATGTTTTACTCAAAGCCAGCAACAGTATCAGGAACATTCAGAAGGTGGGAGGGGTAAATCTTCCTCTAGGTGGATTTTAAAAGCCAAATTTTGTAGCAGTGTTTTTAGTACTCGTCATCATCTGTCCCCAAATCACCACAGAGGAGGAAGAGGAACCCTATTAATAAGAACAAAAGCACTGCATGCTGGATGAACGTTCAGAGAGAAGGGAAATTGTGATTGAAGATTTTTGCAATACTGAAGCTGATACCAATGCCTGGTAGTTAACATTCAGTCACTCATCAAATATTTATTTAGAGACCGTGTAACATGCCCTTTGCAGAACTTTGAGTTTTTAAAAAGAGCCAAGAGATTGTGTTTTGGGTTGGTTTTTTGTTTGTTTTTTTTTTTTTTTGGTGGCTTTGTTTTGTTTGGTATTTTGTTTGGTTGTTTTTTGCTTGTTTGTGTTATTTTGTTTTGTTTATGTATTTTTTAATTCTTATTTTATTTTACAAACCTTAATACTACAGCGCAGCTGTTAAATCTTTTAATCTCTGGCAATTACCTCTAGAGGGTTTGCATGGCACATGAGTGATGCTGAAGCTTATGCTGTCATTCTGTAGAGCACTGAATTTCCATCATAATCCCAATGAAAACTCAATTTAGGGTGAAACTAAAGCAATGAGATCTCTTCTTCATCCCGGCACTAAATTATAATTTAAGATTAATTCAGGTAAATAGATTTCAGATCTGTTTTTATTCTTAGACAAAGACTAATTTACTTTTAAAAAGGTCATGAAAAGTGTTTTTTTTTAAACAGTCCTTAAATTACCAATGTTCAACAAAGCCACTGAACCCATTAACTCTGTGGATACCTGTTACCTAAAAACGGCGACAAATTTTTGCAATTGTGCAGAGCAATCCTAAATTCTTCAGCCACTGCAGTACTAAATGCCAAATCCCTGTCAAGGATATGACCTTTCTGGAGGCAGAAAATTGTCATAAAAAGATAACATCCTTATCACTACATCCTTTGAAATAATCAATCACACATTACTGCTGAAGCTCTCTGACTTCTAGATACTCGTTTTTTTCTCCTAAAGGAAGGTTAGTTTTTTAACAGGTGAGTTTCTTGGTAGTTGAAATTGCAGCCCAAAGGTGCTGCTGTACCACTCCCAGGTGTATCCTTGGTGCTCAGAAACCTTAAGTGACCTGAGGCAGTCATAGATCCTCGCAGTGGATAACTGTAACCAAGTCTTCCTTTGCTCCCTCCAAGTCAGTGATGAAAATAAAACTTCCCTGAGGGTGTGAGCTGTAGCAATGAGTCTAACTCAGTCCTCAGAGACGTCTGGGACAGCCTCCACCCACCCAGCACACTCCTACTGCTCACCAGTGGCCTCCTCCAAGGCCCAGAGGTTACAGAAATCCAACTACCTATGGTGCTGGTAAAGTTCACCTTTTTCTCTCTTTACCCTGAAACTTGTGCTGTTTCTGAGAACCAGTCCAAAATTTATTTGGCTCGGGGTCAACACTGGTTTGTCAAGTAGATGTGCTCCTGGAAGTATTTATAGGCTCTTAAGTAGAGAAAAGATGAAATATTGGTAACAGTACAGTAATTCACATACAGACAAGGAGTTGGATAATGATCCCCCTTTTCCCCTCAAAGCCATTGTCATGCTTTGTGTTTTCCTTCTGTGTCTATATGCTCCATGCTTTGCATGAGGCATCTGTTATCCATAATGGCCCTGGCTGTGCATGCTAAGGGATGCTTCTTGTCATTGTACTGTAATATATAATTTATGACAAGTCATTTCACCAAGGAAAAAAAGTAAGAATAGGAGGAAACTGCAACTATTATATCCTAAGACATTTACTTATATGGAGAAATAGATGTATTTAATTGCAAGTTGCTTTGATATGGGAATGGTTTAATATTCTCCAAACCATTGACCCTTGGTTTTCAGTAGTCATAAGAATTAAAACAAGAAGGACCATTACAGCTTGCTCCAAATTAACATTAATGATGAACTCAAGACAATTTAATCTAGTAGTGAGTTTGCTCACAACACATGCATTCAAATAAGAGTGCAACATCCTATTTTTGCATATTCAAAACCAATATTAAGCAGCAGCACATTAACAAGGGTAGGTAAATTTTCACAAAGTGAGAGTTGGGGACTGTATAAATACCTTTACATAGTCACTGATTCCAAATTACTCTTTGCATTGCTACAGACAGCTACAGTCAAATTACAAATATCTGAAAATCCTTTTCAGCAACATGGAATCTGAGACACTATTGTAGATAGTTGGGGTTTTTTTCTTCTTTCATTACCAGTGACAAAGGAGCTGGTCCAAACTTTCACACTGCCTTTCAAAAGTCTAAATTAATTTCAGAAAGTGCCAAAACCTCTGAATCTCCATCTCTAGCAAGTTTATTAGAGCTCCACATCTACCCTCTACTTCAGAACAGCTGTAAAATAGTGTTTGCTCAAGCTATGTGAGTTGTTGACTTACTGATTTTATGTGATATGTCCTATAGACGAGGCAAGGGCAGCAGCCAAGGGAGAGAACAGTGTTTAGAGCTTTTTCTCCTCAGACAGCAAGGCTTCGGGAACACGGCTAAAACCTCCAATTACATTTTTCAAATAGCAGAGCATGTTAGACCAGTAAGGCCCAAAATCTTGGCCAGACTGACAGGCTCAGCAGGTTTTCACCCTGAATTGTGTCACCAACTCAGAGACAAGAACAGCAGAGTCCCAGACAAGCCTTGCATCAGAAATGAATGATGCATGAACACCCCGTTCAAATTTTCAGAGATGCAGGTGGAAGTTTTGCTGTAAGAGTCCTCCAGAACACCCATGCAAATTAAGAAACTGAGAACAGGCCCTTCTGCCCACTCTCCCAATCAACACAAAAGGCATCTACAGCAGTCAATTTGAGATATTTCTCATCATCAGCACAAGTTGTTTTCATTATGTTTAATGATCACTGATGGGATTTTCCACCAGTGATCCTTGAGTGCCCACAATGACACCAGATTTCAATAAAATCATCTCTACACCAATTGCTGTTATCACAGCAATTCAGCTCAAAACCATCCTGGATATTAAAGCTTTTCCTGGAAACTACCCATTTCCAAACACTGATTGCACAGAGACTCATCTAGTTACCCAGTTGTATGCTCTATTAAGTCTTTCAAGGTGTGTAATGTAACGCACCTGATCCTCAGCACAGCACTGGAAAATCTGCATGTATTGTGTTGTCAGAAAAATAAAAGGAAATTAATAATTTGTAGCAATGTCCAAAGGCAAGGTAACAACAAGGAATCAGTGTCCTACTTAAATAAATCGTGTTTTGTCCCGAGCACAGTAAAGAACTTAAGTTTCTAAGTCCTTCATTGACTGGATACTCATGATTTGGCTTAACACAGGATGCTGGCATATTTCCATAGTTAAACGCACATAAATGACTCCAGCAGAGCTCTCCAGCAAGCTAAATTAACTCAGTGTCCACATTACTAATACTGCACTTGCCTCGTACATAAATATTTTTGTTTATATTTTTTAAATTTACTTTTCATTTCTCTGTTTATGTTCTGTAGTTTTATCTCCTAAAAATGTTCTGGAAGCAAAGGTGCTTGTGAATGGATGCTTTTTGATGGAAATAGTAATTTTTGCAGTCTAAGTGCATGCAAATTCAACAGGAGTTTCTATTGAAATTAATAGCTAGTTCACATTAAAAAACACTGAATATTTTTAGAAGTGATTCTTACCAGAAAATACCCAATATCCCTACCATGCGACTTAAAAGAATGCTAACAGAGACAAGCCTGAACTATCACTTCTGTAAGGAAGCTTTGAATTCTCTTCCAGTAAAACCTGGCAAACAAAAGAGAGAATTCATCTCCTGAGAGGTAAGTCATTTATGTTGATACCCTAAATTTCTTTAAGAAATAACAGAGACAGATTATGAAGCCCTGAAATGAAAATGAGGATGGAAACTGCGCTGCTCAGCTCCTGTCATGAAGCATGAAGTGTTACAGGCAAGTGTCAGAATCAAAGCAGGACCAGCAAGTAACAAGCTCAAAGGTTACTCTGTTTTTCTCTCACACTTATTTAGAATAACTTTCACTTTCTAGCTGAGATTTTTGGTCTGTGAACAACAATAAGAATGGTTCATTCCTATTAGCTTCAAACAGAAAGCGGGCTGTGAAATACTCATGTGATATGAAAAGTTCAGTCACAAAGAGGAAGAGGATGAGGCAAAAGAGAAACACTAAGTACTGCTCAGGCTGGCCAAAAGATTCCATGCCTTATAAATGGGTTTGGGATTATTTTTTCTCCTGGAATTTCCCTTTCGTGCCCAGTGAAGTCAGAGTTAATTTTAATCTTCATGCTTTAGAAGATGTCCATGAAAACATCCTTCAAAAGATTTAGTTCTGTGATTCTGGGAAGTGTCTGACATGTCTCTTCTGGAATAACAGAGAAGCAAGTGGGATTTTCAGCAGTTTGGGGTTGTACCCAAGCTGGGAGGAAGCAAAGCGCTCTTTAGGAATTACCATAGCACTTCTCCCTTTCAGTGAAACTGAAAGGCTCCCGTGTTTTTGTCTGCTATCTGACACTGTCAGCATTGTTTCCTTACTACTTGTTTTTCTGCAGGAGTCTGCTCATGAAATTCCAGCTGCTTTCCCACTTCCAATCCTCACTGTTTGTCATCCTTCCCTCTGTCTTCTCTCACAGACCCACCCCAGACTTCCCATTCACAGCTTTTCCCCCATGTCACTCTTCATCCATTTCTGAAACCGACAGTTCCCTTTTACTCAAAATGCTCCATTTAAAGGGAGTCATTAAACCTAGTTGTCATAAATCCATAGATATAAGCCAATAAACCAGCATCACAGAGTTTCATAGTATCTTTTAGATATTTCTTGGCGAGAATCCATCACGACTCATTAAATGCTTTCACATCTTATCCTCCCAGTTAAAAGCCTACAGTAAACATGAAATGTCCTGACTTCTATCTCCTATAACATGGTACACATTTTTCAAAATCACTAGGAATTTTTTCCAATTTCATTTCCTTTTGCCTGGGAGATATTAATGACCTGCAGTCTAGTCAGCTTCTATCATTCTGCTTGATTCTTCAGGCAGGTGTTTTCTACCTGTGGCACACAACAAGCAGATTTTTGGCTCTTAATTATTCCCAAATGGATCTCCTGGACCAACTGGAAAGTGCCATAAAAGTATCTCCTGTGTAAAATACAGGGCAAGATAGGTTCTATGCATATTGCCTGAAACTCTTTACTTCATAAATTTAAGGATCACATTACTCTTTACAGTTACAAACATATCTGATACTGAGGTTTAGTTTGAAACCTGTCAGTCACATGGTTTTAGTACACTCAGGATATTTTGCATTAAATCAGGTTATTCCAGGTCCTAATGCAAACAGCGTTTGCATTAGGCATCAATTGAAATTGGCATTAATTGAAATGTTCAGAAAATATTGCTTGAACACTCCTGATTTCTGGAAGAAAACTTCCAGGAAGGTTTTGGCTACTGGGCACTGTTGTGTGGTACCAAATTCACCTGTTCATTCTTTACCAGTTTTTATATTAGTTGTTCCATTCTCTTCCCCAGAATTAGACTATAATTTATCTTTCTGAAAATGCTGCTGCAATGTTAAGTCTAGGTCAAATCTCTTCATCTCTTTCATGGTTTGAAATACTTGTTTGTGAAGGAAATCACTATCTGAGAGACCCATCCAGCCAGCTATTCTGAAACTCTTTGATGCAAATAATTTCAGCTTGTCAATATGCAAGTCAAGAAACTCCTCTTTAGTATCCTGCTTTCTTAGGAGCGATACTGAAACACTTGATTTCATCCTGCAATTTCTACATCACTGGGCTTCTCTCAAATGCAAAGCTCAAATGTAAGTGTTCAGCCCTTTAGCATTACTGCTTATTCTTCTCTTTTTACATTCAAGTGAACTAATAACAATTTCTTCATTTGTATTTTAAAATCCCTTTCAGCCTAGGCTCTACCATTCCCAGCTCCACCAATGGCCATTTTAATTTCTTTTTGTTGCATGTTCTTGATCATTGACAGCCTCATCTGCATCAGCCATTAATTCTGCCTGCATGGGCAGCTTCCTTACTGCAGCTACTTGCAGTAGATTTTGAACAGCTATCAAGACTTCTTTTAAGAAAGTCTGAAGGAAAAAACAAACAATGACTTCAGGTCATCAATCAACTGATCAAATGCCAAGGAGTGCCTGAACGTCAGAAAGCTTCTGCAAAAACGAAAGTAATCATCTGGTAATCACCATCTGCTGGGCAAAGGGCAAAACTGAGACTAAGATTTCTAGAACACAAGTCTTCCAAAGAGTGGCTGAGGGAGCTGAGGTTGTTTAGTCTGGAGAAAAGGAAGCTCAGGAGAGGCCTTATCACTCTCTACAACTATCTAAAGGGAGGGTATAGCCAGGTGGGGGTTGGTGGCTTCTCCCAAGCTAGATGCTATAGGGCGGGAGCAGATAGCCTCAAGCTGCAGCAGAGAAGGTTTGGAATGAATATTAGGAAAAATTTCTTTGTCAAAAGTGTTGCCAAACAGTGGAACAGACTGCCCAGGGTAGAGGTGGAGTTGCCATCCCTGGAGGTATTCGAAAGCCATTCAGATGTGGCACTCGGGGACGTGGTTTAGTGGTGGACATGGCAGTGTTAGATTTATGGCTGGACTCAGTCATAATGCTCCTTTCCAACATGAATGATTCTGTAATTCTGAGAGACTTATATAGACTTAGATTTTAGTAATCTTTAATATAAGGAGTGAGCTGTGGATCCTTTCTTGAGCTGCTGCCTTTGGTCCTGGTTTTTCCCCTGCAGTTGGCATGGGAAGGCAGAGAATCAGCAGTATGAAACTGGCAAGAGGTGTATAGGGCACTGCTCACAAACTTGTGTGAATGCAATAGAGTTAAAACATAATCAACAATTTTTTTTTCCTCTATTAATCTTATAATCAAAGAGGAATTAGAGATATTATAATTACAGATATACCAATATTTTCAAATATGCATCATCTCTCCTCCCTAGTGGTAGGTACCCACCTGGAAGAATGTGCTCAGTCCCTGGAGGAGTAACAACATAAATAGCTGTGTAGCAAAAGGATTTGGCAAGAAACATCCAAACAGTTTACATATATCACTTGGTATGTTTTCAAAAAGATTTTATGACATTCATGTGCAGTAACAAAGAGTAGTTTAGATGAGTCAGGAGGTCTCTTTCTGTCTATACCCCTATGAAGTCAAGAACACTGAAACGTTTAGTTCTACTGTTAATATCATTACCATTGATAATTTTTGCTTTAGAAGTTATTTAAAATCTCAGCTTTCATTAAAAAATATTTCTAAACCTCACCATTTCAGAGGAAAACTTGCAAAGATGACACAAGTGAAATATCACGAATTAGGGAAAAATAACAGCAGAGAGGACAGACAAGGAAAAAAAATCCCAATGAACAGCAAAATAAGAAACGAGAAGGGAAATACACTTTGGTGAAATTGAATCAATTATCATGGATCTGCACATACTTGCTGGCAAAACCTTTCCACCTGTGTTTTTCTGAAAGTAAGCAAATATGTTGAAGGAAGCCTTTTCCGCCTATTGTTTTCCAAGCAGCAATTTATGGAGAGAATTTCTTGGGCTACAGACCAAAAAATACTGTAAAATAATGTAAATATAATTCAGCTTATTTTTACTACATAAAATGCACTATTGTATGGAGACAGTTTGTTAAAAGAAGAGGTTTCTGTGGCACTGAACTGGTGCTGGAACATCAGAAGAGCTATGCTCTTTTGTGCTTTTTTTTGCATGTTGAAACAGGTGCTTGACAACTTCTATCTTCTCTTCAAGTGAGCTGTATGGTGGGGAACTGTACACACAGACACGATAATCTAAAGTGTTCTTTGCAGCCTTACCAAGTAATCTGATTGTGTGTGTTGGAGTGGGCAAGCAGGCAAATTTCAAAAAGAGAATAATGCTAGAAATAACTGCATGAGATAACCTAACCTTGAAATTATACCAACCCATGAATAACCAAGTTGAAATTGCCTGGTTTGCTTTGCTAGGGGTGTCAGTCAGGTGCCTGCCTGCTTTATTGCTTACTCTTCCTTAGAATGCAGTACTGAAAACCTGGTTTCCAAGGAAAGCAGCATGTGTCAGTGGTCTTGTTTACATAGGTGTAATGTCAACACCGCTGAGGGGTCCTTGCCTCCTGGTGATAGAACACCAGCCTTTGAGACTTCACAACTGGTTTCACAGGGCCTTTGCCACAAAACTCCCAATGATGATTTTCTAGCTATGACTAATCCCATTACCAGCCACCACAGCAAGGAGCACATCTCTCTGTACTGTTGTAATGTGGCATGTTCTGGTCTCCATTCAGGCCATTATTTATTATTTCTTTTTAAATCCAGTGTGTTTTGGGTCTTTATATCATTACTGTCTCTTAATAAACATTTCTATTCTCAAATGTAAAAGATTGGAGGTCTGGGAAGCAAAAATTCCATAACATTTTGCCGGAAGAAGAGCATTAAAGCTTTGATGTAAATAACCACAGCCCCAGACTCCACCTGGTCCTGGATGCACAAGGAGCAGAGCCAGCGGAGGGAAGGAAGCCTCTACAGCTGGGCTGAGAGGAGAATCCAAGGGAAGAAAAGGCAGCAGTTGTGCTCAATTGAAATGCAGATTGCCTGCCAAGTTCTCTAACTGCACCAGGAAGTATTTTTTAATCAGTAAAGAAAAAAAAAAAAAGGGGAGGGGAGGGGAAAGGAGGATTGTTATTAGAAACAGGGTGACTTCTTTATTATTTGGCCTTTTCCTAGAAGGACAGATTGTCACTTAGAATATTGTTTTTAATACTTTTAGTAGTAAGAAAAATTCTCAGGAGCAGTTTAACACAGGTGTCTCATGGAAGGTTATCTCTTGTTTACAGTACATTTTGGTACTGTCTTTTAGGTGCTGAAAGAGAGACAAACAGGCATCTAAACACGTGGTACCACAGTTTGCAGAAGTCATGAATTATTAACTATTTCATGTCAACTTTTACATTGTGTTAATATGCTTCATGTTGCACATCTGTCACACACATCCTCCCATTCAAAATAAGAGGAAAATAGATTCATACAGAGTTACCCATGCTTACATGTCATCAACATAGCTAATGTGAAGATGCAACAGGTGAAATCTTCAGAGACATTACACCAGTTACTCTGCCTGAGGAACTGGCCCTCAGTCTCTGCAACTTGTCTTGTAATCCTCAGCTTCTAAAATGATCTTCATCACCCTATCACCTTCTTTAAAATCTAATTCAATTTAGGTTAAAAAAGCCCAACTAGATGGGAAAAAAATAATTTAATCTGATGCTTTATCACAATAAACCTTTGTTCTTTTGACTTGTGTAATTTAGGATTATCTTTGAGTTTGTTTCCCTACACAATCACCCAGTTATCATGGTAAGAGAAAGGGAATGTAGCTTTAACCACTTGTCAAATGAAAATAATAGCTCAGAATATTCTTGTTGACTGCTGTGGGAATTAGATCAAACCTAAGTATGACACTGCAGGAACACAAATTCCACAAGCAGGCTGCAGTGGAATGCTGCCTGTTTGATGGGGCATACAGACAGTACTGGTCTGTATGCTCCATTAGCAGATATGGTTTTACACAAGATTTTTATTATCATGAGAAATTCTGACAGAGATACTGATTAATTCCACCATAACACTATTTCCAACTTTAAAAATACTATAAATGCAGAGGATCTGTCTAAAAGCAATGGCTTCCAATAACAATACAGACTAAATCTTTGTTCATGTAAAGCATTGACACAAAGGTACAAATTAAGTTAGGTGTCCAGTGTATATGACTACAGTATAAGAAGGCATTTTCTTCTTTATTTATTTGCGTAAGTCTCCTTTGCCAGTACCTGTCAGAGAGAGGCTGAATGCACGCAGCTACTCAATTGCTGTAGATCAGGTGCCTCCTTTAAAGTCAGCAACCTCATGATAAATGAACTCAATTAATTTACAATAGGTGAGATTTTCCTGCCGTGGAAGAATTCTACATAAATACTTCTAGCTCAGTAAGTAAGACTGCAGTACAAATATGCATCTTCTCCTCTACCCCTCTTTGAACAGGTACCATGGGTTTCACCTGTTCGTGGTGTTACAGGAAGATTTGGGTTGGAAAGGACCTTCAAGATCATCTAGTTCCAACACCCCTGCCATGGGCAGGGACATCTTTCACTGGACTAGGTTGTTCAAAGCCCCATCCAACCGGACCTCAAACACTCTCAGGCATGGGACATCCACAAGTTCTGCAAGAAACCCATTCCTGTGCCTCAGCACTGTCACAATGAAGAATTTCTTCCTAATGTCTAATCTAAACCTATGCTCTTCCAGTTTGATATGTAACACAGGAAATCAATGGAAATCCCACAAGTATGTCTCAATTTATTTATTTTATATACCAATAATTTAATTTTTGCCTTGTATTTTATTTCAGGCTTCATTTGTGTTCATTGGACATATTAACCCTGGCTTACTTGTAGCAATGCCAAAAGAAGTGTTACAATGTACTAGAGAAGTGCATTGAACCAGAGAGTCTGCCTGCCGCTGAAATGCCAAACTTTCTGCTTTCCAGAATGCACAAATCCAAAACTGGAGGCACACAAAGATACTTCAGGCAGAGGATCACTGTGTTTGGTAACTTTTATAGTTTAGCTGAAAGCTTGGGGTATTTTGGCTGAAAAGAGATACTGACATTGGGTACTTCTCTGGATTGAGGCATATGGATGGACAGGAGTCTCTCAGCTGCTCACATCTTTGCATTCTGCATACAGCATCTGTGCACCCAGATCCTCAGAGACAGGGGCCCCTCTTGTTTGAGAAATATTTAAAGTCTTATTCTCACCAATAGTAATTTATATCAACTGACTCCAGGAGTACCAAAATATGAGAGTTCTTACAACTACACTGATACTGTAAAAAGCTGATTGTGAGTTTTTTTGTTTGGTTGTCCTTTTTTGTTGCTGTTTCATTTACATCATGTAAATACATGACAAAGAATAAAAAGACAGCACCCTTACAAAAATAGGAAGTGCACACACATTCTCCAATAAAAATCTGTCTCCTAGAATTGTTGTCTTCTGTGTCATGAATCCTTTCTCTGGGGTCAGCCAAGGTTTGATTCACTTATCCTCAAACCTTTATGCATGGAAAAAAAGTCAATTAAACTTTTAAAAGAATCTTTAATTCATCCACATTGGTCAAGGAAATGTCCGTTTATGGCACGTGCCCACGGCAGATCAAAAGACTCAAGAAATCTATTAATTTTTTAATTATTACTTTTTAAAATGTTAGTTAAGGTTTCATGACTTAGCTATTCATCAACAGTTTAAGAGATGGGCTATCAGGCAGTAAAGTAAACAAGAGCTCTGGTGCGAGGCTGTCAGAAGAAGAGGTTTGACAGTTCTGATGTGGGATAACCAATATGTTTGTGACTAGATAAGAGTATTGGCTGCTTTTAACCATTTTTACCATACCACATGGGATTTTCTTTTATGTTGGGGTGTCTCTCACTCATCCATAAGAAAATAAACCCTTTTGCCTCTTTGGAAGTACCCAACATTGCACACAGCAGAAACAACAGAACTAGGAATATGCATGTATAAAAGTGCAAGGAATGAAAAAGGCCAGAGTTCTGTTCATCCCAGCACCACCCACATTTCTCAGCAAAGAGAGAGGTCCTTCCATAGGCCCCTTAACACCAGCAGCAAGGCAAACCAGCACACTCCACAGTACTTTTGAGATGGAAGAGCTGCCATCAGCTTCCACGCTTTCCAGGGGGTCCCAAATCTTAACCCAGCAAGGTGGTTTTGCTGCTTTCCAGGGAGCACACATGAACCCCATTGGCAGAGCCCTGTTGGACTGGCAAGACCTTGGTGGGGCAGCCACAGAGGAGGGTTGCTTCTGAAGAGATGCCAGCAGCATCTCACTCCTTTGCATTCTGTGATGGGCTCTGTATTCACTTTTGGCCAGATCATTAGCCAGACATGAAGAGGTAATACCTTTTTTATCCCCCCATGAACAGAGCAAGTAAATGGCAATGTAGGGAGTATTTGGGGCAAAGATTACATTTTGGGTAGACCTATTCCTCATTTTCACAGGAAGGTTCAGGGTCATTTGCACACAGGAGCTTGTGTATGTGTCTGCATTAGTATGTATGGCTGTGCTAGTTAAGTCAGGTTCATAAGCAACTATTTCACATTTTTAAGAGGAGAAAAAAAACACCACAAGAAAAGAAAAAAGAAAATAAATATAGTTTTGAATTTAGAAAGGCCAGCTCACTTTGCTCTGCAGCATAAAGCACATGCTCCATCTTAAGTACATGAGCAATTCCCATAATGACTCCTGCTGGAACACAAGTGTGCACTTCAGGGCTTGCATTTGGCTGGATCCTTAATTTCCAGCTCATTTCCCTAAACACATTTCTTAAGCAAAGGGAAGTTGTATGAAATCATCTACTTTTTCATTATTGGGAAAAGTAAACAATTGAAAGTGTAATTTCCCATTCTCTTATACATCTGATTTTAAGATAACCTTGCTCTGATTCATGACATTTATTTCAAAAGAAACGCTTTCAGGCAAAGAAAAAACAGTCTTTGTTTTAAAGAGGGAACAATTCAAAACAGCATATTCAGCTCTCTTCCAATAATTATTATTATTATTATTTTCAGTAAGAATATTTTTATAAGAGTAAATGACTATATAAGCAGTAGCACTAGAATTCTAGGATCTCAGATTCTATGACAAGTCGTGCATGCAGCTGAAACTACAAGTGTCCTGAATGTTTCAGGACCATGTGACATCCTTTCACAGGCCAACAGCTTCCCTTCTGCCAGAAAAACACACTAAAGATTCATTTGGAGTGAGGAGCTTAATTCAAAGCTTTCCTTGCAAGCTCCTGTGTGAGAGGGTGTACTTTCTAGAAGGCAGGACATTAAGATACCTACATTTAAGAAGAGCATTTCAAATTTTAAAAAGTGTATACCCCGAGCATTTGATGAATTACATTCATACATAGAGCATACATAGAATTACATTCTATTAATATAGAAACTAGTTGGTAGGATGAAGCCCTGGAAAGGATTAGGAGATAATTTTTAAAGGAAACTATAAGGTAAGAAATGCAATAGCTGAGGTTCCAACAGCAATTATCGTCACTGCTGTTACTTTCAAAAATATTTTCTGAAAAATATGTCACATTGACTGCCTACTGTGGAAATTGCTGAAGCCTCAGGAACTTTGGGAGCAGTGAGGGGGTGGATTGCTGCAAGTTACAGGACTGAGAATAAATCATCAAACTGTGAGCATGCCCAGGCTGTGTTATCAGAGCACCATTTCACGGTGACCCTTTTTCCTTTCCTGTGTCTTTCCTTCTCCACCCTTGATTAGCATGTCACCAATGTCAGGCTATGGACTCTTCAAGGGTGGAACACACCCTACCATATTTTTTTACTGCAAGATGCCCAAAAGCATTTCCCAGAGAGATGAAGAGAACTCCCAGGAGCCTCAGCTAGGTGGGATGCAGCCATTATGCAGGAGACTCACATGCTTCAACATTTGCTAAATATGTGCCATCAAATTGATTGGATATGCTGCTGTACTAACATAGGTTTCCAGCTGTATATTTTACATGGGTTGATTTTGCAATTTCCAGATGTATAGTCTTAGTCTTGCAGTACCCTAGACTGGATCTTGTCTATAACTCATTTGCAATATTACTGTAATATTTCAAAACACATAGTTGGGCCTGCAAGTTAAATTTTCAGTTCCTTGAGTATATAGAATTTAACAGTAATTATTCTGTAATAATTCTGTTTAGAAATCTGTTTAGAATTATGCCAGCAATTCCTTACAAGCTGGGTTTTTTTTTGATGCCTTTTATTAAAAATGATGTGGTAAACTGATTCTCTCAGGACAGTCATAAGTAATTTTGGAAAAAGAACTGAATTCTAGGAACTGTGAGTTAAACAACATTCACTCAAATGTGTAATGCTTTTGGAAAAAAAAAAAAGATAGTGTCCACCCCTCCGTATTTCCCCAAGCATAACTTCTGTAACACTTTCTAGCACTTCAGGAGAACTGCAAGGCCAGCACAGGAGAGGTCCAGCAGGTGACTGGAGGTCCAAAGGGGCTGAGGTTGGTGTGGACCAGCCTTTTCCTCCTGACCTCCCTCCCCAGTTACAAGAGTTGTCCCAAGCAGTAAGGCCTTGCTGCAGGAAAAATACTGCAGCTCCAGGGGACCAAATGTGCTGATCTGACTGTTCATTACAGGTGAAAAGTATT
The DNA here is from genome assembly GCA_013397075.1 of Rhabdornis inornatus. Classification (NCBI taxonomy): domain Eukaryota; kingdom Metazoa; phylum Chordata; class Aves; order Passeriformes; family Rhabdornithidae; genus Rhabdornis; species Rhabdornis inornatus. The sequence goes on along the minus strand of VWZS01001838.1, from coordinate 708,508 downwards.
GGCTCCATCCAGCTTCCCACACCTATTCTTCTCCTACATTAAACTATTCCTTCCAGCCACTTTAGCTTTCCTATGAAGACAGGCTGAGAGAGTTTGGGGCTGTTCAGCCTAAAGAAGAGAAGGTTTTGGGGAAACCTTATAGCACCTTCCAGTACCTAAGGGGGGGCTACAAAAGAGCTGGAGAGGAGCTTTTTACAAGGAAACATTGCAATAGGACAAAGGGAATGGCTTCAAACAAAAAGAGAATAAATTTAGATTAGATATTAGGAAAGAATTCTTTACTGTGAGGGTAGTGAGACACTGGAGCAGCTTGCCCACAGAAGCTGTGGATGCTCCATCCCTGGGAGTGTTCAAGGCAAGGTTGGATGGGGCTTTAAGCAACCTGGTCTAGTGGAAGGTGGCCCTTGGAATTAGATGATATTTAGGTCCCTTCCAACTCAAAACATTCTATGATTCACCCAGGAGGAAGCAAACTGATTAAAAAAAAAATGTAAAGTACATAAATTTGTGCTAGTATTGAGGCTGACTCATCTCAAAAAGCCCAAGCAGCCTGCAGCTGGTGCAGAGGAGTGAGACAGACCTCTTCTGCTTTGTGGTTAAGGAGGGATGCATCTGCTTTTTCCACCCAGCTTCTCACCTGCCTGAGTGAAGGCACTCAAGGAGTCTAGTTTGATTACTCCTAGGGCAGAAAGATATTGTGGGATCAAGGCTAAAACCCAACAATTGGCTGGTAATTCCAACTATTGCAACAAGAGCAATACCAGAAGTTCCTGATGCTTGAGAGCATCCATCTGCAGCTGCCTCCTCCACAGAAAGAGAAACAAACAGCCTTCTCTAAAGCTGAATGCTGGAGGGGAAAAAAAATCACCACTTCTGTTAATTTTCTTAAGATCTTGGCTTTTGAGCTCCCTGGGATACCTCAGGAAATGTGGGTTTCCTCATCCAAACCAGTCAGTCTTGTAAATTGGTACTGTAGAAACCAGCAGCGGGTGTGGTTAGCTCATAAAACCACTGGAGAAATAAACTGCAGAGGCTCTCTAGCAATGGGATCAGCGTTTAGGGCATGGGAGTAGCCACAGGCACCACAACAAATTCCCTTGTCTCCGAGGGGAAAACGATACCATTCCTGATCTCAATCTAAATTACCCTACATCAGCTACAAGCTGATCCCATACTAGCTAGCTGCCTTTCCAGCACTTGTCTGGAATTGCTGGCACATGGGACCACCAGCTCCAGGCTGTGCCCCATCCGTCTCCCAAAAGGGGCAGAGGATCAGGGGACTGATGCCCTTTGCCTTGACATGCAGCTCTGGGATAAAACATCTGTTCAAGCACACTTCAAGCCACAGGAACAGTGCAGGAGCAGCAGCCTTGCCAAAGGGCACAGCACTATTCCACCAGGCACACTGGAATAGAAAAGGTGTTTTCTTGTACATAAATCCCGAGACTGAAAAGGAGGAAGGTTGTTAATAAGCTTTTGAAATTCAAAGTAGGAGAAAAAAAAAGTGATCTTGCCACAGAAAATATGCATTGCTAGGTAGTAGAATAAACATTTTGGGAGTTTCCTAATGGGATCTTCTGCTAATGGGGGCTATAGATGGGCTGCCTCTAAGACTGTAAAAAGGCTTGAGAAAGCTTGCTGCACCCTTGCTGGTGCCTCAGTACACTCTGTCCACTGACAAGCAGTAATGCAGCACAGAGCCTCTTCCACCATCACCTGCAAGTTCACTTCCTACCTTCATTGCTTTGTATTGCATTCCTTCCTGGTCCCAAAACATTTTCCACCTTGCACACTCTCTTTATAAAACAGATTCTCATAAAACCCAAATATCTGAATGTGCTTCTATACAGAAGTTGGTGAATGAATGAACTGATAGCAGGTGAAAAAAATCTTAGGGTACTCTATCTCAACAAGTTAAGTGTAAGAATTAACTGAAACGACAGTAAAGAAAAGTTCACTTTTAGCCATTTACTGAATGCTATTTAACAGCTAAATTCACATTCACACTGCTTTAATAATGCAACGATCACCTCTCTTTAAACACTGGTGTCACATACCTGAGATTAGGAGGCATTCAACTAAATTGCTGAGAATGAAGATCACAGAGCAGTTTGTCGATAGTTGTATAATTATTCCATCCTGACAAAAAGACTTTGTGTAGTTCAGTTTGAGTAGAAGAAAAACGAAATAATGGGATTCGGAAATGTCCTCATAGAATTCTGAGCCCCAGCTGGTGTAAACCAATGAAGATCAAGTCGTGTAATTGACACTTGGGCTGAGCAATAATGTAAGGATCTGTCTAGAACAAAGCCAACGGCTTTAGTTAAGCCATACAGTATATGAACAAGAAGTGATGCTTCAGCTTTTCAGGTTTTTTTGGTTGAATGCTCTCTTTGGGATCAATGGCAGTATCATAACGTGTTTCCAGAAAAGGAATTAAGTTATGAAAGACCAAATTTTCATATTTTTTTAAATTATATTGAAAGCAGGTTTGAATGGCATCTTAGCCATCATTTGCAGATTATATGTTGAAGAGAAGAGAGCCAGAAAAGGGTTAAGAATAAGGACAATGTTAAATGGAATCAAACCTGGGAAAACATCAGCTATACACAGTGTTTGGAAGGAAAATAATTCGATAAATGTTAGTTAAAACAGAGTAACATGGAAGTGTGGAATTCAGAGCTGGTCCTGTTTTATCCCTGCTGCAAAGATGTGTAATTTAAATTAAATTCCAGCAAGAGCCAATTTATCCCATGCAGTGAGATGAGGCACCACAACACAATCAATAAGTTTAGTCTTCAGAAGTCTGCATTCAGAAAGGGCAAGAAGTATTTCTTTGCAAGGCCTGTGACAATCCAGCAGTGTTTTCATCTGAACTTCAGAAATGTAAACAAACATGAAGGACTTTGGAAAAGAGCTTCAAAACAATAATGTGGTTGCAGGAACTGACTGAGACTTCTTCACAAGAGTAAACATATGTATTCCAATTGAGCAGTCTCCAGCAGCAGTAGATGACAGACATGGCAATTTTTGAGAGTCTTCATCTAAAGTCCAAAACATGAAGGTATTTACAGAAATAGAAATCAAACCATGGGATAAAATTAATCACCAGAAAGTAAGCTGGCAGGGAAAAGTATACCCCATTAAAAAAGTGATTCTGCTGTGAAAAAAGTAGCCAGGAGAGCAGCTGCATATCAGTCCAGATTAGCAGGTACTAACAACCAAATTTAATGGGGGTTATTTAATGGGATTACACAGAGCCCCGGGGAGCAGCACAATTAGCAAAATAAAAAGGACCTAAAGATAGACTTCTTGGTGTTCTCCAAATTAAAAGTATAAAGCATCTTCCTTCCAAAGTTTTTGAAATAACAGCACCTTAATTATTTCAAGCATCTAAACGCTACACTAAATTTTTGATCCACTAGTGTATGCAGAAGGCTCTTCCTCCTAGGAAAAACACAAAGGTTTCCTATGACTGATAAGGGAAAAACCTTTTGCATGTATTAGTTCAGTTGCAAATCTATTTCATTAAAGAATGTAGAAGTCATTGGAATACAGCTGTCAGAGCATAGTAATCATACTGTCAGCATCTAAGGCTTTTTGGCTTCATAGAAAGAGCAGACAAACACGGGAGAGGAGAACCTGTAATTTTGCTTTTTGCTATTCCTATGTCTGTAAAACTGACTGAAGCAAACATCCACTTTTACTTGTTTTTGCATTTAATTACATTAGCACACATGGGCACATTACTGGATCGGTGTCTCATAGGGAAGTCACATATTGGCAAGAACAACAGACAACAACAATGACAATAACAATTTCCAACTCTTAGACCTACATCTTACTGAAAACTGGCAATTCAATTCCTGCATCTTATTCTAGGTTAAAGCCAGCCCTAATTGTGATCTAAATCTTGTCGTCTATCAACTTTATGGAACACAAATACAGCAATGTTTATTTTCTATATCCTTCCATTCGTATTGGTGAGAACCATTTTACATCAAATCTTCCTCCAGTTTCTCTGTCCACCCCTAAACTCCATGTCCTTGTCTATTTTCACTTTTGCTCAATTTTTTTTTTCTCCTTTGGGAGCAGTAACTGAGGCAGAGAAACTTTCCAGTTGCAGTTGTTTTCCCTTAGAAATTCAAATGATAGGCACTGGTAGGGGAAAAGGACCGCACAGTAGCAATTACGCTCATGTTGAGTACATCATTTGGTCTGTGTATTTTGGTTGCCTTCTGAAGGTCCTTTATTTTAGCCCCAGGCCTACTTGGCTACAGTAGGTCACTTGTTTCCGACAGCAATAAAAATAAAAAAAGAAGCAGCCCTGAAAGCAGCATTCTTTTTTTTTCCCCTGAGGATGTTGTTTTCTAGCCCATCTCAGTTTCCGGTTCCCATGAACCAGCTTGTCGCTGTTGTGTTTGGATTCACTGCGCCATCGGAAAATGTTAAAAGGCTTGCTTTCTTTGAAGGCAAAAGCAAGACAGATGTTAATGGAAAGCCACCTTGATTTCTATGCTTTTGAAAAAACAAATCTAATTTTCCAACTTTTTCTCAACAGTCCTACTTGTATTTATTCCAGAAAAACCTCTGTCATCTTTCCTAAGATTTGACAGGTATGGAAGGGCCAGGATTTGCTTTCTTCAGCAACTCACTTTCCCTATGGATGGTGCTGCTCTGCCAGGAGATCCTCACTAGGATTTTGCCCATTGCAACCAGGATTTCAGGAAGTATGGTCCTGCCATGGCTCTACTGTCTAGGTAAGAGTGAGAGCTGGGCCAGACCATTCACATCTTCAGATCCAACCCATCCCCTTTTGCTCCAAAGAGGGAGGTCAGGGCATAAGAGTACAACTGGTAATAAAAGCCCAAAGAATCATTTTTCTGTGGCAACCATAGAAAACAAACACACACACACACACACACATAGTTACTCTCTAGTCTTCAATCATTACTGCAGGACTGGAAAAAAAAAGGATTTTTTTTGCTTTGGTTTTGTTTTTATATAGCCTCATTTAATAAGCTGGAATACCTGACCCTGCTTCTGTTAGTCGGTTGGAGTGGATGATCCAGTGAAACCCCTTCCAACCTGAAGTATCACCCTATGACCTTAAAAAGCACCTAAAGTCTTGGTCCTCCATCTCAAATACCTTTGGGGCTTGACTGATTTCTATCCAGCTTGGCAAAGCAGTATTAAAAGACAATTAAAATCCTGGGAGTTTTTATCTGGGGGTTGGTTTGTTTGATTCGGTTTTTTTTGTTTGTTTATGGGGGGAGGGGCTTTTGGTTGGTTGGTTTGTTTTGTATTTTTTTTAAATTATAGCAGGATAGAGAAGAAAGATGAAAAGCAGATTCCTCCCTCTTCCCCTTTCCTGGGAAAAGCAGACAGATTTCTCATTTTGAATGCTCTTTAGCAACAGCACATACATCAACCAGCCCATTTCCTTCAGCTGTTTGTGCCTGTGACTAAGATAAGTCAAAGAGAGCAACTCTCACGCAACAGACCTATTTTCCCCTCCTCAAGATGCCACCCTTTCTCCAGAGGGGCTCACACCCTGATCTAGCAGATGCCATGGGGAAGTAATGGTGCTCCATAGCCACAGATCCAAGCTCTGGGGCTCTCTGGAACGACCAAAGATACACCCCATATTCCTAAGGAACCACAAAATCCACCCCCCTCTCCCTCTGAGAAATGGCTTAGATGAAACCTGGGAGAGCTACCACATACTTTTGTGTTACTGGCATAGATAAGTTGCATTTTTTGCTGTAGTTTCATGCCAGAGACAGCTGTTACATGCTCTGGCAATCTTCCTCTCAAAAACAGCCACACGTATTTCAGACTTCACAGGAACTCCACGGTGCTCTCACACCCCAGAAGGTTTTCAACCCTGAGGACAGGTACGAGATTTGAAAGCAAGATTGGGCCCTCAGTCAGCAGAACATCCAGGTTTCTAAGGGCACTATCTCACCCTGGGCTGGCTTCTATGGACAGCTGGAGACACCCAGCTTGAGCCGCCCTGGGGGTGACAGGTGAGGAGCCCCAACTGCTGTGGCTGGCTCAGGATGCATCCTCAGGGCTGTACTTAGTGTCAGCATCAGCCAGGCACCCAGCTGCCCCCAGGTAAGTGGATCAGAGATAGTGGGATCCCTCGCCATAAACCGACGTGCATTTCCACACAGGAGCCACAGCTCCCACTTTCTATCTCTTTGCTTCCTCCTCCTTCCCCTGATGTGGGATAAAATACAGCAGAGACTGAAAGGTTTTAGGTAGTTCTGCATATTTATTTATGTATATATTTATCATTCAGGCAAAGCCCAAACACTAAAAAAGCTGTTTCCCCTGACGGGCTGCACGTGAGCATGGCACATCTAAGTGTGCCGTGCATTTGACTGACAGCAGCCCAGAGACTTTGGCTATCCTCTTAAATAATAGACACTGTGGTGGCTGGGTATGCCTGGGGTACTGTCCCCCTCCCACTTCAGTATCACAAGGCACTATCACAGCTTGTTTCACAGCTCCTCAACCTCATGTTTGGGACAGTGGGGAAGGCCAGGGTGCAGGGGAGCAGGACTGTGGTGCAGCGTGCCAGCTCATGGAGTTCAGTGCCATCACACAACTTAGGGGTGGGCAGGAAAAAAAATCCAGGAGGTATTCTCCATGTTCCATTATTCACAGAAGGACTATGAATGCCTGTTCTAAGCAAAATCCTATTTGTGCCTGTTCTGGTCCTCTCCTAAAAAAAACCCAAAAATAAAAGTCGGCAGGCTAGTGTCTCTACTGAGAAATAGTAAAAGGACAAACTGACACACAACAACTACGTGGTTGCACAGAGTAGTATTTCATCAATCCCACACCAACCACAGGTTGCACAAGGGCACAATTCTGCATGCAAGGGAGGGCAGCACCACCAGGCTCACGCAGGCTGGCACTGTTCCGCAGAATTCCTGTAACCTCTTGGAAAGGTTCACAGCTGGTCCAGGACCCAACCAGGAGCTGCTTGCTTTGCCATGCAGCCAGCCTTGTGTGACAGGATGGCAAAAAAGCTGCACACCCTGCCCTGCTTCCTCTGCACATGCAATTTTTTGAGGTGGTCTGCTGCTGGTCTGTGAGAGGAGCCCTGTCCTGTGACATTGCACAGATCCTGCACAGAATCTGGTACTCCTGAGTTTGGGATGGCACCCACCTTGAAGGGTCTTGCTCTCAGCTGTGGCAGCAGCATCCTGCCAGCACTTACGGCATCTTCCAGTTCCAGCCTGCTGCATCATATACATGGCAGTATCCAATCCCTGCCCTACCTCCAGACCCCTGAGAAAAGGAAAGGCATCACCCTCTGGGTTTCAGGGAGCACAGGCTGGCCACACACCCTCCTTGTGAATTTCAGTTTGTCACCAGACCAGTGCTAATTACAATTCCTTTGTATGATGAGTACTCACACAGGCAGCATTTTGCTCGTGAAAAACCAACAGAACCCAAATAACTGCAAAAATAGAATCAGATACAATAACACCTTACATAAGCCTTGGTTAATAATAAACCCAACTTTACTCAAATCCTAGTGACTCTAGTCCTAGTAGTGACAAGATAGGAGACAACTATGAGAGTATGTATGAGATTATCCTTCCTGCATTTTGTGAATTGTTAACGAAGAAAGGACATATTTGGGGTTCCCCTGTCCCATTAATTGGAATTGTTCTGGTAGCTTGAATCGAATATCTGATTTATCAGACTGATTGTATTACAGCGCAGACTGATAAATTGCATTTTACTGGGACCCAAAAGTTATAAATACATACCAAGTAAAATTCTCAGCTGTCTTTCTGTTTACCTCCCCCTAAAATCAATGATAAGACCCTAAAAAAAAAAGTAGTGTTACTACAATTGTTTGGCTAAATTGGGTCTGTTCTGGCTATCCTCATGCTTCTTGATTAGACAAACTGGCCTTTATAAACTGTGTTTACTTCTGCCAAAGCACAACCTGCTTGATCAGAGAATAATCCAAATTTCTGATAAACTGGATTACCCATTTTGGAGCCCTTTGAACTAAGAAAACAGTAGTCTTCCCTCCTGCCCCTTACTGATTGCAAGGGCCTGAAATACGTAGAAGTTTACAAAGCTACCCAAGAGCAGGCTCTAGTCTGCCTGTTCCTCCTACTCAGGAGACATTATTTGAAGAAAGTGTTAAATAGATAATATTATCAGCCTCTTCTGCCATGGAGACAGTAATGTTCCAGGACAGGTTAGAGACAAAAAGGCACCCAAGTCTTCAATAGCTAAGTGACTAAGAACACACATTCCAGGGGCAAACAAAGGAAAGGAATTTAGATGCATTGAAATGCAATAGTCTCAGCCTCAGTGATATTAGCAAAGAACAAGCCCTATAAAGGAATTTGCAAGGTCATAACCTGGTAAGAATATTCTTATTCCTTCTAGACACTGCCAACTACATTTTCAAGCTTCTCTAAAGCCTGTTCTGAGTCAGACACTGCTTCAAATTTTTGGTGTCTCAATAATAATAATGATGTGTGTTGGTGCATCAGTTATACCTGTGTCTAATGAGAGTTATTTAGATATGTCTGTTAAAAGCAAAACCCCTCCTCCACTTGTATATATCAGATCATCTGTTTTTCCTCAGTTTGATGACAGGAGTCCAACCTAGATGTTAACTACAGAGAATATTTAAAAGCAAAGGCACTTTTTAGGGTAACTTTGAAGAGAGAAAATAACGTTCACTTTTCAATTGCAAGCTGAATTTTCATTAACATATTTGACCACGTGTCTATTTTTATCTACTTCCACCTTTGCTGTTGTCTGCATACTTGGTGAGGCAAAGAGTATTTGTAGAAAGATAAAATTGAAGCATATGCTCTGACATAATGAGATACTCCCCTAATGTATGAAAATGTTGAGATTTATAACCTATCTTAATAGTGACTTTTTTTCTTTCATGTGTCAGATTTCTTAGCTTTAACAACATTCTAACAATTTTTTAGTGCTTTTTTAAACAAAGGAATGGACATGCATTCATATAATGGGAAGAGCTAATGTCTCAAAGCCATTGCAGAAGAAGTATCCAGGTTCAGATGTGAGCAGTGAGCACTGCCATGGACATCCAGCAGAGTGGGAGCAGGTATTACTGCATCCCAGCATGAACCTGAATAAGATATGTGACTGCTCAGGTCCAGCTTCTCAGTTTGTGAAACAGGAATATTAATGTTTAACTACCTTAATAAATCAGCATCTATGCATTAATACTGAAAAGGCCATGGTACTTCCATGTCAGAAATACAAATTAGTACATGGGAGCTCCTTTTACAAAAAGTTTGACCGTTTGATGTTTCCCCTCCCAAAAAATAATTGTTTTTAAGAATGACACAAAACTGACACAAGGCCTCACAGTGAGGGTGCTTTGGGGATTTAACGTATCAAAGAGAAGGTCAGAAGTTAACTTGATTACAATCTACAGGTATTTATACAAAGAGAGTAACTGTAACCAGAGGGCTCCATCGCCTAGACAAAGGCAAAACAGCTACTAGAAATTCTAAATACCCAAGGCTGCAAGGAAGGGGCTGGCAGTAACAATCTTCAGATCAGGGCTGGAGAGCATAAAGTTCTGAGACACACACTAGGTCACTGGGTTACCTGCAGGCATCACTGGCCAAGATCCCACATGCTTTCTTTGCAGAGGTGGCAAATTAGACTTAATCTGAATGCAATCTTGCAGCCTCCATCTGGAAAATTATTTTTTTAAATGCACTAATTGAATTAAAGATCCAAGTGGGCATCCTTATCCAAGGGCTGATAATAACTCAAGAAATACTGAGATTGAAGCACTAACATATGATGTTACTGACATTTCCGTAGCAAACCCTTAAGTTGATAGCTTTAAAACATCAGCTCAACCTTTAAAAAAGGTTTTCTTAGGGGTGTGTGGGGGGAAATAGGATGGCAATTTTTACCAGAAAGGGTGGAAAGGAAAGCAAACAGTCAAGGCCAGCCCCACAGTGCTCCAGTTGCTATGAGGGAGGGAGAGACAGGTAGGAAAAAAGACATTGTGAAGTCAAAAAGCCTCAGGAACAGGAAGAAAGATTTTGTGTCAGCTATCTCACTGTGGAACTCTCTGCTTCTTTCACCTGTAAGCAATCTGTCTTTCCTGACTAGAGATCTTCGTGTGGGAATGCACAAGAGCCTATTTGTTGTCCCCTTGTCCTCTCACAGTAAAGATGGGTGGTCAGCACTCACCAAATTAGAACAGACCAGTTTTTTTAATGATTAATTCAGCTGGAAATAACTGCATGAGGTAAATAGTAACAGGAAAAGACAATTGTTTTGGACCCAGAATTGTTCCAAACAAAGTTTACCAAGCATAGGAAATCAAAGCTCTGTACGGTCAGAGGTTGCCCTTATCCTCCCCCATCTCTATCATCAAGACTCCAGCAACTACAGGCAACATCACCCCATAATGTAGGCAAATCTGAAAGGGTCTAGAAAATTTAAATCACAGCTGTAAGCAGGGATGAATTTGGATATTCACACCTTGCCTGTTATTTCTTCACATATTCCAGAACTGCAGCTAAGAACCATCTTCTAGATGTAGGTCCACTTCTTCATACAGATAATAATAATTAAAAAACAAAACAAAACACTAAATCTCAGAATCTCTCCTTTGAAGTTATATGTCTAAACAGATTGCCTTTCCATGAAAAGAAAACATTCAGACTCCAAATTAACCAGGGTTAAAGGAGTGCTCTGTTGGGATACAGGAAACTTGGGTTTAACCCCTCCTCTTCTGTGTGATCTAGAACTTAAAACATGAACCTACCTTCTGGAGGCCCAGGAGGTAGCCAGAACAGGCTACTGCATCCTAAAAATACTCTGGAGCAAACACTGGTAAGGGTTATGTTGAAATGATGCACTGACTGCAGTATCGCATTCCCAAATGTCACATTATTTACTGTAAGCACCCATGAACTACATGTACTCTTATCTCCTGATTCAAAGGTAGTTGGCTGCAGACACCAACAGAGACAAATCCACAAATATAACATTATGTGATTTGCTGTTTACTTTCCATTGTTTACCAACACAGATCCAACTGGCAAAGGATCTAGCTTGGGCTGCACCTTTTTTTTTTTTTCAATTTGTAAAAAAATGTAAGTGTGCAAAATCACATAACTTTTTGTTGCTAAACCAGCAATAAATAAAAACATATTGAAGCATTTAAATAAGACCCATTTAAAAGTCCAATTTACTCTATAGCTATAAAAGCTATTAAATCAACCTTTTTATGTATTGCAATTACAACACCGCTCCATGAAGAGTTTGGATGGAATCCTGGGGAGGGACGTGAGTGTCCCTGCAGCATGTTTTGTCCCATTAAAAAGTTCTAGGAACTACTTCAGATGACATTTATGATCCCAGGCCTCTTGTAAAAAGTATCTCTTTCTAAATATTTCGCAGAAATCAGTAGAACACCATTTCCAGGAGGTGTTTCAAATCGGCTTCAGTGGAAGCTGAGCACCTACCAGTCATTAGAAGACAAATTATTACCCACTTGTGAATCTCTCAAGCTATTTGTATTTCTACCACCAAAGGAAAAGGACTTTCCTCATTTTGGGGAGCACATTCACGTGTCCTATGAGTTTAGCAAAGCACAGACCAAGTCCTGTATTTTTTACTCTCCCTGTGCAACACATCCAAGATCATCAGGACTCCAGAGGAAAATAAATCTCATTCCTTAAAAGTGAAGTATACTTTACCTGAAAAAGATGCTCTTGGTCTGTTAGTGATTGTCATGTGTAAAAGAGAGAGGAAGACAGATTGCAGGTTTTCCCCCATCCCTCTCCTTAGGCATCCAAGAGATGCTGCTCTGCAGCAGCCTCAGGTCAGAAGGAACCAGGCATCTATCTTGTCTGGCCCCAACTTCCCTGGTTCTGCTTTTCATCCACTCAGATGCCCGGTCCAACCACCTTGCTCTACTACACTAATGCAAAACCCCAAAAGAAATTCAGGGTTGTTGAGTAAGGGGATGAACCCTACAGCTTCCCATTCAAATGCTTTAACTAGGGTCCCGTTCCCATTTGTTGTTGTGGTGGCAGGATTTTGACATGCAACACTTGTCAGGAGACATCCAGGGCTTTCTCCTTGGTAGCATGAGATGCCTGTTTGATCCCTGAAACGCAGGGATGCAAAGAAGCTGGTTTTCATCACTATATCCAAGAGTATTCCTAACTCTCAACTACTAAAAATGGATCAGAGTCACTCCCACCACTTCTTCCATCACAGACTACATTGTAAGAGGAATCTCATCTCAATGGATGGCCAAATTTCTTTGCAGCTCTAGCTTTAGTTGACCTGATGTCCTAGGGTGAGTTTATGATGCTTGTGTCCCCAACTGTCTGTTCTATTTATGCTGGATATTAAGTTCTGCACCTTTAAGACTGATTCTGAGAGGGAAGGGGAGGAAAAGGAGCACGCAGTTTGTTTTCAGAGACTGCACTTGCTCCCCCACATCCTTCTCACGGATTGTGTTGTCTGCAGCAGGGACAGACAGCAGAAGAGAGTTGTCCTTTGATTTTTAGTTAGTTTTTTAGCTAGCTGAGACAGAGAGGTTCCCCAGACTGTGGCTTTTCCTTTTCCTGGAACTGATCGGCCCTGCTCTGGACTGAAAACCCAAAAAAAAATCACCGGGAGCTCACACCCGTGGCTGACCAGGGCTGGGATGTCCCATTTTCCAGTGCCAGAGGGACGGAGAGACACTGAGCAAACTGAGCTACACCCCACAAAAGGACTTTCTGAATTTGCCATCTCTTCAGAGCAACAAGAGCTTTTATTGCTTAATATTATTCATTTTTTATGCTTGTGAATACTTTGCTTGCTAAATAAACTGGTTTTTTCCACTTTTCTCCAAGGAAATCTTTTCCCAAACCAGCTGGGGGAGGGGCCACTTGAATCTGCTTTCTAGAGGGACCCCTTTGGAAGTTTCCTCCCAAATTTGCCCTAAACCAGGACACCATACCTTGTGTTTGGTAGGATTATGGATACACCCTGACACAGAGCACTCCTTAGTGACTGGATTTGCTAGGGAGATCACGTTTAACAAGAGTTTATCTGTTCAGAGCTGAATACCCTCTGTGCTGAGCTGTGGTTACCAAAATACCTGGCACAGATATTTGGATTGCACACAAAAATTACTGAAGGTGGACATTAGAACACACAGTAGGCAAATGCCATTGTTACTGAGCTGTGTTCCTTCTCTTCCTTGTACCTTGACTAGTCCTAAAATGAGCAGTTCTTAGAAGAAGTCACTCTCTTACCCAGTAGGGCTGCTTTTTTGAGAGGGCAATGACATTTTGCAACTGTAAAAACCACTTTTGCCTTTGTCTAGTCAGATGAAGATAACAAAATTCTCACGTTCTTGACAAAGCACGCTAACAAGCCTTGACAAGGGGGACAGATGCCTTTCCAGATATTCAAGAGACACACTTGGTGAGTTTCTAGCATGACACAGACTGCTCAGCTGCTGTGATCACACTTCTGCTTTGAGATTTGACAGGCACACCTCTCAGCAGTGATACCAATTCAGCAGCCTCTTGTCTCTTTTCCTCACTTTTTCATTTGCTCTTTGTTGCTCTCATTCACATTGTGGTGGTACATTTGTCCAAGCAGTTGTGCATTCAGCCAGGTGAGAACTGACTCAGGTTAAAAAGAGCCTGTCAGAAAGGACAGGAAAGGCTTTAGTGTGGGAGCATTTATAGATTGGCCAAGCCACCATAATTCAACTCTGTACCAGTAAAATAGGAACAGAAAGTAAATGGGAGGATAAACAAGCTATCTCTGGGAAAGGTATGCCCAGCCTCTTTCCACAGCTTGCACCTTGCCCTCTGACTCTTGCTGCCATCCAGCCCTAAATGGTGCCAAATGCCAGACAAGAAGAGGTGGAGATGTAGGTGGTGAGTTCTGGGTTATAAAGCTCTCAGTCTTCCCCATCAAGAGCCCTCCTGCCTCCCAACAGAGAAGACAGGCCAAGAGTGTGAGCAGAGAACCTCTCTGTCCCCCCTCAGAGCCCCATGGCCCCACCAAGTCCCCCTGCCCTCTGATGCCACTCCAGTCCTATTTTGCAGAACCACACAAAGGGGCAGTAAAGATGAACATTAAGATCTTCCTGCCTCTGAGTTAGCTCTCCACTTTACCTACCAATATTTTTTAATTCGTCAAACAATGGACAAAGGTGGGGAGAGAGGGATGAAGGGGGCCTGGTTCAGAAAAACGTGTACATACCAAAATGAAGATTGCAAGTGACAAACCAAAGGTTCAAATACATAATTAAAGAATGTTCTCTTTATAGCTCCAATCACCACATATGAGCTTCCTGGTTTCAGGAGTGTTCGCACCACAAATGAACCACCCTTGCTCTTAGCCACAGAGATAGAGCCATGTGACTTGAGACTAAGATAGAAAAGAAAATAAAAGAAATCCATCACCAAGTGGCCCAAGAATCACTGAGAAAGCAGCTTGGAGTTTTAACTTACTTTTTACACTTTTGATGCTTGGAAAGTGGGAAAAAAATGCAAGAGAAAAACCAGGCTGCCTAAAAGAGAAAGGAAATGAAAAGAGGTAGAATATAAAGCAAAGGATTGAATAAAAGGTGAAACAAGGAAAAGAAAAAGACAATTCACAAGCCTCTCAGTAAAGCAATCAAAATCCACAAGCTGAGCAAACATAAGCAATATTCAAAATGCAGTCTAGCATTTAGTTTGCATTTGAAATAAGGATGTCTGCAGAGTTTTCTTCCCAAATAACTTTGAGAAGCCTTACCCTAGGGGACTGGGATGTTTTAAATCTTAAAATGGTAAAGAACTTGAGGTGAAACAAACAAAAAACCAAGAAACCAAACCACTAAATGACTGAAAAACCACAAAAACAACCTGAACTAAAGAACAAAAAGGGTCCTTCAAGGAATAAGAGGTTGTTACATCATTCTTCCAAAAGATAATCTCAAAGACTGTCAGAAGGACAAAGACACACAGCTGAGATGTTTATTGACATTTAGTAAATGCTGCTGCTCAGCTATACCTTCCTTTCTTCGAGTTAATTCTATTTCATGAGCACAAGAATACACAGAATTGACTTATAAAGAATGGTAAGAAGCTGAACACTTACATAGGCATAGACCAAGAAAAAGATGTCTAAGTTGTTTTGCCTTTTAAAGTCTCACTTTCTTGTATTTTGGTAGGAAGTTAAACTTGGAGGAGGTGGTGCAACTGTAGGAGAGGCTGCATCAATAAGCTCTCCATGACTCAGGGCACGTGAGTGCAAATCCTCTCTCACAGACTCCAATTTCACAGGCACTTTTGCAGCTGGAATAAGCCAGCATCACCAGTTATAGAAGCTCTCCCACCAGTGTCCTGCACAGCTTCCCAGTGCAACAGAAATGCTGGCCTTGGCCAAGTTTGGAAGGTGTGTCACTGCCCAGTGACAGTACAGCTCAAATTCCCTGGGACACTGTGACATGGGGATTCCTACACAGAGACATCCACATATATATAGATTGGCCTAGCCAATCCACATATTTTCAAGTGCCAGTCACCTCTAAAAGAAACTCAAACAGTAAAAAAAACCCCAAACACACAGGCAAAGAAGGTGGACTGAAAACCAGGTCCTGGCTTTTTCCTATTCTGCAGCTGATAGCAGCTTAGGACACTTCAACAAACCTCATTAATAGCCAATAAACAACCTCATTAATAGCCAATAAACAACCCAAGACAGGTCCATGAGAAGAACTGCTTAATTTATGTGTCTTAATGACTGATTGTCCCACCCCAAGAACTATCACAGGCAATCCTACTAATTTCCTTATCCTTTCCACAGGCTCTCTGGAAAGGAGTGAAGCCCCTTGTTGTTCAAATTAGTAACCCCTCACAAATACCCTCCTATATCAAGAGCAAGCCCAAGTTTTAGTCATTTAGTCTTTTCTCACTGCAAATATTCAGGGCAATCTACTACAGGTGCTGCACCTGCTCTGAGGCTAACCAGAGGCATGATCAAATATTTCACCTCCTCTTACAAGAGGGAAACCTTTGCAGTTAAACTAAGGATAAACCAAACAGAAATGAACCTTTGTTCATTAACTAAATTTCAATTCTTCAAAGAGACAGAGAACTGTTGGTAATAAATGGTTTTTTTCACACAGTTATGATGAAACACAGCCCTGCACATCCCGCTTGTCTTTGCTTCTAACCTCACCAGCCTCCCTTTGCCTCTGTGGATCTGCTAAAACCCACAAAATCCTCAGCTACCACTCCTTCCTCTGCTTTCTCATCATCTCCATGAGAAAGGGGCAAGAATAGGATGATTTTAGTACCACAAGATCCCATCTCATAGGTTTTGCCCCTTTACAACTGAAATCATACAAAACAGACTGACTTGCAGGGCTCAGTCTGATCCCAAACACACAAAGGAATTTACCCAAGTTATACAGCAAACCAGAAGCCAAGATCAAGGAACAGACCTTCATACTTTACTACAAGGTCTATTTCTTGAAGTGCAATTCAGTCTTCACCAGCTTCTCTTAATTTCACTTTTCAGATAAAAAGAACGGTTAAAAATAGCTCTGTGTGTCAACACATAGTGAAGTGAAATGGGAATCCAGTTGCCTGTAACTCAGGTGAGAGACTGAAGGCTGTACATATAGTAAAGCCTTCACACATTTGAGTTTTTTAGTACCACACGAGATTTCTTTATTACATATCACTAAATTAATTTCATGACATAACAATAAAGTAACTTGCCTTATTTTTACCAATTTTTTTATCCTATCACAGAGCTCACAAAACACAAGGCACCTTGTACGTAGCAATGATAACAAGAATTTTTTTTTTTTTGGAACATGCACAGAGTTGGTGCATGAATAAGATCCAACACAACAGAAGCCTAAGATTTCTACAAGAAACTGTTTTGTTACAGACAGCCCTGAACCCTCATACTTATTATATTAGAAAAGCATTGAAAAGCCTGAATGCTCATGTAGACTATATGCAGTAGCAAGAAAATATCTCACACATTAGGATTTTTACAGGGGAACACGGAATTCTCCTGACAGGTTCCAAAACTAAGTCATTTTTCCCAACAAAGGATGGATTTTACCATGAAGTATTCATGTGTACAAACGACATTGTCCCTCACCTTAAATTCATCCCTGACACCACCACCAGCACAAAGAGCAAGTGCAATTCTTGCTGCCTTACCTGTATTCCTGCTGCAGCCAGTCCCAGCACAGGGATGAGATCACACCAAAGCTGCTCCTGCACTGAGGATCCGACCACAGGACTTGTGCATGGACACCACATCCCTCATTAGCCACAGCAGCTGCTAGTGGCTTTGGCACAGCTCCTTGTGATCTCACACTGGTGTTAACAGCCTGCATCTGAGACAAGAGCCAGGTATCAGCCCTCCCAACCTGCCTCTTCAAGCCTAGAAGCAAAAACCTCCCAAGAACAAGTGTAGGAAGAGGTGTCAGCTCCACAAGGAAAATTGCTACTGGTAGTAAAAAATACTGAGTAGTGCAGTGATGCATAAAGAGGGGATCAACTTTAATTTGTAGAGGTTGAATGAGTAAATCATTAAGCGATTGAATGTAAAACCAGGAACAGAACTTTTCCTTAGCATACAGGATGGTGGTGGTGAGATAGGCTGGAGAGCACAATAGGCTCAGGTGATGTGGCATGCAGGGCATTTGGGGAGAAAATTAAACAGTGAGAGAAATGGAAATGGAGCCTCATTTCTGTTTTTTCTCTGAAAGCTCTTCATGCCTCAGCTCCCCTCTCCTGTTGTGATCTTTCTCCTATCAAAAGCCCATCCCAACTTTGCCAAAATCTGATTCCTGTGCTGATGCTTTATCTTCCCAGACTACCTCTTTCTTACAGGAGGAATCAACTCTTGTTTTGTAAATACCACCTTCAACATCCCTCTCAGCTCTGTGAGTGCTCACATTGAGCACTGCAATGTGCTGACAGCTACTGGATTTGAATCTACATTTGCAATTACAGCCCCTCTATGACTTAATCTGCTTTTTCTCTTCTACCTGCTTGGTCTTCTTTCGAGAATAGAAATAGACTTCTGGGCAACTACCACGTTACCTAAAAATGTAGATGTCCCTCATGGTGGGATCCCGAGCTGCTGGGAAATATGGTTATCAGCAGAGAATACAGATTACTCTTTCAAGGGGGCTGTGGTACTTTATTACCCATCAATCATATCTGGACTTGCAGCAGTTTTTTGTATTTTGACTTATATTGGGAATAGGAGTCAAGTTCAGCAGAGATGTAAAGATTATTCTTCAGTTACAGGTTAGTCATTGAACGGTCAGTACAGCCTTATAGTTTTACTGCCCCAGTATTGTGTGGGCATGAAACATCACAGAAAGCTCATGCCAGAGTAGAGGAAAAAACCTGGAGAGAGAAAACTGAGGGCATGGAGAATTAACCTGAGGTTATTTCCAGGGTGGAGGATGCTGTGGACATTTCATGGACAGAATTGAAGCATCTGGAACTGACCTAAGTAAGGGCTGCTAGATTTTCGTTCATATAACCAGCAGTTCCTTTGCTGTCTTTGCACACTGCTTCAGAAATGAAAAGATGTTTCTGAAGACACTCACTGCAATGTCAGACACTGGAAGGTGATGATACAGGCTGTAGAGCAGCAACTCTGAATCACTGCGAAACATTTGAATGGATGCTCACTTTGCCACTCCTAATTATCATTGCATACCACACAAAAGAAAGAGATGATAATACATGTTTTTGAAAACATATCACCATAACAGTTGCCAGTCCTTATTTTCCATTGTACTTATGCCTATTGTACACCCAACAATGAAATCATCTGTCACTTCAGCTATCCTCAGGAAAGAGAGTTGTATATATTCACACTGACATGTCAAGCAGCAAGTAAAGTTGATGGATATCAGCAATGCTAATACTCACAATAAGAGGAAAAATCATGTACTTCTAGATCCTAGTAAAAAATTCCTTCTTTTTACAGCTTTTAAATTTCAATTGGCCAGACAAAAGAACAGGAAGGTGAGAAAAATAAAAAGGGACATGACCAAGAACTCAGTGGATAAGACACAATTAAGTCTTGGCCAGATGCCCCAAGTACTGCAGTCCAATGACATTGTCAAGGGCCTCATTTACTCAGACGACTGAGCTCACAGGTCTCGAGCAAGCACATCTTTCCTTTACTCTTCCCATTGCAGGAATGCCACCAGTGCTTTGACTAGTGGCCCTGCTGCCCAGCTCTGCTGGGGACCTGCCCCTGTGAAGCAGGCACCTCCTTGCCCTCACCCTGCTCCAGGCTCCCTCTGCTCAGGGCACGAGAGAAGGGCTCACATGCAGGGAAAGCTGACCTAAACACTCAAAATCTGAAAGGAAGCAGCTGCTAGGCTTCCACCAGCAGCACAAATTGGCAGAAGGAGTAGCACGAATGACCCATCAGGAAAACAGCCACCAGTCACCTAAAAACAGCAGACCAGGTGCCAGGGTGCTCCTCATCCTCCCCTGAGCTGGGATAAGAAATTAATATTTTCCTCTTCTCATGGTCCCAAGAAAAAGAGAGAGTTGTTGTGGAGCATTGACCCTATTCCAGGAGTTGTGGGGAGGAGGGGTTGAAGCAGTCCTTTTTCTATCAAGTTCAGCTGCTTTTTGAGGCTTCTGGAGTATTTACAGCACAAGTACATTAGGACTTAGGGCAAGTGTATTTGAGACTTTCTGGTCCCAAAGTTATAAGTTTGAGGAATCCTAGAAGGAGACTTAATCTGGCCTGTTCTTTATTTCCATGATATACAGTACCATCAAGAGAACAAAATCCTCACAATGTGTTTTTTCATTAGTAGTTGCAGTATCAATACGGATTTCTTAATTTAGGGGGGAAGTTTGCAAGGCCAGTTCATCTCTTTCTACTGTGAATCTCGAAACACATCTCTCGTCTCCAAAGAACAGCAGAGGACTGATCAGTAGTCACAGCAGCTACCAAGAAAACCACAAGTATTTGGAGTAATTTTTTTCCCTCCTGTTTGCATAGATCTACTTTGAAAAAGATTTCAAAGACTCGATTAGTGTTTGGTCATTGGGCATCTGTGGCAGAAGATGACTAAGTGAATCAGTAGTTCCTTTCACTTATAATCACTCATTGTGGGTGTTGGGTAGCAGTGGCACAAAAGTGTATTGCTCCTTTTATTGTACATGGAAACGAGCTTTCAAAGTAAACCGAGGGACAAATGCTGCTACTCAGAACACCCCTTAGCCTTCTGATCAAATCCCTCTTTGATATCCAAAGTGGTGTGTTCCAAGAGCACATGCTATTGACTGCAATACCATGAAAACTGGCTGGCTCACATGCAGGATTGTAATCTGGGTAAATCTGTTTTCCTTTAACGTACTTACTTTTTGCAGTGAGGAGGAAAAGGGATTGTGAGGAAGAAAAGGGGTGCAAGGTAGCAAAACAAGGCAGAATGCCATCATTTGCTATCAGTACGTGTTTGTACCTATTAAAACGTTTTGCCAAATCAAAGAGATGAATTACTGTACTGTTTTTGGAGGCTGATGCAACTCTTTTTGCTCACTCTGAGCCTGCAGTCAGCTGGTATCATTTTGCAGGCTAGAAGAGCTGTGATTTACAGTCTGGGGGATATTAACAGTTGGATCACAGGTTTTGAAACCTTCAAAGCACAACATTGAGTGTCTGTTCTTTCAGGGTTGTTTTGGCAGATGATGGTAGCCAAGAAAATTCATCCTGCCTTTCACCTCCATTAAATGTTGGCTGGTGGGTAACTAGTGCTCTGTGTTCACATTTATTTGGTTTTGGTTGTATCATCACTGTTCTGTGCTCCTGGAACGAAACAATTTCTTCTCTGCTCCTGCTGTGAATGACACTGAACAAATTATATTATCTTAGCCAAAGTCACAGCAGGCACTGGGTCAACGGGTAAAACTGTCCAGCATAGGATGAAATCTCACCCAACAGCTCAATCTCCAGATGTCAACATGAACTAGAGGGAAAAAACCAGGACAGGGAAGCGACAAAACTAGGTTGAAGGGAAAAGAAATTAATAATATCAGTGGCAAAACAGCCAGAAATGGACAAAACCCACAGTAAGGCACACACAGAACAGTCAGAGAGTGCTTCTAACTTCTGAATTTACACATTATTGAGGAGAATGGGCTGCAAATAGCTTAGTACTTTTGCAGAGCTCGTTGAAGCACTGAATTTCACATCTTGCATGCCTCCGCTCCAGTGAATTTGAGCACTCTATTTTCTCCTGACACTTGAGGATGCTGTGCACCTCACAGACCAGGCTCTCAACTCTCCTGCTTGAAACAATTGGACCCAACTGTTCGGGTCATTGCTTCTATCATCATACTAGCCAAGGCTGTAGCTGAGCTTTGGGCCGATGGCTTGCAAAGGTCTAGTAAATCCCCATCCCAGCCCATGGATATTACAGAAACAAAACAAAGTTTCAGCAAAGTAACTGCTAGTTCAGTCTCTTTTGCTGAAATACTAAGCATGCTCAGTTCTTTAAATATTGCTGTGGAGGTACAAACTGATCTATGACATCTGGCAGGAATCAAAGAATGTCTGTTTGTTAAAAAAAAAATCTGCCACAAACCCTCTTGACTAAAATGCTATAGTTTTGTTACCCCATAATTTATTATTTCCACAGCCAACAGGTAGGATAGTGGGTCCTGATCTGTGCCACCTCTGCAAGTCTGTAAGATCCCTTTGGGAGACTGGCAAGGTCACACAGTCGCTAACATAACTCTGGATTCTGGTCCAAGTGTGAAGGCTACAGGGGCTTCACTGGTAGGTCACACCCAGCTGGGTGTGGTTGTGTTCAAGTGGGGAAAGAGTGTTTACTGCCCTGGAGGTAACCACGGCTGCTTGCCTGAGGACAAGACCCTCTTCTGCAACCACTGGAAATTCTTTTCTCACTTTTTTTTTGTGAATAATTTTAACTTTTGTATTTTAACTTAATTTACTATTGAATTTTCCCTGAAAACTGTGGGTTTTCTTACCAGTGCTTTTTTTTTCTTCTTCAACCTGCCTTTCAAGAACTCAATTTTATATCTCATTTCAATTGCTGCATTTGATCCACTACATTTTCAGCAACTGCATCCTATAATTCATCAGGCCAGCACCGATTCCAAGAGAGGACAACACCCCACTGATTCATCAGCATGGTTTCCTGCAGCACGGGATTATCCCTTAACTATTTCTCACCTTTGCAATGGTATCCCCTCTGCCTGTTTACTTAAGAAACGATAAGGTGACTTGAGATGAAGTGCCTACTTCTGCCACCCCAATGAACAGTCCTTCCTCCTTCCACCACCTTGGCATTCCCAGTTCCACAACCACACCACTTGCCTTCAGTTGTCTGGCATGCACTTGACCCTTTTGTGAAATAATTTAGCCTTCTAAATTGGCAGAGTCCTGATTAATGAAAAAAGTGAGTTGTTTCCTATTGGGTTAGTCTCAAAAGAGACAGGGAATTGCCAGAGCCAGCACAAAGGCAGCAGTGCAAACAGGAAGCTCCAAGAGGCAGGAAGGGTGACTGCCCTCTTTGTGCAGGGAGTGTGTTAGATAGGCTCTACACATTGTAAATACAAGAGTGGGCACAGATCTACTCCACTTCCCTTACGAGAGTTTCAGGGACCTGATAAGCAAAGAGGAGGAATGGAGTACAGCACCTCACACATCCAGCACACTTCAATCCCAGCTCACAGTGCCCACAAAGCTGGGATCACATAAAGGCTGAGAGCAGCGAGAGATGGACATCCCCATCCCTTTCTGCCACCATGGGCTGACATAGTTAAGCTGGCTTAACTATCACAGCACATTGCAGCTACTAAGACCTTCTGGACTAAAAAACAAGATTTTGCCAAGTACCACTTTTGTCAGCTTGATCTACCGTTAACATTATGCAGATTTTCTGTTCTGAAAAATTGAGCACTCAGAGAGAAGTCTGACTGTCAATAAATTAAAATATACTCTAAAAACAGAAAATACTTCTTTTAGCCTTTACTTCTATAATCTACACAGAAATAAAGCAGTTATTAAATAGATCTCATATTTGGGTTTTTTTTGGTCTTGTTTTGCTTTATTGCCTTTAATAGATGAAAAATTTTTCTTGCATTGCTAAATGCACATGAAAGACAGCACTGAAAAAACCCAATGTGTCCATTTGGGGCAGCAACATGATGGCAGTGGGCTAACAGCCTTAAGCTGGTATTTTAAGTCTTTACCTGATAATCTTCCTACCTTTTGTTGACATACACAACACCAATATACACCACCAATAACAGATTAATTCTATTTTATGCTAGAACAATCCACGTCCACTTTTTTTTTTGGGGGGGGGAAGTCTACTGTGCTATCTGCCCTACATTTTTATCACATAGGCTATGAAACTTGGGTTTTCTGCAGTGTTTCAAAAACATTGTACTGGATTAAAAAATGATGCCCTTCTCTTGAAAAAGCTGAGCCCAATGAACATAATTTTGGAAAGGAGACGGTGGCATAGCTGTATTCCTCGTGGAATAGACCATGTGGTCTATTCTCCATGGACACGACAACCTTTGGTGTTTTATTTAGATGTGCCTCCAGTAAAGGCCAAATTGTGTATGAACACCCTGGATGAGCTTTAAAGCAGATCACTCCACTCCTGGTGATGCAATCAGCAGCCACGTTGAGCTCTCAGCTGATTGCCAACTCCTTCCCTCAGCTGCCAGGCTGATACCTGAACATGAAGCTGCACTGCTGAGGTAAGAGGACCCATGCTAGTTATTCTAAAAGCAGTTTGCGCTTCACATCCTTGAAGCACAGTCATCCCATTTGAACTCTTCTTGTTCCCTCCTACGTTTAGCTCCTATGCAAAATTCACATTTCCTCCTCCATCATCTTTCAGCAATCTTCTCTTTGATCACTGGAAACCTCTCCAGATGCAAGGCCACTATTCATTTTGGACTGCTACTGTGTTTTCTGTCTTTCCCATTCTCACCTACTTGCTTCTCCATCCTCCTGCTGCCATTAAAATATCCATCCTGTTGTCCCACTCATTTTTTTGAATTCCTGCGATGACTTTCCGTTTCATGCCAGAGGCAGCTTTGATGGTGTGTGTGCTCAGCCCTGGCCCTGCAGAGCTGCCTGTGCTGGCCTGATAGCATGTTAACGAGGTGCTCATGCACAGCAGCCATGTCTGGTTTACAGATTTCCACCGGGAGCTCTGCACAGATGGGTGTTTTCCCAGCTGCTAGGCAGGACATGGCCTCAGCGGTTTCCCCACAATCAGCAGCGCATCTCAAGGTCTTGCATTCTTCCACTTCCAGATTCTTTCACTGAGGGAAGCATGTTTATTGCTAAGTGCAATTTTGCCTTAGTAATGTATGGTTTCCAGCAGAATTCCTGGAATCTGCTGTTTACAAGCAGGGTCAGAGGTTACAGAAATACTTTCAGTTTGCATGAGTAATATACCAGAAGGTTTTTGCCCATGCATAGTGTCTAAACTACATGACAACTGCATTTTTATCGGTGTTGATAACCTCCCTGGCTCTGAAATCTACTTGTTCAGCTGTGTGGGAGGTTCAAATTATTTATAGACAGCTTAGTAAATGAAAATTAGTACTCTCCACTCCTCTTCATCACCCAGACTCTTCTTCCAATACAGGCAGGAAAATTAACAAGAACAAAAACATCAGTAAAGCTCTCACATTTGAAGTCTTGCAGCTGGAGATCATCTCTCAGAGTGCAAATACACAATGGCAGCAATATCACCCAGTGCAAAATGCTCCTGCAGTGTGCTGCTTTTATCACTGAGCAAGCAAATTAGAAAATGGATAATGCCACTGAGCTGAGCCTCTTGGCAGCTCACCACTGGGTGCAGCCCTCTTAAAAGGCTAATGGTTGATAGTACACAGGGGTGTATCAACAGGATGCTGTATGTAAGTTGGCTCCTTCTAGAGAAAGGAGATTCTGCCTGGTGGTGTTAAAAACTGATGGTTTAATGCTGTTTTTGTAGCCCTTCACCTTGTCAGAATATTGGTGTTCTGCACACTTTTCAATTTCTTCTGACACCAAAGTCATTACCTGTGCAGCTGCTGCCTGACCAAGGCAGCAATGGGATGTATGTCACAGCAATCTTGTATCTGTAGTGCAAGATGACCATGAAGTCAACAAGAGGAACTCACTGTAACATAGACTTTGGATCAGCACTTCTTGGCCCTATTTGGTAGAATGAACACACTGATGGGTTTAGCAGGCTCTCTCTATGAGCAGAAATGCTTTCAATGGGAACACACATCATAGACTGTATTTCAGAGTGCCCAAACATAGTTTCATGATGACAGCTGCTTAGAAAGTTGTCCCTATACTTGAAATTGGAGAAGTGTGGTATAAACCCTGCTTTAGAACACCAGTTTACCAGTGAGACAACTCAAGGAGGATGGATCTTGGGATTACCCAGGGGTTAAGGTCAGCAGATAGAAGGAGCTGTTTGAGGGATTTCGTACAGACCTGTACTCTGGTAGAGCAGCATCATAAACCATGGACAGGCCTCAATCCAGCAGATTTCAAAATCTAGGAAGTCAAGCTTCTATCCTTTACAGAGGATAATGAGAGTGCAGCTGCAATTTACTAGCATGCAAGGGGTTAGCATATAATTTAATCATGGAAAAATATCTCCACATTATTCCAGCAAGCAAAGATTAAAGGTCTTAAGTTTTCTTCTAAACAAGACAGTGATCCACACCCTAACATAAACATTTACCTAAGTGAGATTTGCATAATCTCTTTGACCCCCAATCTCCTCATCTTAATCAACCATATCATTATTTAGAAAAATGTGCCTCCATGGGCCTGATACCTTTGCCTACTTCTCACTGCTCATTAACCGAAAATCAAGAGAAAATGTTTTTGGTTTTTTTTATGTACCAAGACTCCAAGTAAATAGCTTTCCTAGAAAACAGAGGTTCTCAAATTTTGCCTGGGTGTGACCATTTCCATAAAAAGCTTATCCTATTGTAAAACAAAACCCCCTCCTTCTCCCTTATGCACAGAATCATAGAATGGCCTAGGATGGAAGGTACCTCAAAGATCATTTAATTCCAAATCCCCTGCCATGGGCAGGGACACCTTCCATGAGAACTGGTTGCTCAGAGCCCCATCCAACCCGGCCTTGAACACTTCCAGGGACGGGGCATCCACAACTTCCCTGGGCAAGTTTTTCCAGTGCCTCACTACCCTCACAGTAAATAATTTCTTCCTAATATCTAATCTAAACCTGCTCTCTGTTAGTTTAAAGCCCTTCATCAACTGCTGTATCTGAGTGGACACCACTTTTGACTATGAAGAGGAATGAAGGGGACTCCAAGCAGCTCTGATGCCTTTTTTTTTCACAGGAGATCACCAGCAGATATTTACCAAAGCACAGTTTTGAAAACACCTTGTGCTTAGAAACACCAGGACAATTGGGGCACTGGTGAGCTTCACCCATACTCTTTTCCTAGCACTTCTGCTGACTTTATACTAACATCATGAGAAGCAAATCACCATCATGGCACCTAATTTCAGTTTGCTGATTAGCAAAATGGCCATAATAGTACCTCTCCCTTTGCACAATTTTGAAGCCTCAAGCTCCAAACCACATGTGTCAAAGAAAACCAGGGGGTTGCTTAGGGAACTGTACTCATATTTTTTTGCTATGGGAAAGTGCAAGTATATTTCTGACATTTAGACACATTTCTTCATATTGATGTTCCAGTCTTTTCATCTCTGAAACAGTCACCATCTGATTTCTGAGCAGAGGTGCATTTACAGTCACTCGAGGAGTATCTGGCCTGTTCCTAAAAGGTTTTCAAGGGTACAGCTACGTAAGATGACCCAATTAACCTAATAGCTTGTGCAGTCCAAAAGCAGGACTTCTCTTCTTACTTTCCTCTCTGTGGCAGTGATCCTAGATTCATGGCATCTCTGGGTAACATTTTGTCTTAAGAGGTCTGCAGGAATGAGAGTGTCCATCTGCACAGATGAGCTTCAGCCCAGCACTGACTCTTGATGTGACTACAAGTCTTATCTACAAGCTGCTTCCTTCAGTACACAAGTCACTAGGCCAGACGGGTAGTGTTGAATGGTGATGACAAGTGTATGCAATGCTTCAATTCAGCTCCCAATCCAGTGCCCAGATCAGCAGTAGACTCCAGGTCAATGACTTTTTTCCAAGGATTAAACATCTGTGTACAAATGCTAAAGTTCTTTAATGCTTTTCCAAATTTTGGACAGTCTTGCATAACCATTTCACAATATTTATAGTGGCAATTTGAGTTTCAACTTAAGCTGTTGCTCTTATCTCCTGATTCTAAAGCAATGATGAGGTAAAAGGAAAGACAGAATGGAAACTATTTTGGCACATAAGTGCACTTTCTCAATGTGCTAAGAAAACCTTTATCTTTCTCCCCTTCACTGTAGCTAACAGGTCAAAAGAAGGGATACTGTGTACTGCAGAGCACAGTAGGAGCTTGTATTGATAGAAGGGGAGTAGAGCATGTCCAGTATCTTGATTTTGGAAAAATGTTTTTTGCATACAGTATAAGCAAGCTAGAGAAAGACAGTCTAAACATAGCTATGTATAGGGAGTATGAGAACAGCAGGAAAACATACTGAGGTGATCATCAAAGCTTTACTGCTAAAAGGGAAGCCTGCACCAAGGAGCATTTTGCAACTTGCTAAATTCCTAATTAACGTATTTTCATTGTGTCCTGGACAGAACCTGTTTTGATTATGACTGGATGATCAGACAGAAAGTATGCATATTAGATTTAACGCTGACACTAATCTGGGACAGCCTGTGAAATAATTGAGAACAAACTTGGATTAAGAAAAGAAAATGTAAAAATGTAACAGAAAACAAAACAGAACACAGCAGTCATTGTAACGATCCACACTGCATCCAAAACTGAAAATTATATGTCATTTTACTCCCTGTCTTCAAAAGGGATACAGTAGAACTACAAAAGATTCAGCGGAAGTTGATACAGATGACCAAAAATATGGGATGTGTCTTTATGAAGCCTTTTGACAGACAGGGCAAGACTTTTCATCCTGAAGGAGAAATGGCTGAGGGAGGATGTATCAGTGAGCTATAAAATTCTGAGTGGCATGAAAAACGGTGAACAGCAAAAAATGATTTATCCTCTTTCAAATAAAGACCCAGGCAGCATAAAATGGACTTATAATTGGGTCAGAATAAACAAATAGAGGTAATTTTTAACATAATTGTTAGTTGAGCTCTGTAGCTCTTTCCCACAGAATGTTTTGCATCCCAGAAGTTGAGATTGTTCAAAATTGATTATCAAAATTAATCAAAAGAAAGTTTCATATTGATTTCATCATGTAACTGACTAGACTACCAGGAGGCTAAAAATCTTTTTGATTATAAAATGATCTGACAGCCCCTGTCTCTGGAAGGCCACAGAAGCAGACAGATACTTCCTGCTGAGACTCTCTTCCTGGACATTTAGTACCACATTTACAGCATGGATAGCCAATGAGACTGCAACTCAAAAGACTGCTGTCTTCCTAAATTCTGCAGTCCATCAGCAAGGATAAAAACTGTTCTTAACAGACAACAGTTTTACAGCATTACAAAAAAACATGATATGAATCGATCTGGTTGGAGACCAGTGATGCTTATTGTTTGTGAGATGAAGTTAAGCCTTCATATGCTTCTAAGGCTGCAACATACAGCCAGAAAATCCAAGTTACAAGGTTGTTTAGCTGGTAAAATCTGTGTGACAATTATTATGCTAATGCTGTCAACACACAGGAATTGAAATATGCTCATGGGCACCAAACACATTCAGCAACTTTGAGAAGACTCAGCATAAAAAGAAAAAGTGGAGGTTTATGCAAAAGCTGCAATTTGAACAGAGGACACAAGTAAAAAATTTAATTTTTTTTTAAAACTATAGTAACTGGAGATTGTTAATTGGATTTACTGCCAGAGTATGCTCATAGCTGATCTATTGAAGTTAAGGATTTCACACCATGGAACTGGGAAATATTTAAGGTGCAAATTGAAATATGATAAAATAATAAAATATTTCAGTCAATGTCATATTGACATATTAAGTTAAATAAATAATTTAATAAGCTCTATGACCTTTAACTAAATTTATGCATACTATTCATCCCTCTATTCAACCCAATGAGAGACTAAAGCAGTGCAATGTGTTTGTACTCAAAGTGCCCTACTGAAATGAGTGTCAACAATGCAGCTAAGCAGAATATGCTGTGATCAGTCAGAACTCAGTGACTATGATGTGGCCAGTAAGCAAAAAAAATATGTAAACTCACCTGCATGGGGTTTTTGAGGTAAATGTTGTATTACCCAAGAAAAATAGTGATCACACACTGTTACCTGTGTTTTTCTTGGAGCGTTTAGTGCTTCACAGGTGAGGCTCTTGTTAGCAAATCCTTCCTCTGCAAAATGTCCACTGCTAAAAGACAAGCTCATAAAATTTTGTACAACACGTAACAGGAAAAATATTCATCCTTCATCTTTCTTTCTTTCTTCCTCATTAGGAAATACTCAGGAAAACTTTGGGGGAAAAATAAGATTTAACATCATTGTATTTATTAGGTTCCAAAACAATACACATTCACATCCTTTTGAATACAGTACATTTGGCACAGTAATAATGTTTACGATGAAATAACACTAATGAGTGGCAAGAGATTCAAATTACATCCATAAGAAAAAAATTCTGTACAAATAAATCCTCACAATAAAAAAAAACCCCTACCCCCCCAACTGAATACATTTTATATTTAGCCAGAACTATTCTGCACATAATTTAAAAAGAGGTAATTTTTAAGCCTTTTTGAAGAGAATTATTTTTCACCCTATGGAGAAAAATATATTTCAATTTTTAAAGTCTGGGAGGAAAACCAAGAAACAATGCATTCTTTATAATTAATTATTATTATTAATAATATTTTTGGCATTTTGCACTCATTTTACAAAGAAGGAACAGAAAAGATTCTACAGAACAGGCAGAAATGTAACAGAATGTCCTTTTTCAAGAGTTATCTTTAAAAAATGTTCAAGGTAACAGACAGACTTTCTGATGTGAACCCAAGGCAGAGGATCTAACTATTTATACAGAAGAAATGTCTGCCCATGCAATAGTTTCTATCTCCTTCACTTTTCTCTTAGCATCCTACCCAACACTGCAGGTGCTGAGGCCTCTTGACATAGGAATATTTGCTAATTATCTTCACGTTAGAAAGGGGAATACAGACTACACAGCTTGTGCTCAATAGCTTTATGGGATGCTTTTATTCCTTCAAAATAAATGCTCAGAGTTCTGTGTAAAGGCCCCTTGTTGGACAAACAGTAGTGCATGATCCCATAGCTTGCCTTCCTAGTAGTCTACTCACCCATGGGAAAGAACGCCTTAGCGTTGTGATCAGTTCTTGCCTGGATGTCAAAAGCTAACCGTGATGAGAAATAAACAGAGCCAGTGGCGAGACACAAATTGATGGGCAGCTCTACAATGTATTTCTAAGAGAGAAAGAAATTTAAACATTGAGATGATGCAATCATTAAGATGTTTCTGTGCTGGTACTCAGCTCCAGAAGCTAGTCTTTTCCCAGTACAAAAGATTACTGAAGATAAATTAAATTAAACTAAAGGCTTGATCCTTATTACACTTGTAGGCCAGACAACACATTAATTGATATATCATAATATTTAATATTTTGAAATAATCATAAGAATATATATAATAATTACACCTGAGTTTTAAAAACAAAACAAAATGGAACTGAATGGTGTCATCAGTAACGGGCTATGAGCAGCCAGACGCAAAACTGACACAAATTAACTCATCTGCTTGAGACCAAGATTATCTCTTAAAGCCAATGATTCACACTTTGTCCACCACGATTTGTAACATTCCTTTCTCTTTCCGAGCTCTAACAGAGTTGAAGAGAACTATACAAGAGATTTAGTATAGCTTAATATATGTCTACATCTTTTATAACAAAAACCTCATCTTTCTGACAGTAACTTGAACCAATACACATACAAGAGTATTGCACATGGACATTATTATAATTATTCTTTCATAGACTAACATTTTAATAGTATGCCTGAACATGCAGCAGTTGATACCTCTATATTCAATGAATTCCACAGGCCTTGCAGCAAACACTATATACAAAATCTCACCTGTACAAAAGGCAAAAAAGCTTCTTTAGTGCCACTTTGCCAATCACAAGTATATATATTTTTGTGCAGCTGGAAATCCATGTGCAACAATTAAAATGGATTCCAATGACCGCTCACTCAGTCCAGTAAAATATATCATAAAATGACCTCAGCGATACATGTACACAAAAAAAATAATAAAAAAAAAAATCAAAACCAAAACCAAATCACAGGGTACTCCTGGAAATATAAGTACATAACACTGTTAGCATATCTACAGGAGGTAACTTCACATTAGTAATATTGTCCACATGAGTTACCATTTCAATTCATACACAAAAAAAATATCAATTTACAGCTTTCAATAATGTCAGTTTGTGAATGGTTGATCTTCAGTTTTTTAACACATCTCCACATAATGCACGTGTAGCCTTATTTTGTGTCTTCTAAAAGCAGATTGCTCTTCAGATTTTAAACATAAAACCCAACAAACACAGTAGTATTATGGTTTTGTAAAAGTGTGCAAAAGTAACACACTGCTGAGAAAATAAATATAAATAAGAAATTATTTACCAACTTAGCTACTATGGACAAGGCAAATTTATAATGTTTATAATTAATTTTTTATGCAAAATTAACTGTAAACATTTGCAAGCTTGCCATCACATTAATGGTTCATTTAAAAGGATATTAAATTTGGTAACATGGATAGTACACCAAATTGTCTGAAAAACAGTAAAATGGCTTTATGTAGCTGAGTTAAAGTACTGTAGGGTTTTATTCTTTAGCCCTTTAATATCTATCCATGTAGCATCTGTTTCTTGCTTCAAACAAAATTTCAGTTATCTTTTTGTCTCTTATTCCTAAGAGCTTCCCGTGTATTGTATGAAGAAATTCACTGAAAGCCTCAATTGATGTGCTTCTTTTTCTGGTCAACTTCATAGTTTGTACCTCTCCACAATAAATTAATAATTGAGGATCACACCTCCATGAAGGCAAACTTTACTTTCCAAAGGGCATCTGAGTACAGATCTCACCATAACCACCACTGCAGAAGAAACAGTTCACACCTTCCTAGCTTAATTATATATGATGGTTACAGAACATGGTCTGCTAAATTGCCTTCAATAGCATAGCTTCATTTTCTATGGAAAAGATGCAATTCCTCTGGGAATTCCTATTCTTAGGAATAAAAGAAAAGTTGCAAATATACGGCAGTGTGTTACATCCACAATTTCTGATACAAAATTATTTTGCATTGCTTTGTGAGACAAAAATTAAGAGTGCTTTCAGGTCAGAAGATTAAAGGAAAAAAACCAATAAATATATACTTTAACTTGGGATATGGGCTCAGGATAAAAGAAGTAGTTCTTGATCTACTGAGTCTCAGTAATTTGATGATCTCTTCAGAATCACTCCTTGTAGCATCATTCATCCGTCAGCCTAATGTTGTCTATGGCAGTAGCTCTTCTCCAAAATAAGAGAACCCTTTAAATTCTTCTTGATTGATTTGTTTTATAATTGTCTCATCCACTAGTGTTAATACTGGTTCTTCTCGTGTAAAGTCTTGATCAAAGTTATTTACATCCCTTTTGGTTTTCTGAGAAGAAAAATATAAATAGGGTGAATGGTAAAACAGCACAATAAAATAAAAGGTGCTCTCCCTTCTCTCCAACCCCCTGGAAAGGCTGAATTTTCTGGAAGGTTTGAAATAAAAGAGGAGCTACTTCACACAAATAATAACAGACATATGAGAGAAGCTACAGGAGCAAGAAATATAAATGAGTTTAGGAGAGGCCACAGAAGCAGTACTATAAATGAGGTCCCAGAGGCTCTCAGTCTCTGACAGGTGAAGGAATAGCAGTATGATGATAAAGCAGGAAGCTGAGATTAGGACTAGTTTGAAAAAGGCTTTGACATAGCAGGTGGTATGGCTGTTTCCTCTTGGATTTGAGCACAATCATATCTCATTTCAGAGTCACAGAGTGAACTGATTTAATTGATTTCCCCCAATACATCCCAGTGTTTCAAATCTAAGTTAACAATTTCTTTATATCATTACAAGTGATATAGGCTACACTCATGTTTAAAAATCTGAGGTAAAGCTTCCAGCAGCTCTCAATCCAAAACCCTTGAGCTCAACAATGGCACCTCAGATTTCCTAATGCAGCCATATGGAATTGAGAGCACCATGCAAAACTTGAAATCCCATCTCCAGAGAAATCCACCTGAGAACTCTTCTTTATTTTAATGGCATCAGGATTTTCCCACACAAGTCTAAAGCACCTCACTCCTTCAGCAAAGCTGGGCCAACAAAGTGCAGCTGTGCATGTTCTGGGACCAGAGAGGTATTAAGAGAGACAGTCTTGGGGAGGCTGATTTGCTGTCCTCATGACACTCAACGACAGTGACTACCTGTGACCACTTACTCGGAAAAAACACTCAAGGCTACAGTGGAAAATGTTCTCATGGTCATTCCTTTGAACCTGCAGTGTTCACATTTTCCATGTTAGCAGCGCATTTCAGGCATGTACAGGTTCAGGGAATTGGAACAAACATTTTTCTTTCTGCTGTCTCTTTTCTCTTTGTGTCATGGAAACCAGTAATCACCTGGGTGATCCTTAATGGAGGCACACTGACACATTGAAAATGAGCTTTGTATTCCTCCTGCCCATGTCTGAGATTAAATGATACTGGAAATAAAACAGCTATTTGACTTGCAAAGTAAAACAATAAAATGACAAACTCATACATCATAAAGTACATTAATATATTCCAAATGGGTTATATACCACCTTTCAATGTAGGTAAACTTTTCTAAAACATATATATATAAATGTATTTTATTCATCAGTTCTACTGAGGCACTAAACAGTTTTCTTTCTTCCAGTTGTAAAATAGTCACAGCAACCTTCGCCCACACTGTTTGTAAGAAGTTTATAGATAAAGGGAAAGAAAGGTCTGTGTAAATGCAAGATACTGTCTCTTGTAAACCAAGTACTTTCTAAGTGCAGAGAAACAAAAACCCACAACTTCTATCCACAGAATTTCATTAAAAGGAAAGAGATGTGGACTTAACAAACATATATATATGTTTTTTTAATATTGTTTACATTTGAATATTTACTTGGTACATAAAGACCAATCATGAAATGTATGTGACTCATGTAACTCTGAATTGCATAAGAAGCATGAGGGACACAGCTTTGGACTTTATGAGGTTTTTTCCAAGGAATTTGGGCAAAGCCTCCAAAATAAGAATGAAATTCCATCTCAGTTTTTAAAAGCATTACATTGCAACTGTGTCTACATTCTTCTTGTTCTCCATGTCCTACCGTGGTATTTTCACACACTCACACAATTAATTTGCCATAGGAATACTCACTAAAGCAGAAGAAGGTAAGTGAGTATTTGAAAAAAGTAGAATTCAAATTCAGAACTGTAGTTACATGTAAAAGAAGTGAGACTACCCCCACACTTCTACCACTAGCTATCAAGGGCAAATAAACTCTCGAGTAGCTGAAAACAAATAGAATATATATTATTTTCAGGTTTTCATATTGAACATATTTCTGGAAAGTATTATTTCCTTGCTTAAGTTAAAAGAGTAAAATGACAAATTCCTCAAAGGCTATCAGGGGCAATTAATTCCCCAGAGCTACTTATTTCAGAAATCACCAAGATTTGTGAAGGTATTGGACAAAAAAGAGCACAGAAGAGTACATTTAAAAAAGGGTCCCAACATTGGTGTATCTAAATTCTATTGATCAAAAATAATTGTGCTGCCAGTAGAGAATCCCAAACAGTTCTGAAACAAGAAGCAAAGGTATTTGCTTAGATTTAAAAGCTTACTGTGTCTTAAAATATGACTTCAAGACCAAAGGATGAAAGAGAAGTTTTTACTTTCTCTGATTTATAAACAATTCCATGTAGTTTTAGCAGCATAAATGTAAATCACCCAGTTTATTAACAGGACAAGCATGGAGCAATCTACAACTGCAAAAATATGCTAACAGGTGTCTAACTAACCAATTGATGAAGAGAGATTAAATACATCACAGAGAACAAAAGTGAGTGGATTAAGCCAAGATAGCACTCATAATAAATGCTTCTTTTCAACAGAAAGATCTATTTGAGAAGCCCTCCTTAGCAACTTTTTTTTTTTTTAGGCACTTTCTTCCTGAAGCTATGACTATTTTGCAAGGCTCCATTTGCTAAGACAAAACAGGTCTGGCCACATTTCTGCTACTATTGCTATTTTAATGCACTTGCACTGTGAATACTCCGTAGGCCAAGAGCATGAACCAACACACAGTGGCATCATGAGGGCTCAGGATGAAGGTATGAAGAGCTGTGCCTGTGTCCTAGCAGAGAAGCTGAGAAAAGAAAGAAGATCTGCAAGGTAAGGAGAATATATGAAAGAAATAGTGTGCATTATTATCTGACTTGGAACATTAAAAAATTATGAAAGTAAAAGGAAAAATGTTTAGATTGGCTGCTAAATGCATAATTTAAAATGCAGTAATTAAATGGGTGGGATCCTGTTTATTTAGCCTGCAGCTCCTAAGACTCTGGGACACATTATTTTAAAACTTTTCAAACTTTTTTCCAGGTAAGACTTTTCAATTTCAGATGACTGAGGAAACTACACTACTAGGAAAGAAGAACACCCAAAACTACAGCTGTCCTGCCAAACACACAGAAATTCCATCAGGTATCAGATGATAATTTTTTTCTCTCTGGACTACCCTGGCATCTTGTCTTCAGCTACATGAGAGCAGGGGCACAGCAGCAACCTCAGAGCATCTGACAGTAGGTGCCAAACTCCACACTGCACTGGCAATGACCAAAAATGACATTGCAATTCTAAATCTCATCAGAAAGATGGCTGCTCCACCAGCAGAAAATCTCTGGTACTGAGAAGGAATAGTGGCCACCTCTCCTGCAGGATATGTGCTGGCCACTTGATCTTTTGTTTTTCCCAGCAGTGTGAATGCTTCAGAGGTCTCTTGTCTGAGCAGTGGCTGTGAGACTTAGGAGACATGATCTGATTAGAATTAACACTTGAACCAATAAACCCATATACTACTATCCATCAAGGATGACAATTTTTAAGTCCAAATAATGTTTTATTCTATTCAAAGAGATAAAGATATCAGAAATTATAAAAGACTATCTCTTTTATAGTTGGCCTGTACAATTTGAGACAAAGAGCTATCAGGATTTTTGAGTCAAAATGCATTTTTCGCCTCAGATTACTTTATTTATTAAAAGATATTGTATTTATTTTATATTTATTAAAAGATGCTGTTAATAAACACACATTAAACAGTGGTTTTCTGAATTTTTTTTCACTGCCATTTCAATAGAACATTCAATTTCTACCTGCAGTTACAAACTCAAGTTTGTTTGCAGTTACAAGCTTAAGAAAACCCCACTGTATTAAGCTTTCCAGTGTTGAGAATTACCAACCTTGTCTGTCAGTGATTATTACATGACTTTATACGAATTTCAACAGTGACAAAAGAAATTTGATGTTCTTATCACTAAAAATACATTCAGAAAATTAAAACTTGCCATTCCTTCCATTGATTACATTAACCAAATGTGAATGATGGGAGCCTTTGGTATTGAAAAGCCACAGAAATCCTTGCAAGAAGGCAGCTGACAGAGGGT
Organism: Rhabdornis inornatus; assembly: GCA_013397075.1. NCBI lineage: Eukaryota > Metazoa > Chordata > Aves > Passeriformes > Rhabdornithidae > Rhabdornis > Rhabdornis inornatus. Next base: position 671,577 of record VWZS01001838.1, on the reverse strand, counting down.
GTTCCAAACCAGGGGACTCAGCAAAGCTTGGACAACTCGTCAGATGTGTCATGGGAGCAAGAGGCTCAGTGGACTCTCTTCTGACTAATAAAGATTAAATTAATTCTCCAGTTTGGAGACATTAAGAAATCTCTCTCTTTAGTCTGTTACTTATTTTCATTCAATTTGCGGAAAATCACTGAAACCCTTTCAAGTCCATTGAAATCTCTACAACTCCCATAAGTGTGCTGGCATTGTGCAGCAGCTTCAAAGGCTACTCAGAGAAGGTAAAAAACAGATGGAGGTGGTGGCTAGGAAGCAACACTGCCACAAGACTGGGTTTTGTGTTGTAGTCTGATTGTCCTACAAATTCACAATATACTGTTTAAATATAACTATAGGAGGCTGCTGCAGCTTTTGGTGTGCAGCTCCAGAGGCACAGGGTAGCAGGAAGGGGACACACAGCACAAGTCACACCTTCTCATATCTATTACATGGTATCACTTAATTTTATCCAGAATTTTGCTTTAGTAAGTAATAAGTGATTCCCATGCTGGATACAGTATCATCAAGAAGAATTCTTCGATCAGGATGATAAGAGCTCAAACATTTTGTATTTACCTCATATCTGATAAGATTTTCAGATTATATTTATCAAGACAAATGGAAACTCAGACATCAAACCAGTTGGTTTGAAGCACAAGGTTATGTGGCTAACCTCACATGTCACCATCTTCTCATTCACCTCTCATTATGGTAACAAAAACCACAGCACAGGCAGAGATCACTTTGCACCACTGATTGGATCTCTCTTTGTAAAGGTGTACTCGTTTCTAAATATTTGCAACCAACTGTAATGAACACTCACTTTTGCACATAACTCATGCTATTTACAAATAAATTCAGTATGAATATTTTAAAGGAAATGGGCTAAGAAGCACAACACTTCAGGCCTGTCTTTCAGTTTATCCTCAGGATGCCTCTTCAGTGTTTGCATGTCCTGAGAATCTGTATCAGTATGACAAGTACTTCCTAGCTTGTCTGATTTCAGAAGATAAGAAATACATGTTATCAAAATAGCTTTATAAGTTATTGAATTTTCTCAGCATGTTAATTCCTCTATTTTCACATGGAAAAGTGACAACACATTTACCATGAGCTGTAATATATTCAACTGAAGCTTATGATGATAAGAAGGCTTTTGAATCCAAGTAGCTTTTATAAGTATACCAACATTCATTACTTCCAAGCAGAGGGTGAGATTTCATTCTCCTAGATTATGCTTTCATTAGAGGTAAAGGACACCACATTAGGTGAAAGTAGTGGGAAACCCCCCCACTCAACAAAGGTGTTAATAGATAGTGAAACCGTATTTGAAAAGCATGTCAACCTATGAAGTCCGTATTTTAATCTATTATGGAAGCACACAGATATTTAATAAACCCCAAGCAAATTCATAAAATGACGGATTTTAAAAGGAAGAATTTGTAATAAACTAAACTGAAACCACATTTATATCGAAATGGTATTCCCTTTCTTAGGAATCTGAAATGGGTCAACTAGAAGGAGGAATAACCTAAACGATTAGGGGCATAAACATTTAATGACTCCATGGCCAGAATCCAACCTTTGTATTTCCCTTTCACACAGACTTCTTCAAAACCAGAGCCTCCTCAAACCACCACCACCACAAAACAAACAGCAAGGCAAACAAAAATCAAAGCTCTGCAGGTTCTCTGACAACCACCCTGTGTTCATGGTCTGGGCGATGAACCTCTCCCAGCAGCCACTGTGAATCTCTTGTCCTCTATGGCCCTCCTTGGGAACACTCATCACCATGAGTACCCAGCACCAAAGCTACATACAGCAGAATGCTCTATGTATAGCAAACCCTTGTTCATAGCCTGACTGCTACACCTCAACAGTTATCTCTGCACAGAATGTGGATGGAGATAGATTTCACAGGATCTTAAGGGGAGCTCAGCACCATCTTTCCATCTGGTTAGTCCTTTGCTCTCAAAATTCACGGTGTTCATCTTCTCAGGGCTTGCTTCCATTACACTCAATTGTGACATAGAGCTATTGCAATTAGCTGTGCTACGGTAGAACTCGTGCATTTTTTGAAGTGAAAAAATTGCAGGGAAAGACTGCCAACTTGTGAATTCCTACACTACATCTTCCCCTTAAGGTGGGCTTCTTCGAGAGATTTAAGCTCATGAGAAACAATTTTATATTTCTTCTTGGGGAGGGGAGGAAAGACAAGAAGAGAAAGTAATGGAACTACCATATGAAAATACCCTTCCACCTTCACAATGTGATTCCTATTGCAAACCTTATGATCTACTCTGCAGTGCAGACTTTATATGTGTGTCTCTCTAATTCACATTATACTGGCAAGCTTCCATTGATGTCCTGAGCTGCTCTAAGGTCATGATCAGCCATGTCACCTCCCCTCTTACACCCTGGCACATATCCAAGATGAGCCCATTTTCAGCTGTGTTCTCCTGAAACTGCATTTCCACCACTGTTATAGCAGCGTGACAGGAATCAGGGCTGGTGCCTCTGTGACAATGTGCTGAACCACCTGCTGGTGAGTCCTCAAATACAAGCGTAGAAGCCTTTTGGTCTTCCTGACCCCTAGCACTTTGGCACAGAGGAGTATCCTGAGGAGGGAAGACTGAGTCAGGTTGGTAAGTTTAGGGCACATATTCCTAGAATTTCAGTGGCTTCCAGGAGACATCTGCAAAATCACTGAAAAAGTTATCCAAATATAGATTAACTGTGCACTGAGGCATTTAACCAGATATATTATGTAAAAAAATCAATAGATTTACTTTACTTTCCCTTCTTTAAGGAATCATAAAGACAAGGAATAAATTAAGGAGACTGTGATGTTAGTGAATCGATGAATGATGTAATGAGATATTTCAAGACACTGTGCGTCTTGAATAAATACTGACTGACTTTCCAATGTTTTATTCTGCCTACAGTCAGCCATGCATTTATTTACAGGAAAGTACCACACTATGGAAACCTCCCTGATAATGATATGAAATTATATAGTACTGTTTTGTGATTCTGAGCCTTCCTCTATCAAGGAGCCTTGACATGTGTATTGTGATGCTGGATGCAAAGAAACATCACAGCTTGAAAGGTAATAGCAACATGTATAGGGGGAGCAAAATTCCAAGATCCAGTTACACACTAAAATAGTTTGCATTACAGGCATAGAGCAGGAATACTACAGAGCTTTTTGGCAAGACTGCCTACATTTCTGGAAACTCATGTTCTTTGATGCTAATTAGTTTGACATGGGTGATGCATATGACAGGCTTTCATACAGCAAAATGGTACAGCAGGTCTTACCTAAGGCAAATGGAGAAAGGAACGCGATGATGGTTGATTACTAAGACTATTGAATTGTTAGAGATTATATTTTTAAAGAGCAATGATTATTTTTAAGCCTTTACAAAGACAGAGTAAAATAAAGATGTATGTGACTTTAGAAAACAGCTGAGGATGCTGCCTTTTTTTTTTTTTAACTAATGCATATACAAATCAAAGGCTAAATGAAAGGCATTGTAGGACTATGCATGAATGCCTACTACTTCTGCATCTCAATACATCTTCTTTCCACCTTTCTTCCAGACCCTGTAACTGCTTCTTTTGGAACACAGTTTTATTCAAATAGTACAGTATGAACAGCAGTTTGTAGTGACATGACTTTAATTCTTGGTTTTGCTACTGATTGGCTTTGAGCTTGAGTAATTTTCTCTTCATCATTCATCCAGTTTTGTTCCTATTTTTGTTCTCCTATCATTGTCTACAATCTCCTGACTGTCTTTCACTTATGTGGCTTTTTGCACAGTGGGAACCCCATCTTGCTGGGAATTTGAGCTATTAATGCAGACATGATGGCACAAACTCCCTTTCTTCTTGTTCTTGTCAAATATAAGCACAGTCTTCCAAAGAGTCATGGGCAGTCACGGTCTTGAAATCCTTCTTTTCTGCACTCAAGAATTAAGCCAAGAGAACTGTTGTTCTGTAGGTCCTTCACAAACCTGAATATGGCATGCAAGGAACAAGATCTGTGCTCAAGGGTTTTTGTAAATGTTTAGATCAATTTAGATCAAATGTCCCTCTCATCCCATGGGATTTATGCACATGACTCTGGAGCATGCTGTTGAGAGGACCAGGACAAGGTCTGTGCCTCCACAGGAACAAAATCCCCTATATCAGCACAGCAGCACAACAGGAGGAAAGCAGCAGCTAATGAAGTGACAGGATTCCTTACCATGTAAAGGTGTCTTCCCTGTCCTGCTACTTCAGGTAAGTAGCTACACATCAGCTGCTTCAGTCCTCCATCTGCCTAGCAGTGCATATAGCAAAAGGAATTAAGTTTTGCACTAGTGTGCTGAGCCGTGAACACACACACTGACCAATTTTTGCTGCCCATTTTGGGTGAACACCCTCGTAAGACCTAATGCTTGCATTAGCATAGTGTACTGCTAGTACAGAAAGTTCTGCATAAGAAATAAACCCAAAGCCAAAGCTCTTTTTATACTCAATGTTTACTGCACTCCAGCTGGGATGGGACTAGTCAGAAAAGGCCAGTCTTCAATGAATCTTGACTTTTTTTTGATAAATTACACCTTCTGATAAAGAGCCAGATGCTACTGCTTCTTAATCACCTGGTGTTTTTCCACTGGCTTTCACTGACATCAGAAACAGGTCCTACTCAGGAATATTATATGTTATCTACATGAATCTAAAACTAAAATATTTCTGTGTGAAGTCTTGAGAATGTGCATAAGAATGCAAGTGAACATAATAAGATTATTTCACCTAATGGTTTAAATAACTTTATGAAAATTGCACTGGAGATTAAGCCAGTCAGAAAGTGAAACAGAATTTTGTGTTTTTCTGAGGAAGCACAAAAGGAAAGCAAGTACACTCTGGTTGCTTATCACTCTATCCCAAAGGGCACCACTTAACAATGTACTCTTAATAGATGGTTATATGGACTTAATTATCCAGTATGAAAATATTTTAGTGCTATAAAACCAGGACTTAACAAAACCAAACAAATACTGATGGATTCCCAGTACAGAATCAAAAGAATCATAATAAAAGTTGTTTAACTTATAAATATTTGGGAACCTGCAGTGCTGGGAAGTAGCTTTCAAACTTCTGCAATTCCAGTGTTACGGTAATCACATCTAAAAACAACTGCTGGAGACATTGACGCTGAAGATAATTTAAAAAAGCCCCAAATCAGACTAACTGAATGAGAAATTCTGGGAAAATAAAACCTTGTACATTGAAAAAGACCAACACTGAAATCCCTTAAAAATACCAACTCACTTACTTCTGATTTCTATAAGCTGCACATAGGCTCCTCAAAAGCTATATGCTTACGTCTTGGGCAAACTTAGAGGTTGCACAAAGTGCCAAGCTAGTTGAAGCTTTGCAAACCAAGGTTTACTTTGTTGAGGGAAGAGGCAGGAGTGTTCCAGGCTTCTCTGTGCAGCCCAGCCACTGCGCTGATTGCTCTGAGCTACCTGCAGACATAACTGTGGTAACTGCTTGTTGTTCACAGCTGCCTACAGCAAGATCAGATGAGATCTTGACCTTCATTGCATGAAAACAACCAATGCTCCTCAATCAGCAGCCACCTGGTTAACACTCAAACCCAGCAACAGAAAAGTGTAATTTCTAGGAACCATCCAAAATTCAATATTCTGATTCATGATACTCTGTGACAGGGGCAGCATGCCAAAAAAGTGTAGGGATTCCACCATTAGACTGTCAGTAATAAAAAGTCTGTCTTCAAAGTCCACATCCATTTTTCTTTACTTTTTTTAAAGGATGTATGTTAGCCATTTTGACAGTCTGCCCCATTTCTAAACTTTTTTTTTTTTATATATCAATATTAATCAAGATGGTGTCACTCTCAGAAGAAAGCCCAGTGTTTTCCTATGCCTGAAATGTCTGCAGCAAGTGGGAAATACATCATGTGCAACGTGTAATAATGGTACATGAGGGTCTGAGGTCTCAAGATCACTCCCCAGTGTTTAGTCTAAGCAGTAACACTTCATGCAAAGGCATGCAGTATAGCCCCTTGCGTGCCCATCTGCTAAATGCTCATTGCCATGCACTGATGACTGAATGGAAATATATTATGAAACTGAAGGGACACCTCAAGGTTATTAGGCCTAAAAGTGGACCTACCTTGACATTTTCCCCATATTGAAGGCCTTACCTTAAAGAGGGACATTCACACTGAAGCAAACTTGAAAAGAGAGAACATTTATACAAAAAGAAATTTACTTGGCCTGTAATTTCCTATGTTCCTTCTGGTGCTATTGAATGATACTGCATTTTACAGGATTTCTTCCCCACAGCGTAAAGGCAAAGTCATAATTCTGCATGGATGATGACACAATCTATTGTCACAAAAAAGTAGAGGCGTGCCAAAGAACCCCCACCAAAACAGTATCATGACTTCCCAACACCAGGTTAAAAATCCCTCATTAAAAAGTAAAAAAATCTTTGCCTGTTATCACTCATGTATGAAAATGAATCTGCAATTACAGAACTTATGTTTCAGGCTAACCTACTGGAAAATTTTCTCCAGAAATGTGGTCCCTCTTTAAGGATTCCAGCCATATTTCACAGTAAGCAGACGGTTGCTGCAGCAATTTGAACACACACCTCTCTAATTGAGGACATTTTTCAGAAGCCATTTGGTGCAGCACCTACCCACGGGGCAGGCACAGCCTCTGCCTGTTTGCCTGTGCAAACAGCCCAGCTGCACTCTCCAGAGGTGCTGATTTGTATTTGCTACTTATTACCCAGCTTCCAAACACTGTGGGCATCCAGCTTCTCGTTCAGTCATAGGCAAATGATTGCCAAAATTTTGCCAGTTTTTCACTCACTCAGGGGGAGGCAGAAAACAAAATTCCCGGTGCTCAGTGACTCCAGTTGTAACCCACAATCATTGGCTATGACAAGAATTTCATATTTGGGAATGACTTTATTTCAAACCTTTGCTGCAGTGCAAAACTGAAAGAGGACACATTGCTGGCATCCTTAAGTCAAGACTTAACAAGGGAGTTCAGGTTCACAAAGGAAACTGCATACAGACAGTGTGGCTCAGATAGTGATAACTAAGGGGGGAGGGACTTCAATAATGGTTTATCATAATCTTAGAGTTACTGGAGCTGAGAAAGGTGTAATTTGAGGCTGAGAGGAAATCTGCTAACACTGAGGTCTGGTATAGCATGAGAACACTCTTCCAAGGGAAGTCCTAAGTGTTCAGTCAATTTAAAAGCAGGCTGATCTTTAGAACTTGTTTTCTGACATTTCTCAGTTGTATTTTTTCACTGGCCCTTAACTTTGCCTGTGATTACCACAGAGGGGAAATTGAAATGAGAAATGATTAGGTGATGCAACCTGGACCACATAATGAGCTTCTAGAAAATCTGGCAGAGGACTTTATATATCTTGCAATTCTTGGGTCTCTGGTTTTAGCTGCTAGACCAACTCTCCACCCTAAGAAGTCAGAACTGAAGTAGGAACATGGAATTATTAAGAAAATATTCTCAGTGATGTAACAACAGAAATCGAAGAGGCTGCAAAATGAAGGGAATCATAGTAGATGAATAGGCTAGCAGCAGCTGTTGCTCCATAGTGCAAAAACCAATTCTGCAATAGACTATCCCATTCATTTTGTCTCTAATGCTCTTGAGGAAAGTGAGCGTTTAGAATGGAAAACCAAAAAACTATGAATGCATTGAGAAAATTAAAATAATGCATTGTTCTGTGAAAGCTGGATGTTGACAGTGAATCATTGTAATATAATTATTTTGTTAACTTCATCTCCATGAAGCCACACTATGAATGGATTGCCACAGGCACTGATAAAGCCATTAGTGATGAAACTTTGCCTTAATTGCTAGAAAGAAATACATATGGCAAACATCTGTTTTACCAGGCTTTGTATTACCCTCTGGCTGAGAGTTCTTCAGTTTTTCCACATTGAGGACATTTTAGATAGCGTCTCGAATTTCCCCAACCCTGACATCAACAACAGGGTAGATGAAAGTGGCAAGTCTGTCTGTTTGAATGCAAATTTGCAAGGGTTGACAGTGAAAAGTCAGTCTGGAAGGACAGGAGTGTGCCTGCAGTGAGACTGTCCTTGCTGCACAGCGCCCAAGAGCTTCCTCTGTCTCACAGCTCCTTGCAGCACACAGAGCCACCATGACCAAGAAATAAGAGAGTGAATTTACTCTGCTGGTCTAATTCTACAGAATCAGAAAGAAAACCCTCAGAGGACTGGAGCTCATCTCCTATGAGGAAGGGCAAAGAGAGTTGAGGCTGTTAAGCCTAGAGAAGACTCCAGGGAGACCCTATATTTTGGACTTTCAATACTCAACAGGGGTTTAAAAGAAAGAAGATGACAAACTGTTAGAGGGGCCTGTTGCCATAGGACAGGGGGTAGTAGTTTTAAACTGAAAGAGGGTAGATTTAAACTAGATACAGGAAAGAAATTACTTACAATGAGGACAGTGAAACACTGAACAGGTGGCTCAGATTGGTGAGAGATGCCCCATTCCTGGAAATATTCAAGGACAGCCTGGACATGGCTCTGAGCAACCTGATATGATTGATTAGGCTTGCTGCAGAGGGGTTGGACTTGATGACCTTTAAAAGTCCTTTCCAACCCACACTATTCTATGATTCTGACAAATTGATGCTCATATGAGGCTACCACTGACTTCAGCCAAATGAGCAACAAATTTGGAGCAGTGATTTTCCTCCATCTCTTACAAGAGGGACTGTGATACTGCACATCTTTTTGCCACTTGTGCACTTGTTTCTGGGCTTCACTGGCTGATGTTGCTGACATGTCAGTGGGCCACAGGTTTACTCTGGAAAACCTACAGCTGGCCAGCTGTGCTCTCAGAAATGGCACAAAGAATTTCTTGCAGGGAACTATAACAACATAAAATTAATCAATACACATCAAAGTCGAAGCAGTAATCTGCTTCAATGTCTGTTTTTAATGCACAGTTTGTATTTGGTATGGATAGACAGAATCATCCCATCCTGCCACTAAGCAGCATCTACTACACTTACCACCACATCAATAACTTAGGTAAGAAATTGATTTACTGCACCATTATTTTAATTTTTAAGATGGCAAATGCAGTTTGAAAATGGAAATAACCAACTCAACCAAGCCAGGAATATAGCCATAGAAACAAAGAAAGATGGGGAGCAGAGAATCACTGAATGTTGCCAAGGTCTTTGTAGTTCTTGGGCAATAAATTATATTGCAAAGCATAGCCTGGCCTTATGGCTACTGATCATGGAAATTTCATTCTCCAAATGGAACAAAATTCCAGGAAGAAGACATACAAAAAAATAGGTGAACAGAGGAATAAAATCCCTCGAAGGGTTTTCTGTCTCACAGCAGTTGCTCTGGAGAAAAGATATCTGTCTTCACTAAAATGGTACTTACTGCATATGCAATTGCATATTCATGACTGCATTCAAGGAAGAATAATATTATTCAGAAATTTTCAAGACAGGCTGTGAAGCACTAAGAATTGGGATTTAAGAACAGTAAAAATGTTCTTCAAAAGACACTGCAAGGTCACTGAAGCTTAGATGTAACCAGTATCTTCTGCCTAGCTGCTTAAAAATTTACTTGATTTCTAATGAGCTTGACTTCCAGAGCTATGACTTTTTTTCTACACTAGCTTAACATTTAGAATATTTAACATTTAGAATAGCTCTGCATGGAACAAACTCTCAGTATAGTAAACCACAGTATATATATGTGTATGTGTATATATGTGTATATGTGTGTGTGTGTAAAGTTAATTTTACCACTGAAAAGCCTCATGATCCTGGATTTATGAGAGGAAAAGTTGGCAGATAACATGTATCACAGGACTGAGCCACAGTGCATTTTAACCCCTCTGTATTCTCTATTCCAAGTCATTAACTGCAGAAGCAAAGACCCTTCACAGCAGGTTTCAGAGCCACTAGATCTGCTTCCATTGTCTCTACCTAGGACAGCCTAGGGTGGCACCTCTGTTACTGTTTAGCAATCTAAACCTCAGCTATCTGCATGAGTCCTCTGTTCAGGGCACTCTTGCAAGCCTTCATAAAAACATAGCCAGTTTTTCAAAATCCTTTTGGTGGTTTTCACTCTAATACTGGACACAGGAAGAAATTTCAGCTTCCAAAGCATCATTAGAATAATCACATAATTTACAAACTAGAAAGACATTAATGGTATATTTCTGGTATAATAAGGAACATAATTACATCCATCCGCTGCGTGAATGAGATTTTAAGAAAGAGCAAAACAAAACCTTCAAAAGTCTGGCTAATAAATAGCCATGCAGTTTTGTTTTCCATGCCCAGTTGAAAAATTCAGACTTAAGGCTGGCAGAGCTGAGGTGACGTACCTGAGCCGTGGAGAAGCACAGGTCTGACAGTACCATGGAATACACTCAGAACATTTATTATGGCAGAGAAAGGGTGGTAGGTAACAGAAAAGCAAGCCAGCTGTGCTAATCAAGGAACTCCTGTGTTTTGAGAACAGAAGCAAGGCTTTTTCCACAGTAGCACCTCCATGACCTCCCTTGGCAGATTATTCCATTGTCTGATGGGACCTCAGTGTTTGACCATTTTCCCTAAAGACTTGCTTAGTGTCATTGCTCTACATTGCCTGGAGCTCATTTTAACACATCTTCTGTATTGTTTTATTTTGAAAGTGTTTATGATATAATCATAAATATTCCCCCCTTAGTCATCTTACTGGTTGGTCAGAAAATAGAAGACTACCTGTGTAAACATATGCATTCTTGCATGAGCAGAATTTTGTATGTGCATGCAAAACTCAATTTAAATGCACAGAAGACTATATATGCATTGTACACTTTTTCCCCCAACACATATGTACGCTCACATATCACATGCAAGAATGTCTATTTTCTGACTATAATCTGGCCTCTCTTTTCATAGGTCTTTTTACAGAACTAAGCCTTCCTCAACACAAGATTAAAATAATATTTTTAATCCTCTCTTAACATTACAAGTCACTTTAAAATAATCAACAGCCCTTTATTAATACTAAAAGATGTTAAAAAACATAAAACATTCCAAACACAGGCATTAGTTATGTTTTTTCCATAGTTATTCCACAGCTATGGAATAGTTACATTTGTTAATCTGAATCAATGAATCTCAATGCTACACGCACAAGTGAATTTAGAGAACTCTATATGTAGATTTTAAAGTAAATCTTATTTCATTAGTGTTCACCTTCTTCCCTCTTCTCACAATTCTTCAAAGTGAGTGCAATCTGGTCTAGCTTGGCAAGCATACAAAATTACCTTTATAGCACTTGAAATTTACTGCCCTAAATCTCCTTGCCATTTCTGAAGTTGAATACTTAATAATTATATTTCATTTGTGTGATCTTTCCCTCCAGCCTAGATCTATATCACATTTTACTTTCCAAGTAATACATCATTCAGTTTTAAGAGGAAAAATAAAAATTTCAAGTATGTTCTTGCTCGAAGATTGCTATACAACAATAAAATCCAAACAACTGTAAAATTTATAAACTTGGCACAAAATAGCTGATGGATCATAAAAATGGATCATAAATATAAAAGGTATGCTCAAAGTTATCAGTAAAAGCTGATAGGACCCAGTCACTGGGGAAGATACCTTAGAGAGAGCAGACTGAGAACATGAAAATAAGAGATGCCTGTAACATAGAGTACATATTATCTGAATTTACCTCTATAAAAAGAAAAGTGCTTAGAAAAAAATCCAAGCATACAGAACTACTAGACTGCAGGAATCAAATCTAGTAGAATAAAGAAAGTTGGTAGATACAGTATAGAAAGAAGCAGTATGAAAATCCAACATTAGAGAAGTAGCCTGAAAAAAATGAGCAGTAGTATAAATAAAAATGTATAAAATCATCCTAAAAATTACTAAGGAGCAAAGAACTGTCCTAAAATTATACAAATTTCAGACTACTCTGAAATAATCTGCAATCACTGCTACTACTGGAACTGAAGGATTCAACTAAAATACCGTTGAAGAAAGCAGAAAAGAGGAAAAGGAACAAAACAACAGGAATTAATGAAACAGGATTGGCTTTACAATATAACAGCAGTAAAATAATTACAAGAAAGAGAAAGAAACCCCACTGAGAAGGCATTTATATCAACAATGAATAAAAATACCTGATATATGAAATGCCTCCTGACTTTTAAGGACTGCCACAGTGGGAGTACTTACAAAAATAATAAAGGCCTCATAAAAATACCTATTGTCAAAGGGACTGTGCATCTTGATCATGAAAGGAAAACAGCCAATAAACAGACTAGATGAAAGGAAACTGGAAATTAGATGTAGGAGTACAGTGAAAATAATTCTGCAGTAAGTAATCTTGATTTAAAAACAAAACTCTGATGAATACTGAGCAAAGCAACAAAAATTACAGCGAGATGAAAGGTCAAATTCTTGTGGAAACAAGAAAAGACCTACACAAATGCAACTCAGCTGAACACAGACTTTGTCCAAATGCAACTGAGAGCTGTGGAACCTGCCTGGAAAACTGCTAACCACAGAACTAGATGGGTTCAGATAGATACTAAAGGAGTTAATTTGGGGTTTACACTTCCTGCAGCAGTGCAGAGACTTGTACATCAGCTCAGGCACCAGCTGGAACCTTGCCACACCTCCAGAGCAGGGTAAAGGACTGGCTGCACCAATTCCAGGAGTGGGGCTGGCTCAGGCTCCCTCCACCTGGACACACGGTATTACAAGGTTGCCATTCCCCAACAAATACATGAAGAAAACCTTCCTGGTGTGATAATGTTATATCTTACTATTACTCCTAGAAAAGCTTTCAGAAGGGCTTCTACTCACAATTGTCAATCCCTTTGGGCTTTTTCTGCTCAGCTACAGAGAGACAGAGATTTCCCCAAGAGTGGACTCAGAGGAGCTGCCTCAGGCTCCTGCCCTGGACAGTCAGCCCTGCTTTCACCAACTTCACAAGGAACTTGGGGAAATGCATCTCACTGAACTCAAAGGCATTACGTGTAACATACAGCAATTCTTCAGAAACAGAGGGAATTTCTTCACCTCTGAATTTAATTCAGGATTCAGAGTTGAGACCTAAAGTTTTTATTTTGTTCACCTATTTTGCTTTTTGGGTTTTTTCATGCCTTTGTAAACTATCTAAAGAAAGAAACAAACAAGTACCTTGACCATATTCACAGGCAAATTAAGCACTGTAATTAGGAAAGTGCGAAATCAAAAGATGCGAATCATTCTCAGAGAATTTACCATAAAGTTAGCCTCTTGCACCGTGTAAGCACAAAAATAACTGCATGCATTCTGTGACATTTGGCTAATTGTAAGTATTTTCATCCAAAGGAAAAGCAGAATAAGTAAAATATTTTTTTTCACGGCTTTCGTACTTTCTGCAGGTGGGGCTGCTCTTGACAGATTTTTGTTACTTTAAAATAGAAATACTTGGTTATTATCCAGGAAAATGTTAGTACATAAAGTTATCTAATTATAATGTGTATTTCTTTTCCCAAAGAAGTTTTCAAGTTTCTTCACTTAAATATTATTCCTTATAAATTCTTGTCTGTGTTTTACTACAAAATCCAGTGGCCATCAGCAACGCAGAACTGTGAAGACCTCACACAGAAAGTATAGACAGCATATAACAACTGAAATCATCTTTTCTGGCTATGGCATCTTTGAGAACACAGAATAGAATTAAAACAGTGCCTTGAACTCTCTCACGGTTTATGTGGCTGAACATCAACATTTTTCTGTGCATTAAATTTATTCCTGACACTTACCTTCATAGAAACAAAGACAAAGAAATCTTCTCAGTGCTGTTTTTATGCTTTTATGTTACTATTTCAGCCCTCAAAATACTGCATCAGGGAAATCTCATTTCTCAGAAAAGCCAGCAAGCAGAATTGCCAAAACAAGTTTTCTCTGAATGTTATACAAACTGTTACTTACAATCCGAGGTTTGAAGGGTGGCTTGATTTTCCTTTGTTCTAGAAGAACCCAGTCAATTTCCTTGAAAAATGGATGCTGCTTAATCGCATCTTCCCCGTTTTGTGACGCCACACAGCCAAGTCGCTTGTTGGGATTTTTTGTCATGAACTACAGGGTGGGGACGGAGAGGAGGGAAAAGATAAAACATGAATGGCAATATCTGGAAATCATTTGCTGCTCAATTACACGCTGTAATTCTTAAATACAAGTTTTTAGAGACAGTCCCCTTTCAGAAGGTTATTTCTTCTGGCCCTCCAAATTTCAGAGGTTTCAACAAAACTACAAGATTCAGAGACTCCAAATTTACTGCAGGAAACTCTTTCAGTTTATTATTCAGACCTCTTAATTCCATCTGACTGGGAGTGCTAAAGAAATAGTTTCTCTTTCAGCATATCTAGTTCCAGCTTTAGCCAAAAATACTAAAGGAAAGAATCATGGCCTTGAACCCTCCAGAGACAGAGTGATCAGTACCTGCAGAAAGCTTCCCTTGAGAATGGGAAGTTATGTCATGTCCCCCATGACATAACTTGCACATTCTCTTTCATTTTCAGTACACAATTAGTGTCAGCAACTGAAACTAACTGGTTTCCAACGGTGTGGTAATTAATAAATTTCTCACGTTTAAACTACTACTATTCCTGTCAGGAAAAAGCTGCACAAATGGTGTAAGACATTCATATCAACTGATGGCAGCTCATAATACTTCACCTGATTTTTCTCTGTTATTTTTTCCTTCTTTTATTAGCAATTGCTCTACTTATTTCCTAATTTGTGTGGACACAGAATCCTTGCAATTCAAGTAGCAACAAATGCTGCTCTTATACACACAAACACATTATAGCATTAGCACAATAGCTTTGCTGTAACTTCATATTCAGCCATTATATAACATTTTTAAATTTAGAAAAAGCATACAAAGTAAACAAAATGTAATAATTGTTCAGTGCCTTTTCAACCTATGTATCACATTATAGTACACTTCTGTAGAAAAAAGCCCAAAACATAGAAAAAAGCAGATCACTGGAATACATGCCCTTATTTTAGTACTGCAGTTATTAGGTAAGTAGCTACTTAAGCCCTTAGAGTGATTTTAGATATCTAGATCACATCCACAGAATACCCTTGCTGTCATTTTAAAGGTACAACATAGATCAGCAAGGCAATTCTGCCTGTGGTTCCTGACATACATGGGCTGTTCTGAAAATGATCCTTTTCTTTGGTCTTGAGTTCAACTGCTCTGCAAGTCCTTCTGCAAGTGGGCAAGTCATATCTAAACCACAGGCAATATTTTCTATGAGCAGGAGAAATAAAGGTTTTGAAAGGATTACTGTGCTTTGCTGAGGTCTCTTGAAAAACCACAAAATGCATTCCTACATTCCTCTGCTTTATTTCATCTCCAGGACTGGAGCGAGCAGGCCAGGAACCAGCAGCCACATGAATTGCAGAAACAGAACACGGAAACTACAGCATATGCTTTTTGTACCATCTAATCCAGGTATCAAAGAAGTACAATATGATCCTAGTATCTGCCATGTTTTATCTTTGTTTTAAACTGAAGACAGGGAAAGCATCTGGACATGTAATTTTTTAAGAAACCCAGGACATAAAAATGTGACTAGACAGTCCAGTTTAGTGCTGTACTTCACAGACTTCATGCAACTTTGAAATGGATGATGAAAGAGAATGTATGTTAATAATGAATACTTAAATGAAAAAAATGCATATATGATGAAAAAATATTGAACTTCTAAAGCAGACATTTAATTCCATTAATTCAATCCCTTTCTATTTCTGAAGCAAAAGCTGACTTTTATTCCCTGTTTATCACCAGCATCAACAGTGATGCAATTGTCAGGACAGATACAGCTGTTAACTGCACTCTGCTGAAGAGATGGTTGCAAATGGAGCTGACAGCCATAGCCATAAGCCTTTTTATTTTCCCATACTAAGGCAGGACCCTCCTTCTGTGAAAGAAGAAACCTTTTAGGATCAGCATTTCTAATGACTTAACTGATAACAGGACAAAATGTTGCTTAGGGCCCGAATCAAGGATCATTTGGCCTCCCAAATTTTGCTTCTTGAAATAAATCACACTGCTTAAAAACAGAGTTCTGCTTCTGTATCCAGAGACTGCCATCCCAGTATGCAGGGAACACACACTGCAGAGACAACATCTCTCCATTGCTTGGGAAGAAGCAGAGAGCCAATTTCAATGAAGAATTGTTTTCCTTACTACACAGGAAAGATTTTAAATAGCAATTCCTGTCAATTCACAGAAACAGGACTAATAAGATGTGTGAATTTTCATGGGATAAGCAACATGCTACCTTGTAATAATGAGCTTTAATATCATCCTCAGTGTTTTGTTGGAAATAACAGGAAAACTATTTCTTCGGAAAATAGGAAAACATTGTTACTTAATACAAGAGACTGTCTTCTCATTAAACTTTTCTTACATGGTGTTTGAAGGAGTGTAAAAATACACAGTTTCAAAAGAATAAAACTCATGTCTCAAAGCACAATGTGAGGAAATGAAGTGTTCCAAAGTTAATCCCTTGCTACCATGCAGCACTAAAATACATAGACGCCTCCTTCTTCCCTCTGTTTTTCCTGTTCTTCACATGGACAAGTATCATATGAAGAACACAAGTTTCAAGCAGGTTTCACACCATAGATGTGTAGGCAGCAGGCTGCTAATCATAAGGAAATGTGTTTTATTTGTGGTGTAAATTGCCACAGCTCCATTACATTGTATCAGTTGATGCCTAAAAGGCTATGACTATAACAAGATACAAATCACCATTCCTACTATCAAAACGCAGGTCTAGGAAAAGAGTCTCAGAAAATTCTGTAGAAAAGTCAGCTTTAAAAGAAAATCCCCTGGACTACAATGAAAATCAGATGTAGATATGAAAACTGACAACAACCCCTCCTTTACAATGTGCCAGAATAACCCCTGAGCCCTGGCTATAAGCCTGAACTCTGCAGCTGAAGTCCAAATATTTTAATTGCTGAAGTAAAATAATCAAAGGGTCTAGAAACAGAAATGGATGTATGAAAGTATTATATGAGCTAACAAAAAGTAGTCAGGAATAAGTACTAATAAATTACTACCAGCAGGAAAAAATCCTCCATGTTCTCACTTCAGTGAATGTAGCAAAAGAGATACTTCAGCAAACATTTCTGAGAGGTTAACTTTGACTTCTGCTTTAAATCATTGCTAGAGCATCTCTCTTGCTCAGCTAGAAGGAGCCTGAAGACATTATCATTAAAAGGTCAAGATGAGAATTTCTGCAGAATGTGCTGTCCACCATAAACAAAATCACAATTTGCCTATGTTTTATATATAATTTCAAAATGACCCTGTATGAAGATCTCTGCAGGATGTTATTCTATCAGCTGCCTTCTTAATTGAAAGTCTCCCTTATTCCAGATGCTGAAAGTAAAATATGTAGAAAGGCAGAATTTTTCCAGTTTCAAAGATGGTGGAAAAAATGGAATAAATAAAAATCAGGTTATTTTTTAAGCCAAAAATCCTCCTCAGGTTTTCAAACCTGAGTGATGGGGATTGGCATACTGCTTCTGCACTGTTTTAATCTTAATTTTAGGATGATACTAGCACAGAAGAAAGAATTTATGTCAGTGTCATAGTAATGAATGACTTTATAAAGATAGTCTAAAAACTGAATTTGCCCAGTAGCACATATTGGCTGATTTTAAAAATTGTGGCACTTGGTGACACAAGTTGCTGTTAAGTCACCACTCATACTGAAAAATCCCAAACAATCACACTAAACTAAGACTGCCTATCATGTGAACTATAAAATAGAACATGCAGCTGTAAATAAAGGGCTTTCAACCCATCTTGATGACAGGGGAAGAAAGGCAAAGGACAGGAAATTTTGTAAGTGGGTTAAATAAAAAACATTGTTTATTTAATTACGGAGTGCTTCTCCCGCTCTGGTGATGGGAGTTTGTGGCATATAAAGCGTCAAAGTGATAGCACAGTTCTAGCTGGTTGGTTTTTCCCTGAAACATGAGTCTGCAGTACACAGATTTATACAGTGTACAACTGCGTGGAATACAAACATTCTGTTCCTTTCCCACAAGCAGTGTAATTTATCCCAGGCCCCATTATCCTAATAGTGGTACTCTGAACTGTGCTTGAACTCCCAGTGGTGACTGCTCTCAACAACTTTCAGCAAATTCAGTTTTAATCAAGGAAAAAAACCCCAACAAACCAACCCCCCAAAAACCCATGAGGAGGAGGAGGAAAGCAAGTAAAGGAAGACTCACAGCTTTTAAAATGCTGACAGCTTCTTTACTGAGCCAGACTGGATACAATACATCATCATGAAGGATGGATTCAAAGAGATCATCTTCATTGTCAGCTTCAAAGGGGGGTTGTCCAGCCATCATTTCGTACATGAGAACACCCAGAGCCCACCAGTCCACGGATGGACCGTATTCTAGCTCCTGGAGGATCTAGCATAGAAAAAGAGATTGGATTGGAGAGACAAGGGAGACAACTGTCTCAGCTGCACATCTGCTGTTTCAACATGATACAGCCCTTCTATGCCCCAGTGCCTAAGCAAGATGGAATTACACACTGATTTCAGTAACAGCAGGCAGGGTTTCTTATCCATGCAATTTGCACTAGCACAGCCAAGTGTCAATGGGATGTTGCTCTCAGAAGTACTGACAGAGTTTATCAGTCCCCTGAGTAAACGAGTTTTGCTTGTGAGCAAAAGAGCTGAATATCCTTCCAAGCTGTTTAAAGCAGGTCACACTATAGGGGAAAAAAAGATCACATATACAAAACAGACTGGTGGAAAATGTGAAACATTTCCTTGTCTCTATCTTGAACAAAACAAACTGTACCAGCTTCTAATGCTGCACAGAGATGATCTGAGAGATTTATTCTTGTCCTTTAGGTAGGGCTGGAGGAAGCCAAAAGCATTTTTGTTCAAGTTCCTTTTATAGCATTAAACCACTGTACAATACATGGCTGTAGAACTCACTTTAATTGCAATTGCTTTCAGGAAAAACTGGCTACAACTTCTCACGTGGCACAAGTTCAACCTTGTAGCAAATACCTTTAGTGGCAAGTAATAGGTTAGCACCATGGAGTTTTATAGTAGCACTTGGTGTTACAGAGCTACTGTTGTACCAGGAACAAGTTGAATTCTTGTCTCGTTTTCACTGGAAAGAAGTTTGCAGTTTGCCTGCATTGGTTCAGCATGACAGGGGACCAGGGAAAGGGGAGTGGGTGCCTGCTTAAGGTGAAGCTGGCTGCCTTAAAATGACTTGGAATGGCAACAAATCCACAAATTCCTTACACAACGCTTAACAGTGCAGTGAGAAATTCTCTGGTGAACTGCTTGGGCTTATAGTGCTGTAGTTGGGAATCAAGACCAATATAAAACCAAATTCAGTCCTAACATAAAAACAGAAATGACTTTAACATTTGGATGCACAGGTCTGGATCCCAACCACATTCTTCACTGGAAGAATACTGTATTTTATAGCCACCAAATACAGAAAATTAGATGTATACTTTTCAAGTGTTCTGGACACTCTTTGAAAATCAGGTACTGCTAAAGAAAAGGAAATTAAAACACATCACCATGGTGCAAGAGAAATGGAAGCAGAAGCTAAACTTCTGCAATTAAGATGACAAATTGGAAGCCTCAGTAAAAGTTCCTGGGTTCTTATTATTGCTATATTTTCAGTAATACTTTTCGAAGAATTTGTTAAAGGACTCCGTTAGTATACTGAATCAGAAAAAAATTAATACAAGGCCAAAATGACCACACTGGTATTTATTTTCTTTTAATGCTGGAATACTTTTCAAACTCCGTAAGACACACATTTATGTTATGATAGTTTCAAGATGATTTACACCTTATCATTTGTGCTACCAAAGCTGGACAGCCATGAACAATTAACAGTATGGATTTATAATTTATTGTCTCTAATGAATAATAAATAACATTTTTCTCCACTGCAAATTTATGTTTGATGAAAGACAAACCAACAACACTTTTCCATTAAACCTGCACACTGAATCTTCAAGTGGAAAGATGCACAGGTTACTAACTTAACTGAGCAGACAAAGTCTGCCTAGCAGAATAACTGTTCAATATGAGTTCATTCGAGTCACTTTGAAATGCACCTCGTAATATTAAAATCTAGGATTATG
Source organism: Rhabdornis inornatus (assembly GCA_013397075.1). Lineage (NCBI taxonomy): Eukaryota > Metazoa > Chordata > Aves > Passeriformes > Rhabdornithidae > Rhabdornis > Rhabdornis inornatus. The sequence continues at coordinate 651,272 of VWZS01001838.1, read as the reverse complement.
TAAAAGCCACACTGCTCTTACATGTTTCTTTTATCCAATGAACACCTTGAAAGGTTGCCAACTAATATGCAGCATCTATATTTAGTTTCCATCTTTCTGTGCAAGTCTATGAAGTAGTGCCAGCACAGTATCTTTCACTCACAGATATTTTAAAGAAAAATTACATTCCTGCAAAGGCTGTAGACAAAATAACACCAAACACATGGTTGCTTCTGTATGAATATGTTCTTTCAAACCTCACTAAAAAATAAAAACATTTTAATAAATACTAAAGATAACTAAGATTGCAATACTCAGTTGCATCTAGCACTTTAAAGGCTGCTAAAAATCATCATAATGATGCTGAGTCAGAAATGAGCAAATTGAGAAGAATAACTTTAATTTCAGGAAACAAATACTAGAAAAACCACTCCTATCATCAAGGAATATGTGAGCAATACAGTAATAATTTTCCGCAAGACTGCCTAAGCACAACTGCAGCAGTCTAGTCTGCATCTTAAATGTTTTCATCTACATGTAAAGAGTGTCTAAAATTACATGTGTAACAGTCTGATGAACAAGAATATCTGTACAATATTAGTGCAGTGCAAAGAAATACCTCTGGAGCTATATAGTCAGGTGTGCCACAAAACGTCGTGGTGGTCACTCCATTCAGAATCCCTTCTTTGCACATCCCAAAGTCAGCCAGTTTACAGTGGCCTTCTGCATCCAGAAGAATATTGTCCAGTTTCAAGTCCCTGAAATATGAAGGCCTCAGATTAAATCAACTCTCAAATTTTGATCATGTGCTCTTGAATTTCATAACAAACGATAGAATTTGACAAATTAATGGTTTCCCAAACACCACTGAGAAACAATCCTTCACATGTCCATGAAAAATTGGTTGCAGTCACCAAGTAGACCTAGCTAAAGGCAATAAAATAAAGAAGCAGGCAATTATGAGCATTTTGTAAGATTAAGCTTTTACTCTCTTTAGCTGCATGAAAGCAGAGCTTTCATTTATTCAAGGCACCATCAGAAAAGCTCGGGAAAGATCTCAATTTCTTGTTTCCTACAGAGCTATCATTCTCACAGTCAATGTGAAATAGGTCAATGAAGCCATTCTGTATTTTTTGCATTAGCACTAAGCAAGGAGTACCAATTTATCCATACTCAAGCATATGGGTTCAGTGAATACGTATTTTCAAATATGGATTACTTTGAATTTTATTCTTAATGTATAATAGGAATTCAAAGTTCAGATTGCAATGAGAGGGATGAAAAACAAAATTCCTATCCTTGGGAGCACTATTTTCTGCAGCTTAAGCCTGCTTAAAAATATTTTCACATGAATATTTGGCATTCATTGTTAAATCACATATCTTAGCAGCTGTTTCTGAGCACTTGTACAAATGTCTTTGTGTCAAAACCACACAATTGTCTGCTTATTAAATTGGGTCAGGTTAAAAAAAAGGTTGAGAAAAGAATATCCACCTTTCCTGTCTTGCCCTCTGCATATTTTCTAAATATACCATTGATGGTTATTACATGTTCCAACACAATAGGTTCTAGGTACCATTTAACTTACCTGCCACTTGCCTTAGCCTTAATTACAAAAGGATCTGGAAAGTCAGGGCATAAAAGAATTCTAACTTGCATGAACTGCACACCCCCCTCCACCCCAATTAAAACATCTTCATCATAAAATAAAGGCAAAAAAAATCCCACTTATATTGCATATGTATCAAAACAAAAAAAAATTTGATTTTTGTATTTCTGTTTAGGATTTTAGGTATCTCTAATGTATATTAAAGATACATACACATAGAACAGATATATATGTATATAAATATATCTATATTGTATTGTATGTATGAATGCATAGAGAGGTAAGAATCAAAACGGGACCACATGCCTTTAGGTGACTTTGTCAACACTTTCTGATCAGAATCCTTTTTCGTAGAATAATTTGACAAATTTCCTTAGGTTGAATTGATGAAAAAAAAAGGTAGTGTGTGTAGGCAAGTTCCAAATCAGAGAAGAGGAAAAAAATCCCATGCCAGCCTCTGTAAATGAATTTCACCCCAAAAGCCTATGAAAAGATGCAGCTTTTTTTTTTTTAAATATCCTTTATGCCAACAAATTTGACCTGAGTGAGGGATGAGAAGTCTTCGCCTTACTCAGAGAATTTCTTCCAGAGAAATGTCTCCCTATAAGATCCCAGCCTTCAGAACCACGGGCACCAAACATGCTGGAAGCATTTATGCACATTAATTGATTAAAAAGCCCTTCAATTGCTGCAGTTTGTCAAGAGTTTTTGTAGACATGTCCAAGGCTAAAGTACGCTGGGATTTCCCCAGAAATGTTCTTTTCTGCCTCTCACACCGATTTCAGTAGGTGTATTTTAGTTTGTTGTTTTAATTTTTCTTCTGACACTTGTTAAACATTTTTTAACATGCTAGCCCATATATTCCTCAAGCAGGTACACAGGCCAACATAAAAATCAGCTATTTCTGGGACCCAGTGGACTTGCTACTCAAGGTTTGCATAATCATTGCACATCTGCAATGATACATCTACAAATCAGATACTGGGAAGCACTGGAGGACTTACTGTGCATGTAGAGATAGGTTGTGTTATGGACACGTTACAAAGTGGTTTGTGTGTGTGAAGGAACATAGCACAACAAAGTCAGATTTACCTCAGGAATGGTAAATTCACTGTCTCCTACATAAACTAGCTTTGTCAGATATGGTTAATGTGGCTGAAGTATACTCTGGCTGTGGAAATATTCATTTCTACATCACACTTCGCTATCTCTGCATCAGCTACGCTGCTCTCGCAGGTCCTCAGTGGTCACCCATGTATGGCCCCTTGGAGCAGACTACACATTTTATCATTCCTTAAGGTCATTAATTCCAGCAGATCCTAAACAATCCAAGACCCAGCTGACTGCAACATAACCCCCTACAAATAACCATTTAAACCCTCAAGTAACCACCACTTCCTGCCTCTGGAAAGTGACTTGCAAGAATTCTCCAACATAATGCCAGGGCGAACAGATATCCACAGCTCTGTGTCTCCCCCACAAGAAGTCAAAGAAATAAAACAAAGCTCCCTGTTTTCCTCCTTCAAAAGGCACAGAAATCATGTGCCTTCCCAAAACTGCTCCTTCAGTGAATTGCAAGTGCTACAATAAAAAGACCTGCATTCAAACAGGACTATAGGAAGGTCAAATATAATGTGATCATCAGGGTAAGGCTCTCGCAGATTGAAGAAGGAAACAAGATTGTAGCTGTAGCTTTTAACCTTCCAAGTGCAGTGTTATCTTGGATGTGCCTTAACTAAGGAAGAATACAGGCTATATTTCAAGAAGTCAAGATGTTCAGATAAAGAAATCAAAGTATAATTATATTTGACGTAATCTTGGAACCCCACTTACAGCCACCATCACAACAGACTGTTAGAAAGAAGATCATAATACATATAATTATGATAGGAACTGAAGAAATTCAAGAATCTGCTTAGAAAAATGGATCCACCTTTATTAAGTGTTTTCAGTATTGTTTATGAGAAGACTCTGAAATTATATCTTAACTCTGGTTGCAGGACTTCTCCATGCAGGTAGGTGACACACTGGAGTTGTTAGGACCTAAGTCATTTAACTTTCATTTAACGCCACCCATATGGTAGCCATGGACTTGAATGGAGATACAGTTAATAATCTAGGAAACTTCTAAGCTAAGAAAAACCTCAACAGCATTAAAACACTGACAGTAAGGCACCACATAATGGATAAGGACAAGGTACCATTCTCTTTATTTCCTTAAGGATTTGTATAAGACACAGAAATTAGCAATAAAAATTTCACTTGACAGTGGAAAAACAGAACAAATAAACTGAGCCAAGAGAAAACTGGGAAGTGTCTAATTATTAAATTCTGACTACCTGTAAAGAATGACAATGAAATCGTAAGCCTATCTGTAAAAGAACAAGTCAATTTACCTTCTTTACCATTTACCAAACTATAATCTTTCTTGACAGAAGAAAAACATCTGGGACCCCTTTATCAAGCCAAAACAGTGCAGTGAAGCCTATAAGCCTCTTCAAAACTCTATTGAAGGCACTGAGGACATCAGCTTAATTACTCACGCAATAATGAAATGTAATACCAGTAGATTTGTGCTATCACAAAGTGCACCAGAGTTTCAAAAGAAATTTGGAAGAGGCTAAAACAACAGCAGTGTGACTCCCATCAAAGTACATATAGGAGTTAAAAGGTAAGCTGGGAGTCTGCCTAAGTGCCAAGTTCATAGCTAGCCCATAAGATTATCATAGTCCATAAAAGTGCTTGCACCAAAAATCATTCTGTCAATTTACAGTTGCCAGAAAAAAAAAAAAAAGCCAGGAAAATACTCCCCAAACCAAGAAACCTCACCAAATCCCTCTAATTTTGCAACTTTGGAAAAAGAAATCTTAGTTAACTAAATAAATATGAGAGTAGGAACAGATAATGTGCCTCACAAGAAAAGAAACAAAACCCAACAACCAAAACATACAGAGAAAAGGAAACAAATGAAAAATTAAGAGAAAAAGTAAGAGAAAAAGAGTTGTCAGGGAAGCTTGTCCTTCCAGAACAGTAGCCTCACTGAAAAAAATTAGAACTTTTAGACCTGTATTTGCCCAGAACTCTTCCAAGAAACAGCCAGCTCTCCTACTCCTTCAGAAGTAAAGTACACAGCCATATCTGGAATGTAAAATAATTGTCTGTACAGATTGTTCCATTCTGATCCATTCTGTCTTTGTTTCCCGGATTTAGTGCCAGTTGTCTACCTCTGGATCAAAACATACCAAATAATACAGTGTCAGATAGCTCAATGACAAAGGCCTGTTAAATTCTTCATTTTCTCATTTTGCATTCTCTTTGTAGCAAGTAAGAAAGTAATCTGTGTCTGACAAAATGCGTTCCTACAACCTGAGTAATTAATTACATGCAATTGCAAACAACCTAACCAGTTAAGCCAGGAGAGTGCTCAGATTTCTTGAATGCAGCAATGCTACATTAAGCTGTATCTGTCCTTTGTTTTTTTGCCAAGATACTCTTTAGAGTCACTTCAGTTGACTTGAGCAGCCATTGGATGAAATGTTGTGGGTTGGTGGTTTTTTTCCCTTTTCTTTTTTTATTTTTAGAGGTGGGGCAGATTTTGTTCTGAGAAAGCTTTAAACAGAAATTTAAGCCTTGGTCTCTACTTCTGCATACCTGCCAGCATCACAATCACATCAGAAGCTGGAATGATCGGCAGTATCTCAAGAAAGAATCAGGATTATGAGTTAGGTTTGTGCAAGTTGGAACAGAAGAGCAGGCTGACTACAGGTAACCTGTGCAAAAACTTCTGTGATGCTCATTCCTTCCTCCACACGGGTGCCCTGAGACACTGAGTGCCTTGGCTTACTCCAAAGGCTCACTGCATGAGTATTGCACAGCACTGGGTTCTTAAAGTCCAAATCCCACCAGTAGCCAGAGAGATAAGCATCTTGTGTGAGTTACACTGTGTCACTTAGATGACACACAATTTTCTTGTTGAAAGTAAGGCAGTTAAATAATCAAGATGGGTTTGGACCAGTAAAGTCAGATAGTCTTCCAAACATTAGTAACAGTAGCCTCTCAACGCAGTGAACAGCAGTGACTAAATAAATACATGTTTGAAGAACAAGATCAAGGAGCTGAGAAATATGATCACAAGCTGGCAAGCAACCACTTTACAGTGGCCACTTTGTCACTTCTACTCTGACTGTTGATTGAGCAACATTTCACAGAATGAAGCGTAATAATTATTATGTACAAATAAAAACATTGGAAGCGGGAATATTTATTTGTAAGGTAAAAGTTAAATTAAGGATTGTACCTTACTAAATATCTATAGAACACCAACATTCAGAAAGAATTGAAAGCAACAAAATCCTAAAGTATGGAACTACTGAACAACCACTTTTTTGGTGACTTTCAACTGCAATAAACCCTTTCAATAGTGTATTTGAAACCACTACCATTGTTCCCCTTCATGGGAAAATCACATCCTCTCTGAGGCTTTAAATAGACAAACTGTTCACACAAGAAACCACAGAAGGTAACAAGAAAACTTCGTACAACAACATGGAAAACAATCAGAATCATTCCCTAGTTACTAGTGTTACTGAAATTCATAACTGAAGACAATATGATCATCATAGCAATTAGAACTGCAACAAGATTATTTTTTTATCTGTTTAATTAAGGTAAGAATTCTACATTCCTAAAATTACTTTCTTAGTTGCTCAGTGATATCCAAGTTGCTTTTGAGACAAAGATGCTCACCTACAACATCTCATGTAGGTCTCTCATGTACCCAGCACAAATTTCCTCTTTGGTGTCCTCAAAATATTGATAACTAATGTATTAGGTTACAGTTCTAATCAAGGTGAAATTATATATGGAAATAATCAGAAAACATAAAGGAAAGTCAACAATTTAAAAGTTCTGATGTTAGCTTCTTTAGTGATTAGACCTCACCAACTAAATCTCAGTTTCCATATATAAACAAAACAGGACAGATATATTAGGGGATTGTACTTGCAGAATGGATTTTTTGTTGCTCTAAGTATTTTAGTCACAACCCATCAGCAACCCTCTACAACAGATCAGATATAAATGGGAAAGCTCAAACCATACCTACTAAGAAAACAGAAACTAATAATATTTTTTCCCATTTGAAATCCTCTAAGGGCAAGAGGGAGCCCATACTTTCTGGGGTTACTGAGCATAAACAGGCAGTAATTGCAGTGTCATTGGGTATTAGGTTCTACAAGTGACCGCACTTATATATGGAGTAAAAAATAGGGGACACTCTGGATTGTTCACACTTATGAGCGAATTCATGACAGCAGAGCAGTTTGTGTTAGCAGAGAGGAAGTAGGGGAATACCTGAATGAGACTAACAGTGAGAAAAAGATGGTTCTGCTGCTTTCGTTGTTGTAGGATATCTCAGTTTTGCCTGTGGTTAACGGAAAGTCTTGGAATTTCTCTGCTTTGTTTTTATATTGATCCATTAAGCAATTACTGAATTTATGACACACAGTTTTTGTCACTGTCACATTACTTGATATCATCAAAAAATAAAGATAATATAAAACACAAACACCGTAGCAGAGTCATACTCAGTAATATACAGAAAAATCTGCTGTGCAGACATGAAAACTGCTACTTTCCAGTGACAAGTTTGGAATAAAGTGAATCCACCTTATTCTGATGTGTATCAGTGTGCATAATTGCTATTGGCAGATGAATTACTAACACAGACTTGGTTTCAAATAAAGCCAGAGATACCATAATTCATTTTCATCTAAGAAAACAGTGATAGTTCAGACAGCAGGCAAGACATAAATGTGAAGTGTTGACTTTAATGTGACCATAGTGACATTCTCTTGTCAGGTATGTTTACTTTAAAAAACACACAACTTTGCTTTCCTTATATAACACAACATCCACCACCCTGCCATTTGCACTAATTATTTGTGCACTAAGGGGTAGCAGAGATGGGAGGAGGGATGTAGGAAAAGGCATATCTACCCAGCAAAGACATCAGAGGGAGATAAACACATTATCACTGTCTATGGCTCTGTAAGCCCTCATGGCTACAAAACAGAAGTGAGGCTTGCAGATGTATAACATCACCTCCCCAGCACCGCCCACCATTGAGAAACCTTTCAGGTCAGCAAGGTCCCAAAATAGAAAAGAAGGCTGTACATATTACATGGACCAAACTGTTTACTGATGTCTTAATGACATATTGAACAAAGGTTTAACATTCATTTCCAGCAGCTTAAGGAAACCAATTACTTTTATAATAGCTGAAAAACATTTTCTTTAAAATAATTTCTTTATATGGCTTTCTACTGGCTTTGACCATAACTTTATTACAATTGTCGGTAGCAGCTTAGGACATTACTGTGCCTGATCTGCTTATCTTATTATGCTGAGTTTCCTTTAAATAATGTGCAGGCAAATAAATACATTGTACTTAACAGCTTTCCTTTGTATGACTTTTCCTTTCTTATTATTTTCACATTTTCATTTGTGAACCTAAGTGAAATATATACAAGTTCAAATATGCATTATGTAAAACATTCTCTAAAATTGGCTAAGCACAGAAGGGAGCGGTCTCTATTTCTCTTTCAAGAGAAGGTTGCCTTAGCATTCACATCATGTTACTTTATAAACCTCATCCTTCATGACTCCCACACCTGGGAACGCAACAATTTTTCCATGGGTCTGAGATAGGAATGTGATATAGCACTACAATGCTGCCTCTTGACTTAGCTTTCTGCCAAAGACTTGATTTAGACAAGCTTTTTGTAGGATCTCAGTGGCAAATCTCCCTTCCCATGGCCCATAGGCCTGGAATTTTTGTACCAAATAAGAACTGCCACAAATGGACCTGGCTTCATATTAAGCCTATTACACAGGACAAACAACCTTCCTCAGAAACTTGCAGTTAAACTAGATACCAAATTATTTTCCCATTTTGTAAGGCTTCTTGAGATTTTACAAACCCTTTGTGTTTCCCTCTGGGTGAAAACACAAACTGTTCAGAGCTTTTTGTGAAAGTAAGGGAAATAGCCCCAGCCTGATGCTCCAGCCAGGAACTGGGGGCTAAGTTGCCTGCAGGTCCTGGTCCCCCCCACCCTGCTGAGTGTCCCAGCATTAAAGGCTACCAGTAGTTCCCTCAGTGATTTTCTTCCTTCATTCTCACTCTCTCTACTTCAGTTTAAACCACTGTTTTCTTACTTTTTCCTTGAAAATTTCAGCTGAAAAATTCTTAACTGGCTGTGCATATTCAGGGTGGGAACAATGGGGTGAAATCTGTCCTACTGCTAATGGTATTTACTGTTTCAGCCTCCACTACAAAGCTCATGACTTAAGTCATTGCTAAATATGTAATGTGATAAACCTTGTCCTCACTGACACCTTGGTGATCTCACTGAAGACAAGAGAGGTCCCCAGACTTAGCCAAGGACTGACTCAAACTGTGGCATGCTACTCTGTGAAGTTCAGTGCTCTTATTTTTGTATCTCAAGTAACATAAAAATAAGATTATGTATTATAACAATAGGTTAGGTGGAGTGCAAACTAAAAGTGACTACTATGTATGTCCATAATCCTTTTAAAGAAAACAATACTTAATCATTTTTTGATAAAACCACTTGATGAAAGACAGTGAGAAGACAGTGTGAAGCTAGAAAAGCTTGTTAGAGCAAGTTTTGAAAACTCCGATCTGAAAAAATGTTACCAGAACCTTAGAAAGCAAATTTATCAGTAGACACCCTAAGGAAGTTTGGATCTGCTCGTAAGATTTTCTTTGAGCAAAAGCAATGTTGTTTTCCTTCTTCTTTTTTTTTTCTCCTCAGTAACCTTAGTAGGCAGGATGACAAAACCATTATCATTTGAACAACAATAGAATACAAATCATGCAAGCAGAAAGAAAAGAGCACTTGCATTTCAGGCATACAGTTTCTGTGTCTAACCAAAAAAAGACTGAAATTCTTTCTTCTCTTTCCAACTTTTGACTGAAGCTTTCTTATACAGAGTAAGAAAATATGAACCAAAAAAATTGCATGCATATCTAGGTAGCACTTTGCATTTCTGTAGCAGTTCTCATTGAGCTATGTCAGCAATGAATCCTTGTAACTTAATAAACCACAACAAGGATCTTTTAACTTATACAGGTATCAGGAAAACAGTATTAAAACATATATTTTGATCAACCCCAATTCCATCAATTTTCAAAATTTACCTTAAACATGAATGTAAACTAGAGCTCTGAAACATTTTGTTCTGGTTTGAATTTTCTATCCAGTATTTTGCAGGATTCTGACTAGATTAGTGCCACAAGTCATATGAGGTTAATTGAGGTACCATGATTTGCCCCAGGTCCCTCCATGGCCATCTGCACAGACATCTTCCAGCAGATGATCCACAGAACATGGGGACTGCACAGCTTCCTAAAGCAGTCTGTCCTACTCCACTGACTGTAAATGTTCTCCAGAAGAAGCAGGATCCTGATTTGGAAGCTTCAGTTGTGTTCCTAGAGTTAGGTGAGATGAATCTGAGCCTCCAGAATGAAGGAATCTGAGCCTTCTGAATGCACTAAGCGTACATTCAGTATAAGCTGCTTCCTGGCTTCCTTTATTCCAGACAGAGATGTCATTCTAATTAGTTCTAAAACTTCCATTTTTGTAGTTGAAAGTCAAACATGGGCAGATTTCTTAAAAAGACCTGCATTTATTTGTCTTCTCAGTCATGGTAAAATTGCCACACACACAGTTTTCTAGGCTTTTAAGTTATGCCCTCTACTAATTCTTATTTTTTCTCACCTAGGTCACATGGAGCTCTCCTGTGCAAAAACTCCCTACATGCATATCCATCAAATAGCCAGACATCTAATTCCTCTGTTTTGACACACAAAATAAAAGGCTCCAAAATATTATTCTACATTGTTTCAGGCACACATAGAGTGTATTCTGAAAAAAAACCCAACAAACCAGAAGAAAAGCTGCTACTGTAATCAGGCATGATTGAAGGCATTTCCTGGATTTTGCTATCAAACCAGTTGTTTTTTCCATTACATACTAAGTGAACTTTAGTAAGGTCAAGACACCAGAGAAAAACAGGATCAGAATATCTTTAACCAACTAAAGTTGAGTACTTCAGTCTCTCTTTCAGCTGTTTAGCTCTGGATCTTATCCGACATCTCCCAGCAAATTTCTTCCTTAAATCACAGATACATAAACCAGGCCAGTTTGAATTTATGATTTAGCCAGTTGTTTTCAATGGCATTTAACTTGTAAGCCTTACACTTCCCTTAGCCTAAAGGTCAATCAACCTCACGCTGTGTAACAAGACTAATATTATTTTAATATGATATAAGTCCAACAGGGGAGATGGGTTTTCATTCCCAATGACAATACTGAGCAAAAAAAACTTCCCTTGCTGGAAGCCTATCATTTCCACCACGATGACTATTAAGACCAAGTGTAAGTTCTAAAATTACTATTAAATGAAAGTTAAAGCTGCGATAGCAGAGATGAATTTGATCCAATCTTATATATTGTTATCCTGCTGTCACACTAAATGCAGATTATTTTAAGGTGTATATAACCCCCTGTCCTGTGCTCTGACCCTATTATTTTTGGAAAGAACAAGTCTTTCTATTCCATGAATACCAGATGACATTTTCCTTGTTAATTCAATACAAATGTCAACACCTTCCTCGGAAATGACCAGTACCAAGGATATTGTTGAATGATTGAAGAAGGGAAAATCAGGCTGTGCTAAACCCAGCAATTCTACAGAAAAAGCTTCTGATGCTTCCAGCCATATGGAACTAGTAAGGAAAGAGACTTCAATATGGGTGGCAGGTGGCAACAAGAGCCTAGACCTTTCTTCCAGAGAAAAGGTGACCTATCAAAGATGAGCACAGGCTGATGATCTGTTGCATCAGGAGTGCCAGGAAACAGTTAAAAGGCTGTGCAACATTAGAGATGCTGAGATGGAGTTAGGTAGGTGGTTTCTTTAGTGGACACCACAGACAAGGAGGCACCTTGGACTCTGGTGATGACCAAAAACAGGGCTCTGCTCCATTCCCCACCCTCCAGCATTCCCACCAAAAACACATACAAAGTTTTAACAGCTGTAGACACTTATGAGGAGCAGGGTCTGCAAGGAGAAGGTGTACCAGCAGCATTCAGTGGAAAGAAATGGTGCAGACTCAGAGTGGGTGACTCTTTGTCAAGGGGCACTGAGATGCCCACCTGCCAGCCTGATAGCCACTGGAGGTGTGCTGCATTCCAGGAGCTAAGGTCTGGGATGCTGCTGAGAGGGTACCATGAATTGTCATGAACACACAATACTCTCCTACTGCCACTCTTCCAGGTAGGCACAAATGACAGGCAGTCTGGAACCTGGGCCACAGTCAGGGAAGACTACAGAACCCTGAGAGGGCAAGCAAAAGGTATTGGTGTACAAGCAATCTTTCCTTCTGTTTTACCACTCGGAGAAAAAGATGAAGCCAAAAATAGATGCATAATGCAAAACAACTTCTGGCCTTGTGGCTGATGCAGTCATGAGAGTTTTGGTTTATAACAAATAGACATTCTTCAATGACTCAGTGTGGGAGGAGAAATGGGATCCACCTGTCTAGAAGAAGCAAGGGAATCTTTGGTAGCAGGCTGGCTATTGTGGTGAGGCAGGCTTTCAACTGAAGGACTTAGCAGGTGGGGTCCAAAGTGGCAATACTCATGCCATTGCAGCCAAGTGGGGAATAAGCCAGGCCCCAGAGCAGGGACAAACATTCCTTAGCTGCCTTCCAAGATGAGGAACAAAAGACCAACCAACCATCTCAAGTGTATGCATACCAATGAATGCAGCCTGGGGAACAAACACAAGGAACTAGAGCTCTGTGCCCAGTCAGAAAGTAGGAATAACTGAAACATGGGACAACTCACAGGACCATGATGGATGGCTGTCACATATAGACAGGCAGAAAAGATCATGCCCTGTGTTAAGCAGAAGCTTGAATGTATAGAAGTCAGCTATGGTGATTGTGGAAGCCCTATTAAATTCCTTTGGGTCAAAATCAAAATGGTTGTCTCCAATGGGGATCACAGAGTAGGCACCTGCTACTGACCTCCCAATCAAGAAGATAAGGCAAAAAGAGCAGTATTTGTGTTATTTAAAGCAACCTTTAGGTCAACAGAACCTGACTCTCATGGATGACTTCAACTATCCATACATTTGCTGGAAAAACAATTCAGCAGCTCACGTATCATCCATCCAGTTCCTGGAATGCACACAGAACTGCTTCCTCATACAAACATTAGGTGTGCCAACCAGGAATGAGGCACTGCTGGGCTTGCTACTTGCAAACCAAGAAAACCTGCTTTGTAATATCTTCATCAGTGACAGCCTAGGCTGCAGTTATCATCATATTGTTGGACACTGGGATCTGGCTGAGCATGCTGAAGCTTAGTACTAAGGGAAAGGTCTTAGATTTTAGAAGAGCAAAATTCAGCTTGCACAGGGGTCAGTTAGGAGGGATTCTGTGGGAAGCTTCCATGGACGAGAAAGGAACTAAGCTGGAGTGTTTCAAGCATGCTCTTCTGCAAATACAAAACCAGTTCATCCCCTTTAAAGGTAAGGAAAGTTGACAGAGCAAGAGGTTTCCCTTGCCTTAACTGTGAGCTTCTGAGTCTGCTCAGAAATCAAAAGAGAAGTGTACCAGAGATGGAAAAGTGGATGAACATCCATCAAGAAATACAAGGGCATCGCCAGGGTGCGCAGAGATGAAGTTTGAAAAGCAAAAACTCAGACCGAGCTGAAACTGGACAGAGATGTCAAAAAACACAAGAAAGGGTTCTTCAGGTACCTAAACAACAAGCAGGAATAGAAGTTAAAAATTGTCCTGCTGTTAAACAGCAAAGGTTAATTAGTCACCAACACTGAAAATGCAGCGGCGCCCAAAATTTTCTTCACCTCTGTCTTCACCAGCACTGCTGGGCACCTGGTCTTGGGAACAAGAATCCACATTGATGAAAACACCCAGCTACTGTCAGTGAAGGAGGAGTTGTGTGTAAAGTATTACAGGAGCTTGACCCCTACAAATCGCTGGGCCCTGACAATATCCACCCGAGGGTGTCAAGGAAGCTCACTGACATCACTGCAAGGCTGCTCTCCATAATCTTTGAGAAATCATGGAGATCCCAGAAGACTGGGAGAAGTCTAATGTCAACCCCATCTACAAGAAGGGCTAACAGAAGGATCCAGAAAATTACAGGCTCATCAGTCTTAACTTCCAGGTCCTGGGAAAGTTATAGAACAAATCCTCCTGGGGCTATCAAAGTCAGATGAAGCACATGATTGGGAAAAGCTGTAATGGATTAGCCAAAGGCAAATTGTATGTGACAAACTTGATGGCATTCAATGACAGAGTAATCTGCTCAGTTGAAGTGGGGTGAGTGGTAGACATTGTCAACCCGCATTTTGACAAGGCTTTGAATATGGTTTCCCACAGCTTCCTCCTAGAGAAACTGATGTGGTACAGCCTGGATCAGTCTGTGTGGCCCATGGACAACTAGCTGGCACAACACAGCCAGAGTGGTGGTAAATAGCCCCTTGTAGAACTGGCAGCTTGTCACAAGTGAGGTGTCCCAGGGATCAATCCTGGTCTCAAGGCTGTTTAATATTTTCACAAGTGATCTGAATGATGGGATCAAGTGTACCCTGACCAAGACTGATGTCAATACCAAACTGAGTGGGGAAGTGGACACATTGGAAAAAGAACCACGCTGAAGGAAGGTGGATAGGCTGGAAGAGTGAGCTAACATTACAAAACTCAACAAAGACAAGTGTAAGGCTCTGCACCTGGGGAAACACAACCCAGGAGTGGAGCATAAACTGGTATCTACCCAGAGAGGGAGCAGCTCTATGGAAAGAGATCTGGTGGTCCTGGTGGACAACAAGCTCAGTGTGAGTGAACGATGTGCTGCTGCAGGAAAGAAAGCATATAGGACACTGGGTTGCATCAACAAGGGCACCACTATAAAGATTACCAAAAGACTGAGAATCCTGCCATATGCTGAAAGCTCAGAGAACTGTGCTGTTCACACTTCAGAAGAGAAGGCTCACTGGAGACTTATCACTGTGTTCCAGTATTTAAAAGGAACAAAGAAGTTAGATACTCATTTTTTACATGAAATCACATGAATAAAAACCAAACCATACATTATTCCTGAAAAGATTCCCATTAGACACCAGAGGAAAATTTTTCACCATGGGAAAAATCAGGCATTGAAATAATTTCCCCAGTGAAGTGTAGGATTCCCCAACATTGGGCACTCTTAAGATTCATCTGGAGAAAGGGCTGAGCCATCTGTCTAGACAGTGCTTTTACCAAGAAAGTTTGGATCAGATGATCCCTGGGTCCCCTTCCCACCTGACATGCTATCACTCTATGATTCCCAGGCAGCTACAAAGAAAACTTGTGCTTTGGTCCAGTTCTGTGTCCTAAATGAGAAGTCCAGGCTTCCTGAACACTGTGATAAGATGAACCTTATAATCCACCTGCTGAACACAGATGCAAGCAATGAAAGCTATTCAGTGCTAATGCAGATTATCTTCTTAATTCCAGTAAGGCTGTTTATTAAAAGAAAACTAATGAAAAGAAATGGCCATTTCTCAGGGAAGGAACCAGACCATCAGCCTACTCCAAGATGAGAACACACAGCAAAGATGAAGAGCTTGTAAAATATTACAACCTGCTGGTAAAAGTTAGCACAAATCTTTTACATCCTTAACAATGCCTATTTTGTGCTTCTATCTGGAACTGATAGAACCACTATTAGATTCAGGGGAACAGTGAAAACACAGCAATGCAGGGAACCTATTGGTTCCCCGCATTAATTGAATTGGTCTTCTTTTTCTTTCATTCCTTTGAAAAAACACTATATACACTCTGCAAAATTTAAGGAAGATGTTAAAAAAAAAAAAGGGAAGAAGAAAATATTTTAATCTAGCAACCACAACACAGGACATACAATAAAATGGCCAAACTCAGGTGATTGGGAACATGTCCTGAGGAATCCACTGATGCACCAGCATAAGCCAACAAATATTTCAGTGCCTTTTCTATACTAGCCAATGCCCTCTGTACCTTTATGAAGCCCAGAAAGAGTAAAGGAGGTTTTCACATAAAATGTTTCTTTTTTATAAAAGAAATCAATTGATAGGAATCCTCTTCCCTATGTTCCCAAGGGTGTCCTTAGCAGGGAACAAACATAGCTCCCAGCAGTAAGTAGACGCTTGTTAAGCTCCATATCATGTTTCCATGGAGAAAAATGCTTTCTTATTCTGAAAAGAAAAATACTGCAATGAACTTTTGTACAGACACTTATTTTTTCCAACCTCACTTTGGTCTTTTTATGGAAAGCATTTCCAAAGTGGTGCCTGTAATATTACACAGAAAGGACTAAATAAATTATATAGCATAAATGAAATGGTGTAACACAGCAAGAATGTTGCTTCCAACAAAATGTTTACTTATATGGAATCACTAGAAGAAAGATTTTAGTAATTTTTGCTTCTATTCTGATTCCAGTAGCATAGTTCACATGCCTAAACATGTTTTTAACCTATCACGTGGTCTGAACTTGGGAAGGATATGTAGGCTCTTCATTTAAAACCTTTTCTAACCCTGCTGTATTTATTGGGGACCAAAACAGCAGCTGTCAACAGCAGTTTAACAGATCTCTGCAGAAATTATTGTAAAAACTGTGAGTTAAATTTATTTTGTCCTTTAGTTTTCTAAAAGCATTCTATTATATAGAGAGATTGTCTGTTCCAAAATTCTGTAGAGTTAACAATTTTCTATTATGTTTGATGGAAGATCACTGCACTGGAGGGATTCTGGCAAAATTAATTATTTGCCTGTAAAGCATGAAGAAGACGCCTAAAACCATGGGAGTTGCGTGCCCTTCCATGTTGATCTATGCACAAAATAAACTCCTAATGCTGCCTCCAGACAGAGGTCACAGAATCTGATGGTTCAAAATCCAGTTCTTGCTTTGATATGTAATTTTAAAAGGCTATGTATGTTAATGCAGAAAACTCTATTTTATAAGATACTCTTTTAAAATTACAACTGCATAGCAAAATCAAATTACTTTTGCCCACAACCTCTGCCAAAAAGCTGCACAAACATTTCTAGACAATCTTTTCATGTGCAGAAAGTTTCACCTCCAGCATTGTTTCCAATGAAGCTGCTGCATCCTTCCCCCATCTTATCCAGAAAATGTACTTGGGAAAGATACTTTGGCTGTAGTGCCAACTTCTAAAGTCACCACTTAAAATCTACTTATACAAGGCACCCCACTATTTTTAATTAATATGAATGCAATGGAAAGATGACTCATGGGTTACTCATGTGAAATAAAACATGGCATGACTTAGGAAATTTACAGTGTAGTCACTTTTGCCAACATCAAGATTAGGAGAGTGCTATTGCAATTTACCTTCAGCTGTGAAGACAACCAAGAGAAGCCAATAGTCCAGCCCAAATGCAAGAGAGAGGCACTTCTGAATAAAGATTTAAGAGGCTAAAATATGATTTTAATCTCTAACATTTGGTACTTACTGGGTAGTCACTGCATGTAAACACTAATCTCCGTAGGATTATAATATTAACTATTGGTCAGTGTGGGCTGTTCTTGAACAATTTTGTGAACATGAAAAAAATTATTTTGGGCCTGAGGAATTGTCTTTGTAACTTCTGCATGCCCAGCCTCTTCCGAGATCTGCTAACGAGACTCTTATGTTCTGACAAGATGAGAAATGATCCCATAAAGCTCCCAGATAGTTATGTGGGCAAAGACTAGCAAGGAACCTAATTATACAGCTTACACATAAAGTTTAATTAAATTATAATGCACAATAAAGTCTCTTTGCATCCTTCTGACAGCCTTAAACTGAGCACACTGAATACAATTTAATTCCATTGTAAAATTGCTTTTTTCTTCTGGTATCAGAAAGAGGTTTTACTGTAAATAGATTTTTAAAGAAACAGTCTCTTATACACCAAATACAGCAGCTTCTCTCATGTCACAGTCACATTTGCAACATATTTTTACTATGTATTATCACATTTTGAATTCCAACTAAAAATGCATGAACAAATGAATCTCTAAGAAAGCTCAAAAATGCTTTCACTCAAAGCTATCAAAATGTTTTTCAAACAGAATGGGAGAGAAGTTGCAGAAGTTGTACTACATCTCTAAGACATATATATGATATATTAAACTCACCATTGCCCAACACTGAAACAAATAAGGGTATTAGTTTACAGTCTCTGTAGCCAATTTATAGGATTGTGTTAAGACTTGATAGTGCAGAAAAAAAAAATATTAAAGGGCACTATAATTCTCAGCTCAGACACACTAAATGATGACACAAAATACTCCATTAGCAATGATACTGTTCCGCCCTTTCATCCTCTACTTTTCAGCCCCAGACATCAATCCTTCCACTGTCTTCCTACCCCCATAATTCTGTTGCTGTAATTAGGCAAACATAGCTATGTTTTACTGCTTTTTAAATAGATTCTATTACATAAGATGTGTAAAAAATAAACCCTATTATTATATGTGTTATAGGCACAATTTTTTGCTTTTAGTATAATCTCCCTTGGATTTGGTTTATATAGACAATTGTTTTGCTCTAATTAAGAGCACACATATCTGAGCCAGGGAGAAGAGTCTGTAGTGGTAATGAGTTATATCAGATTTGTCATCGAATTGTCTCTGGCTTTACACTAATAACAGTTAATTTTTTGTTGGTACTACTACACAGAGAATTTCCAGGATGCTGTTTCAAAATTTCTTCAACCCTTCTTGCTCATGGACAAAACAACTTCTCAATCTGCAGATGTTTTAGAAATTATGGTGAAATCCTCTTCCTCTTGGGACATCCACAGAAACCCCAAACCTTTGTCCTACTTTGTGTGCAAGCACACCACTAGCTCTGATCTGGAGCAGACAAAATATTAACTTCTTGTTCTCTTGTGAATTTTCAAAAGGTGAAAAGGGAACCTGCCTAAAAACCAGGGTTTTCCAAAGAGTTTCTTTCCCTTTTGCTTGGGGTGTTTCTTGCTCAGTGTCTGTGGAAATCAGCTTAGAGGGTTTTGGCAGAGGCAGCTTCAACAAGCTTGCAGCAGAGTGCCTTTGGCCTTGTGCAAGGCACATGCTGCTGAGCTGCTCTCTACTTCCTTAATCTGAGGATCTTTTTATGCTAGCAGATATTTAAAGACTTAGATATAAATGAGAATCAGAGCCTCTTGATAATAGTTATGGCTTCTCTGGACCCATTACAGATTATCAGCAAATGAACTGGCAGGCATTTGGTATGTCTTTTATATGCTCAATATACAGTACCATAAACACTTGCTGTCTTCTCACTGGCAGTTAAGTTTACACAGATACACACTCAGGCAGTTTCTTAAGTGCCAATTATTTTTGTTCTACAAGTACTCTGTTAGAGCTCTTTCAGATTTATTGATGTTTGAAAGCTTTTAAATATCCATTACCCACTTAACTGACCATAGCAATTCCATCTGACTTTTTTATTTGTGTCAGAATATATTTAGGCACTTTTTAAAATGGGTCTTCGTAGACCACAGGATCTCCCTTGGAAACCCTGTAATAAATCAAGTAAATACCTGGTGAAGTGCTATAATGTTTATTTGTGACCATTTAATTTTATACTTTATATTCCATGTTTTGAACATATAAAGTTCCTCTGTTCACGTTATTAGTGACCAAGCTTTCTTCAGTCAATTTTTCTGGGTACTGCTTCTGTGTTACTCAGTTTCATACCAAAGTGCACCCATAGTAACTGCTATACTGGCAATCTACTGTTGCCATCCCATACTCCCTTTCCCTTGAAGGGGCAATCACATGCTCTAATACTGAAATACCTGCGAAGAATACTTTTATGACTGCCCACTGTCAAATCTACATTAAAAAAAAAAAAATGCTCACAACTGCATGTACTGTATGTATTTGACAGAGCGACATTTTCTGTGTCTTCTGTACATCAGGAGAAAGAAATTGAAGCCTGGAGGAAAGAAGCATACATATGTCAATACCACCATTATTTCTGGCCTCTCACATTTATTTGCTCTCTCTGCTGTTCTGTAAGACTGACTATTGGAAACAAATTCTTGAAGCAGGAAGCAAGAAGTGAAGACCCATGGGGTACATACATTGTGAGAAGTGCCGCTTGTGCTTCTCATAAGCCTCTCTTCTCAAAAGCTGGATGTTACTGTAAAAATGGTTTCTAATCTAAAATATTATACCCCCATCATAAGTGGTCTTGGGGGATTAAAATTCAACTTGGTAGCAGGAGAAATTGTCTGTACCTGGAACCATCCATTGCTGGGTATATAACAGTGCAGAAACCACACAATCTCCCATCTTGGTAAAAGTTGGCCTTGGCATCACTGTTACTCCCGTTCCACATCTGCTTCCTCCACATGTACTCAATGCTGCTGAGATGATGAAGACTCCTACTTATGATTATTTCCCCTACTTTCTGCTGCTCTGGGAGCTGCTTGTTCAGGCTCTGTGACACAGTGGCAGCCAAGGAGAGGAGCACGTATTACTGCTGGCACAAGAAAGGATTTATTATCACTCTGGCCTTGATACCCCTCACCTTTCTGCTCATTTCAGCACTGCCAGGGCCACCAGAGCCATTTTGTTCCACTTTCTGATTCCCTTGGTTAGACTGCACCTTGTCGGTCCAAGGGCTTTCTGATGTAATCCTACCATTATTTATTCTGATAGCAGTAGTGACTTTGGTGCACTCCCCAAAATGCTGGGCTGTATTTCCTCTGTTTTAGTTTTTTAGGCCTATTTAGTTAACATCTTAGTGAACAATATTATTTCTTTTTTTTTCCATTTGAGTACAATCTGTCAGCTAAACAGACATTTCTAAAATTTTCAAAGGATTCCATGATAACTCAGTTATGTCAGCTTTTGGATTGGTTAAATTTTCATTTCCCACTGCCCTTTACAGTGTTAAGCAAAAGAACATATGGTTTTTAATAACACTGCCTTCTCAAAAGTGATGATTCTTTCTTTTAAAATAAACATATTTTCTATCTAAGAAGTCAAACCAGGGTCCCGAATCATTCAGGAAGCTGCACATATCACGCATATGAACAATCTCACAATCCAAATCAGCCTTTGAGTAGTGATCTGCATGCAGGAATGTTTGCCAGAGCAGCATCTAAGTGACAAACTCATACAACAAGGAGGTGGATAAAAGAGGGGGTGGGAAGATGGGCAAAGAGAATAAATGTAAACCTTGAGCCGAAAGTAGCAAGGTTCTGGCCAAAAAATAGAAGCTGTATGCAAATGTCTTTACTGAAGGGCATAATTTAAATTTTCTTTTAAGGTTGCTCATCATTTTTGTCATTACTATTAAAAACCCCCAACTAGATAGAGTTCCTTACTTGTTTTCATCTAGCATTTTGCATCACTTCTCAACTTCACAGCCCAGAAAGCAGATTGTATCCTGGGCTGCACCCAGAGCACTGTGGGCAGCAGGATGAGGGAGGGGATTTCGTCCCTTTACTCCCTTCTGGTGAGACCCCACCTGCAGTGTTGCATCCAGCTCTGGGGTCCCCAGCACAAGAAGAACATGGACCTGTTGGAGAGAGCCCACAGGAGGCCACCAAGATGATCAGAGGCATAACGCACCTCTCCTGTGAGGAAAGCCTGAGAGAATTATGAGTGTGCAGCCTGGAAAAGAGAAGGCTTCAAAATGACATGGCTGTGGCTTTCCAGCACCTGAAGAGAGCCTACAAAAATGATGGAGGAAGACTATTTACAAGAGCATATAATGACAGGACAAGGCAGAACGGTTTTAAACTGCCAGTATTTTTAGATATTAGATAGAAATTTTTTACCATGAAGCAGTGGGTCACTGGAATGGGTTGCCCAGAGAAGATGTGGATGCTTCATGCCTGGAAGTTTTTAAGGCCAGGCTGGAGGGGGCTCTGAGCAAGCTGGTAGAGTGGGAGGTGTCCCTGCCTATGGCATGGGGGTTGAAACTAGGTGATCTTTAAGCTCCCTTCCTACCCAAACAATTCTATGGTTGCATTATTCAGTGATTCTTTGTTGAGTGAAGCATCTCAAGAGCATAACAAAATCTTTGTTAAAAGCCTATCACCTCAGAACCACATTTGCTGTGCACTTCTCTGCATTATTATGAAACTTTGGTAGATGCATTCAAAGCCTCACCCTTAATGTGACATCATTTCAACATGACTGCAACGGGGTTATAGAAATATTTTTCATTGTTTGAAGGCAAACACGACTGAAAGGCACAGTAAAATTCAATCTTAAGTTTTGTCTGTTAGCAGCAGAATTACATGTAGGAAGCACCTTTAGATTTTTAATGCGTTGTGATATAGAAAGCATTCTCTTTCTTCTGTTAGAAAATTGTTTGCGGAGTATGATTTTGTTTGGAGCTAGTGTACATGATTCTGCAGAAACAGCTCTGTGTCTCAGCAGTTTAGGAAAACCAGTGGATTTGTTCTGTATAGTTCAGTTTCACATGTGCTGCAGCTCTACTGGATTTTTATTTTGTGTATGTTTCTCTGAGTTAAAATCTTATCAAACACTGAGAGATAACACACATTTCTTCCCGTTATAAAATAAAGACACAAACATCAATCATCTAAATCAGTGACATTAACCCAGAAATAAATACAAATATGTTCTGTAACATTTCACTATTATCTGTTGAGAGGCACTGTTGCCCTTTCTATTGAGGGTACTGGAACATGGCTGCCCTCAGAGGAATGTAAACTTGGCATTAACCCTGGCAGATTCCCACTCCCTGCTCACTCTCATTTAACATTAACTCACTCCTATACTGTTATCAGAAGGTAAAGGTCATAGCTTTATTTACACAATACAGCACTATACAAACGGTCATTAAACAAGAAAATCTTGCACCAAATAAACATGAAGCAAAAAAACAATGCTGACCTCTCTACCAAGAACTCCCCCTGGAAGTAGTTTGTCGTTCCCCAAATAAGGTCGATGGTGCTGGTCTATCCTTCTAAATATTAACTGCCCAGCACTGCCCCCCCACATACCCAACTCCCACACAACAGCCAACTAAGGACTTTTTTATGTTCCAAATCCAGGAGAAATTTAGAAAGCATTTCTACTGTTGGCAAGACCATGTGGCTCATATCCTATTCCCACAGCCTTTACTCATCCTTCCACAGCTGGAAACCTTGTCAAAGGCTCTCCTATACGACAGAGCCCTTAGCACAATACATAAGCTGGGCAGATGGCAGGGTGGACTCCCTCGGTCCGAATGCCAGAAGCCTGGGAACCAACTCTCCTTCCTGCTTCTCATCTCCCTCAGCTCTGCTGCTCTCCACCCCAGCCCACTGCCTTTTCCTGCAGAGAACACATCCTGCTTATTTATGCATTTCATGACTGCTCCTCTGCCTAGATCCAGCAAGAAAAAGTGCAAAGAGGGCAGGAGGCCACTGCATAAAATCCCATTGGAGCTCATGTTCAGTTTTAGAAACTAGACCAGGCAGAGGAGAGAGAGTGTGGATGTAGTCCAGGGCTCAAAACCAGCCAGGAGCACTGGTCAGGTGGTGTGGCTTGGGCAGCAGTCCCTGGAGACACTGGGACTCCAGACACACCTGCACAATTCACTCCATCCTTCCTATTTTTACTGAAAGTGATGGAAATAGTTTGTTGCTCACTTGGGCCAGAAGAAAACTACCTTCTCTGTAGCAGAGTGCTGCAGCAGGCAGCTTATGTGGAGAGAACTTTGTGTTCATATTCCTATGCTTAGGTGTGAATATGCCAGGTGAGGGTACAAGGTCTTGCACTCTTTCATGGACTATGGCTAAAGCAGCAATTTAACCTTTAACTATTCAGAGTTGCAATAAGACGATCTTTATGTACTTAAATCAAAATGCTCCATGTCTAGTTTTGCTAAAAAAAAATAAAATAGGGGAGAGGGGAATTTTATTTGGCTGCTGCCACTCAGAAATAACACAGTAAGGTAACTTGGGAGAATGATGAGTTTTAACACGTTAACCACTGACCATGCAACATTTTCATCAGTGTAAATATAACTCCTCATTACTCTGCCAAGGTTGCACTGAATCACACAACCACCAATGAAGTCACACTTCCTAAATAAATATTCTTATTTCACATAAAAACACACTAATGAAAGTGCTGTTAATTTTAGGTAGTTCTTCTTTCTGAAACCCTGGTGTGTGCTGCCCCGATAAACAGGAATGCTGGGAAAACTGATCATCCAGGGAAAATTTCAGTTAGTGTTCAAACAAGTTTTTAGGGTAGTTGTGTATGGAAAAAGCCCGGAGGTACTCAAGGATTGGCATCAGTATATTTACATCCACATTTGCCTCAATTCAGTGTTAATAAATCCTTCATCATGACCAACATATTAATTACAGAGTGCAGAGAGCCTCAGAAAGCTCCAGCAAGTTACAGGCTGGGTTATTACTTCATGTTGCTGAGGAACATAATAAGCCACAGTTATGAATAAGGACTCCATCATGACCAGGTGCTGCATGATTTGAAGGCAACATCTCACAGATCTTACACTTGAAAGCAAAAAATGTGCTCCTACATTACTCAACCCAAAGCAGGTGACACTAATTTCCCAGTTAAGATATTTTTCATCCTTTCAGGTGAACTGAAACTTTATACATTCATTTTTTTTCTTTGGTATTTCAGAGAGAGCATTTGAATGATTCTGGAGGACAACAGAGATCAAGCAACATGCAAATACTGAAACAATGCCTGCAGCTCACCCAGTTATTTCCTAAATCACGTATGAACTAGGGACACCATCACTTAGGTTCCTGAAGTGGCACCCAGTTCTAGTGCTGGCCTTCCTGCCTGGGGGGACAACAGCTCTTTGTAGGTATTTCAGGTCACAGCAGGTCACTTGTGTCACCTCACTTGAACTCCTACACTTAGAGCAGAGACAGCCATCCAGGTACTCCTGACCTCAGCCCAACAACTGCAAGTGAAACAAGAACATGCCATGTTCACATATATCTGCACAAAGAGCACAGGAATGTTGAAATTCAGTACAAGAGGGGAGTACAGAACTGACAGGTACTTAACACAGACAGTTAGTTGCATTTTCCCTACATTACAATAGATACTAATTTATATAGACATAACATATATTAATATATTACAACTGACTTTAAATACATTGGACTCCAGGGGCAGGTGACACTGAACACAGTCCACAACCTTTCATCACCAAGTTCAAACTCCAGTCCAGCCCACAAGAAAAATCAAAATGAGATTCCTAGTCCTTAATTCCTGAAGCTTGGATACATTTTTTCGAAGTGGTGCAATTGCAATTGCATAACACAAACAAGGACAAGTGCCAGAAAATGGGATTGAAACTCCTCTAGTGTCTGATTAACTCTACTTGTATTATCAGGCCCCCGCCTGACATGTGCCTGAATAGCTGAATGCCAGATGAGAGGGAAGGGGGCAGGGATAATGTAAATATTTTTATTAAGCTGTTGACGTGTTTTTGACACTACAGTAACATCACACCTTTAAAAATGCCACACTAAAAATTACCCTAAAGTTTATCTATCATACTAAATGAATTAAGTAATGGGAATATCTTTATATATAAGAGTTGTGAGGTTCACCTTTACTTCCAACTTAAACTCAATAAGCATAAGGAGGATAAACATAAGGAAGATATATGTAATTCCAGTGAGCACACTGGTTATCGGACGAGTCTGGGAACAACTGTGGGGCCAGCTGCAAAGATGTGAACTCAGAGAATAATTTCTATTGCCAAACAGGGAGCTGGCTTTCTCTTTGAACTTCAGGGGAAACGAGGATAAACCAGTTATTACAAAAGATGATCATTTAGTATCATCATAGCACTTTCTAAAAACCTAACCAACAAGCCAAAGCATGAGCTAAAGCTAGTTATTTACTTCCAAAAATATAACTTTGTTTAGCTGCAAACAAATACTTCCACATAGAAGACTGAAAAAAGATCAGAAGGTATAGCAGCTATTTTGAAACCTACATTTCCATCAAACATCTTAGTTTATTTATATATTCCCCACTTTCCTTGAAGTAGTGCCCACACAAGCAGCATTTCCCACTTTGGAAATAACCATTAATTTCACACCACAATGTTTTTTCTAGAAATATAATTACACAGAAGACAAGTATTCTTTATTAAAATATCTGAAGGCATGTTAGGTAGTTATGACTGGTAGCTATTCAGGAGCAAAGGTTGTTTTCCTTTCTTTTTTTCCTTTCCCTTTTCTTTCCTTGTTTGCCAACTCATAAGAGCCTTGGAGATGTGAAGGAGTGACTTGATCCCAATGCATTTTTAACATTGTAGAAAATAATGCAGCGAGGTATGGAATAATTAGGCTGAAACTGTTCTGTGCAAGACAACTATTCTTACGCATGCTTGACATCAACAAATGCATTCTCCCAAGGCCTGGCACATTGTGAATGAATTGTGACATTTTATTATGATTAATTATTTTAAAATAATTTATAACTTCTTTCCTCTACATGTATTTTACAGCGTAACTGGGATGTACATTTTAGAAATATTTGAACTCCTAGTATCTCACACTCTAGAAAATGAATTATTCTTACAGACATAGCTGTGACAAGATCCAAAAGCCTATATCATAACAAAATACAACTGAATCTGTTCCTAATTTCTTCCTGTTGCTTTCAATAGTTTATGCTTTCATCCTACAACTCGTGTTCTCTTGTGCCTTCTGATCATACACTCAACATAACATGCCATTTACAAGTTCAGTGTCATACTCTAGCATGCATGTCAGACATGTCAGCATAGAGTCTGAATCAAAAGTTGTGAGTAAACTGTGAAGTTTCAGTTGTGAAACATTGTCTCAGAATGACATTTCTCCTGTGATGGAAGCGTTCTGCTGACAAAGTCATAGAAAGAACTCAACGCACATGAAGCGATTGCTTCAAGCAATCCAGCTAGGAGCCAACACCCAGCAGAAGCTACATGCAGGACAAGGGACAAGAGAGAAGAGGTAGGAAAGAAAGAGTAGGGAGAGAAGAAGATGTATGTTAGGGGATGGAACCAGTTAAAGACGGGGGGCGAATAAATGCACATTCATATAAAGCAGGGAGATGTAATTTTATACCAATTCTTTCTTGCTGGTTCACAGAAATGATTAAAATTACTGCTGATTACAAGGTGTCTGCCTCCAGTTTCCAGGAGGAGCAAATTAGATCTAGTATTTTATGGAAACAAATCCTCAAAATCCTTCACTTTTCAAAGTGACAAGCTTGTCTGTTTCCCTTACGACAGATACTTATAAATTCTAAAGTTGCCACATTCTATTATGTGAATGTACAAATACCTAGCTTTGGAAATAAATGCAGACAATGAATAGGAAACATGATATGGGCAGGAAAGGTAAGAAATGTGTTGGATCTTCAGCACTTGAAAACAAACCCATGTGAAGTGTCAGGGCCAAAGGTACAACCCAGTATGCAAACATCATACCAGCTTTAATAAAAGATGGAGATTAAGAGCTGTAGCTAGCAAAGAGATTTATAAAGAAAACCGAATTTTTGATGAAAAGACCACTTTCAAAGAGATTTACTTTCCTCAGAAGCCGTGATGTTCTGCTGTTTGCTATGTCTCTGGAAAGGAGATGCCTTTGAGAAATTTGCCTTTGAATCCCTTTGTATGTGGGAAAGCCAATTGCCTCTAATGGAACTTATTACTCAACCCTGGTTACTAAACATTTAATATTTCCTTCTCAGTTTCTAGTACTCTCAAGACCTGCCTTTATATGAATCCAGGGATGTGACAAATTCCATATCCTTATCTTCATGTTTCTGCTCATGAAATCTGAGATTGCTTGTCCCTGAGATGACTACCTCAAATCAAAACTGATGACCTGAAAGAGGGTAGGAATACCAAGGGAAAAACAGAGCTCAGTTAGATCTGAAGAACTCAATAGTTTTTACTAGACAGGACAGATTTATATTACAAAAATCTGTTAAGCATGCTGCTTGTGAAAGCCCAAATTTATCTCAAGTAATAACAGGCTGCTAAAAACAAATAAAAACAGAAAGGAAGTGTGAAATGACAAGATAAAGGATTTAATAAACACATTAACATCAGGGTGAAATTTTTCAAAGTGAATCCTTACTTTGAATAATAAAGCCTATCCCTAAATGCATTCTTCATCCCAGCACAACAATATCCACTTTTTGTGTGTGTGTGTGCATGGGTGTTGAAGATTACAGACTGAGGACAGTGGGGGAGGTTCAAATATATGCAGGGCACTTGAAAGCAAATCAGAATTGACTCCAAAGAGCCACTTCCTGCTGGTGACTAAGCCTTCACCCAAACAGTCAAGAGGAAGGGGCATAAGCAAAGCATTGCAAAGGACCATCCCGATTGTATTAGAGTGGAGACAACTAAGACAAACAAACTCAGGAAGTGGCAGGGGGTTAGAAACCCAGAGGAAATCTATGGCACAGAGAGGAAAGTGAAGAGATTGCGCTGATCTGCAGAAAGGTCACCTCTGGGTCGCACTGTGCCAAGCTTTTTCAAACCCACTTTATTTGGACTAGAACACAAAACTGGCACACACAGCTGGCGACTGCTGCAGAAGCTATTCAAATGTTAACATTCTCAATGATAAACAGCCAAAAAAAAGTTCTGTGTAAGCAAATTGGAACAAACAGCTAATCTAAAACTGGTTGCTAAGAGATGGAGGATTTCAGCCAAAACCATCCCAAAGCCCCAAGAAAACTTTATTTTTGACCAAAAAAAGTACCTGTAGATGACGCCATGTTGGTGAAGAAACATGAGTGCTGATGTGACCTCTGCAGCGTAAAAACGGGATCGAGGTTCGTCAAATTTGCGTGAGCGCTGGATTTGAAACATTAGGTCTCCTCCATTTACATATTCCATGACGAAAAAGAGGCGGTCCTGAAATGAATTAAACAGTACTATTTAGCTAATTTGTTTTAGTGACATAAAGGGCTGCTTGAAGCTACACTTTAAATGACTGCAACATTTACATCAAGGAATAAAAGAAACTAATGCTAAGGTTCTGAAAAAGGAGAAAGCCGACAGCCAAAACCCACCAAACCTAGAGAAAACGTGAAGAGTCTCAAAGTGAGAAACGAGAAAAAGGCAATCAAAATACTGTATTAAACACACACACATAAACCTCTACCATCAACAAATACATATGGAATTATAATCAAGTTCATATAATAGAGATACCTAAGTGATATCATTTATTTTATAATTTAGCCATGAAAATCACAGTTTTAGAAAATTAAGCCATAATAACCCATGAAAAGATAAGTCAAATTCGTCAACTACTGACAGGCTGCCGGGCAAATTTCAGTCTTCTTTCTTCACTTCTCTCTTACCAGTTACTTTGTCTGCAAAGTAACACTTCCTCAAATAATGTAAAAACTATTTAGAATTGTTAAGCTATAGAAACCAGTGCTGCCAATCTCAAACGCTTATATATGTTCTTTCTAATTGCCTCAAACCCTCATAATGAAATAGGATTGCATTATTAAAATACGTATCAGGTTCTTTCTATTTTCTTCTGCTTATTACTTCCCTATTCAAGCTTTCAAACCTATTTCCATGATAGAGGACTAGAAATCAATGCTCCTTGAGAATAGCAACTGAGATTCTCAGGCAGTCACACCATTAACCCAGAACTCAAGCACGTGTTAAAATAGTCAGAACTGAAAAATATCAGTAAACTAAACATGTGCTTGGCATCTTGAACCATTTATTATCTACACTGGCAATGCAGGTAAAGGCATAAGGAAAGAAATTACATA
This sequence comes from Rhabdornis inornatus, assembly GCA_013397075.1. Classification (NCBI taxonomy): domain Eukaryota; kingdom Metazoa; phylum Chordata; class Aves; order Passeriformes; family Rhabdornithidae; genus Rhabdornis; species Rhabdornis inornatus. The sequence continues at coordinate 621,761 of VWZS01001838.1, read as the reverse complement.
CATCTACGTGATACAATTTAGATCAATTTTTAAAGTGTTTCTTACAAATTTTCATTTTTTTCCCCAATCTGTACTAATACCCCTAAATCTCCCAACTTCTTGCCTGTTCACCCTTGGCGAATGCCTACTCCACATTCTTTATTTCCTCACTGTTAATTATCTACAGCTATATGCACATGAGTTTAGTTAGAGGTGGAGGTAATCCTGATGTGATGTGACACAGACATTTCTTTCCCTGGTCACATGATTCACAGGTGTGTGAGCATGGGACTTCACCCCTCTGCAGCTCTGATGTCACACTGCAGTTTGGCTCTAGTTCCTAGTGTCTGGTGTGCTGGGTGGAAGAAAAGGAGACAAGATGTGACATTGCTTTGGACAAGGAAAAACAACAGAAGATCAAAGTTAATTAACCTCCCCCAAGTGAATCCAAGACTGCAGATTACATAGTTTATATATAGGAATCCAGAAATTCATAAATGCTTGGCATTTGTCTTTAATAATCTACTGTGTAACTCAGACTCAGAGCACAGAACTTAAAAATACCCTTGAACTTAAGTGTGTGCATTAATGCTGCTCATTAAGTGCCTAAAGTTATACTTATCAGGGATGCTTCCTGGAGGAGGCTAGAAATGTTTGTCTGACTTTTTGCTGATTACAGAAAGAGGATGCAGAAAAAAACTTTGTGCCTTTCCCCCTGTATCTTGGGAACACAGACACTGCTGGACTGGATGAAGTTTGGAAAGCCAGGTGAACTGGTGTTCTTGGTAAAACACTGCTAATGGTACATTCTCCAGCATTTTTCTTATCTTTCCCTAGGAAGGAAAATCCCCTGAAGAATAGATTCAAAGCTTCTGGCTGCATTATACACTCCAAAGAGCATGGATTCAGAGCCACACCTTTGCTCCTTTTGGAATGCTCAGTACTGCTGATATGAAATGTTCAAAATCATAGTGCAGACCTTCTGACATTAGTGTGGGGTTTAACTATCACCCTGTTTGCTTCTTTAAGCAAAAAATATGAGTCCTTGTGCTGTCTGTCTGATTTATCTTTGGAACCAGTAAGAATTATAGCCTTGCTTTTAAAAGAGAATCTGGTAGTTCTCAGATGGTTTTAGGATTTCAGAAGCTAGAGCTTAAGGATAACACCAATAGAGTTGGGTTTGTGAAGTCAGTCAGAAGCATAGCTGTACTGCTGCTGGAACATCAGCTAAGAGGATACAACATCCCTACAAAGAAAATGTGGGCATTGTCCTTTGTTAGGCTCCTCACTGCTGCACCACAGACCGAGTACCTCTGATGAGCATTTTCCCTAAGATCCTCTCACATGGACACAGTTCAGGTATTCAAGCACAAAACCCATTAGACTGCAGGCTGAGGAGATCACGACTAACACTTGGCTAAAGTAACTTCTCCTAATATTTGTTGAAATTGAACTTTCTTACACTGCTATTTTAACCTTTCTAAAGTCAACAGTCTGGACTTGAGTGGGATCAACAAGGAAAACAAAGCTGCAATTCCCATTCTCCTGAGCAGCCATACTCATTCCCAATGCTGCTATCATTTTGCTGCACCCACGAGAAGGAGAAAACAAACGATGATGGGAAGTGATTGTGCTGTGCCTTACAGCTGTGACTCCCAAATGGTGACCCTCAAATTGTCATTGAGCTGGGAGCTGCTGCTCCCAACTGTGGTAACACCAGAAAAAGACTGATTTATACAATTCTATAGATTAGGGCCATTTCCTAACATGTCAGGATAGACTGTTTTTTATTCATATGAAATACTCTGTGTTTGATCCAAATGCTTTTTGTGACATTCACTAAATGCCTAATTTCCGATTATTAATGTCAGAAATTACGTTTAGTTAAAGCTACAAGTTCTTTTATTGCAGTCTTTTTTAGGTCACTAACAGTTTAGCTAACTGAAAAGTTAACTTGGACTCTTTAGCACAGTATCTTATCACCAGACAGTCTGGACAAAAGGTTTAGCAGTATTCTCTGAGCTCGATACTGATATCTATCAACCACCTCTCACTCTCTCTCCTTTATATCTTCCTTTTTGTGCCCATCCCGTCCTTAATTTGAAAGGGTATTACTTGACAATCTCATCAAAAGTATACCTACTAAAAACAGAATTAACAGCTCAGTAACTTAATTTGTTCTGCTATTGATCTTTTTTTTGGCTACATATCTATATTTCAAATCACCTTTCCAGTTTTCCTCAGTAAACGTTGCAGTTTTCTACTGAGAATTCACAGAAAAAAATAGTTTGAAAGTTCTGTTCTCTGTTTACAGTGGAAAGCCCGCTAGCATGGAGTAAACAGTAAGATGCACAACATGCACGAGCACAGCAGACCAGAATTTCAACATTAGAAGGTATCTTTTTTTTGGATGAAATATATTCAGTCCCTATGGAAACTACTTTATTAAAAGCACTCTCTGGTCTTCCTTTTTGGTCAGGACAATGATGTAATCAGCTGAGACTCACACTTACTTGAAAAGAAGATGCAAGAGAAGAGAATACTTTATGAATAGGAGCTGAGATTGACAAGTCCATTTTTAAAATTTCCATAACTTCCAGAACAGACACACTATTTTGATTTTTGCACTCAATTTTTTTCCGTATCTTTCATCAAAGGTTAATGTTCAAAACACAGGTTTCCAACCCTCTGACTCCTTCCTTTCTGCCATAACATAAGCACACACAGAGTGACCCAATGAGACCTCTGAGTTCAATGCAGAGAGGATGAAATCCTCCCACTAGTAGCGAAGTATCTGTATTACTCCTAATTATATGTATCTTGCTACATGTACCACCAGGAGTTATTCCAACACTGAAGTATGAGAATATAAAGAAAACACCCTTAAGAATTATACAGTAAGAGACAACACAGTGTTTACTCAGTTAAAAATGAGATACAAGGTATGACTTTATTATCAATTGTGTTCCAAGAAAAAATTGAAAGGGTTTGGTTTGGACTGCATGATTTTTGAACTTTGTTTTCATAACATTTGGGAAATATGTTTTGATGAATAAAATAAATGTAAAGCAGTCCTGGGAACTCTTTAATTATATAAACTGAAATAAAAGGCAAAATCACAAACAGAGACATTACAGATTAATCCTCTCTTGGCACCAATAAAGCAAAAAAGTAACGCAAAGTAAGTTAATATGTTTTCTGAAGTAAAGTAAACTAATATGTTTTCTGAAGTAATTTGATTCTTTTTCAGGGTTTATTTTAGCCCTTAATCATACTGCTTTTCCTTGAATTTCTCAAAAGATATGGTTGAATGAGAATACTTAAAATAATAAATGGAAACAAAAGCAGAGCACAGTGCATGAATAAGCAATTTTAAAAGAAAACTGGATATGAAATAAACAGGCTAGAAGTAAAAAAAAAAAGTATGTTCAGCTCTGTCTTTCCACAATATTTTTTGACCATAAATGTATCCCTTATACTGGAATGCATATAACAGCTGCCTTAATATCTCTATGATTTGAGTCTCACCTCTCAACTTGCTTGAGAGTATCCTACAAGCTTTGTGTCATCAAAAATGGACGCCAAAAGCAACTTTTTTTCTAGTCTTTGTCCTTATCACTTAATGGAGGAGTACGCTTACCAGTTAAACCAGAAATCTTGTTTCATCTCTCTCATTCCACCTCTTTAATTTTGTCCCAATTGAATTTTTCATCCTTCTTGACATTCGAAATAGCCACCCCCTGCTCTACAGTAAATCCTTCTAATACTTCATGCTTTATTGTGACTATTGCCTGATTTTTAGTTTTATTTATATGGTTTTTGTTTATATCTGACTATGTATTATGTGCACACACTGCCATTTTATATTTGCTTGGGTTTAGATATTCTGAGTTTCACTGGATAGAAGTTCTACCTTTTATCATATGGAATATTGTACATGTTTTTAATTGGGAAAGGAGGGGAGATTTACAGAGACATCAATAGCAATAAAAATCTAAGGACATAACAGATTCAATCCAGCTCCTCTTTGTGGAGGTGTGATTAATGACCAAGACCTTCCTACTATTAAGACCAGATAATCTCGCCAATCAGTTCTGATTTAACAGATGACACTATACAGTCTATTTCTTGTTTAGATGTGGAATAATACCATTGTTAAGGAACAAGCTTCTACGTAAACCCTGTATGAAAGGTTAGACATGGAAAGACTTTGATGTATTGTTTACATTAATTATTGTGTAGATCTTAAAAGACTTTTTAAAATTGCTATCAGTCATTAACCCATCTGTCCTTCGTTTGTTTTCCAATTAAAATCTCATTAACATTAAATTGCTGTCTAAAGACAATCCATTGATAGACATAAAACCATGTACAATTATCACTTCAACCTGAAGAATACAAACATTTTTTTTGTCTTTCAAATGAGTCCTAACAGCTGGGGGACCCGATATGCAGTTCAACACAGCCTCATTACTGAAACAGTACAAAACAAAACTAAATCATGCAATCTGTCTCCCAGTTTCAAAACCAAGATGTGCATCCATGGCACAAGTCTGGGAACAAATCTTTTCACTACTGTTCTTTGTCTCCCAGTTCAACTTTTATAATACTTAAAATCATTCAGGAAAGGCAGTGAACACGGGCTCAAGCAAAATTCACAATCGATAGATCTAAGCAGCCTATTCCAACAACCATTTTTTCCTTCATTTATGTTTTCATACTATTGGCGGTGAATAAATTCTTCCTGATTCTCACTAGTTCCCTAAATTAAGTTCTTTGTATGAATACAGATTTTTCTCCCAATTTCAGAATGTTGCATTTGAATTAGATTTCTTCAGAGGCCCCTGAAAGTATCAAGGAAACCAACATGTGTATCAAATACAGGTAAATGTAAATGTAAAATAGTTCACATTCTAGTAGAGTACTGTTACATAATAGAATATGGTTGGCTACTAAACTTGTTGCAAAACAAAAGTCAAACATACAACTTTTATTGCTCAAGAAGTCAGGTAAATATATCACCTTGGTATGCTCTGTAAGATGATATTTTATTCATGTCTTGCATGTATGGAATTCTTCAACTAATATAAAACTGTGATTACTTAATTCTATTTAAACAGGATGCTCAAACAGTTTGTTTAAAATTACCTAAAACTACATCAACTGTCCCACCCCTCAGAACTTAAATAAACATTTCCTGCTTGTGATGGAAATTGCACAGGCACACTGTACACAAAACTATGTGCAAACCTGCATCACCTTGACACAAATACCAACCAGGATGGCAGATTCATTTTCCACAATCCCAGCAATAGGAGGGACAAATACAAATCCAAGAGAAAAGCCAGATACAACACTAAAGAAAACAATAAGAAGCTCTCTCCTGTTCTTGTGATTCCTTTTTGAAGTTCACAGTAACAATCTCCAACAGGACACTATGACATGTTATCTGTCTCTGATTTTAGTGTTTATACTCAGGGCTAATTGTGTTGTTTTTCCTGTTTTGTACCAAGGCTTTCAAGGAGTTCCAAATAAGAAGGGAACAATTTCTACTAATCCCGTATTTCTTGGAATAAATGACTTGTACATAGGAACTGCTATCTTAAATTTCACATGACATGTCTGCATCTTTCACTTAACACAAAATGGACATGTTCAGATTTTGTATTAGAGGATTTTTTTTTGTCAGCCTGACACTCCAAATTTCTCTCAAGCTGGTGAGTACTATTATAATTAAGACTTGTTGATCAGTTTTACTCAGCTTTGCCCAGTAATTTCAAATTCATTTTTTTGCCCTTAAAAGGATTGCCTCAAAGTTAAAACACAGACAAGAGAGAATCAGAGAACCACACAAAACTGGATAAGGAAGTCTTGCAAGGTCATCTAGCTTATCCCACAGTTGACAGGCAGGATCAGCTGTACCTAACCTAAGTGGAACTAACCTTTTCAATGCTGCAAGGCAGCCTCTGGACACTGTAAGCCAGAGATCTAAAACTGTGAACCTGAACAGCCCGGCTGAATGGACTCAATTTGGCCCACAAAGACCTAGAAGCAGGAGCCTCTGCTAATCTGGTCTGCCAGAGGGCAAATGGGTTTGTCTGCATTCCACTGCAGTGGAGTCTCATTTCTGCCAGAAATGTCCTTCTCCCTTCTCAGTCCCCTTGTCACCAGCAAAAGCCAGTAGTGAATGATATTCCTCCTAGAATATACTCTGCCTCACAGGTCAAAAAATTGTATCAGTTACTGAAAATAAACTGACCTTCTTTTAAAAATCACCACTGATAAGCACTCCTTCACCTCCTCTGGCAGTCTGTTTCATTACTTGCAGAAGACACCACTGGGAGCTCTTTCACTGCTGCAAATCATTTGTGTTACTTCTTATTCTAACCTTACTCAAAGTTTCAATTCCTAGCTGTGCTGAAAGCTATATAATTCCCTTAGAGAAACAATTCTGTGCTTTCCACCTTTGCATAAAAAGAGCTGGTTACTGGTTTTTCTTGATTTTACAAAACTGATTACAGAATATTTCTATTCTGTTTGTAGAGACCTCAGATATGTTGAGAGCCTGTGGGATAAAAACCACTTCTAGAGCCTTGAGAATGGTTACAAGAATAGCTGGCCTTTCCTGAGACACTCAAAAATCTCTCTATAGCCTATCACACCATACCATGTGAATGGCCAGAGAAAGCTACAAATCAAATGCAGTTAGTTTTCAAACAGTGCTTTCAGAATCAGTATGGAGATTCTCAAATCCTTTACAGAGTATTACTGTTAAGAGCTGCCTTGCAGCATTTACTCAGCTATAATGTGAGTAGCTGGAAAGGGGTTTTTAAGCAAGATATTTGTCTGAGATCTTGGCCATAAAGCAGTCCCAGTATGTCACTTTTGTCATGGGAGATTTATGTTGTCTCCTTATAGAATAACCATGGATACTGGAACAAAATGGGCTTCTTAAGATATTTTTCATGCCCATAACATGCCCCATAGTACTATGCAACAAGGAAAACGTGGCTAGTGTTATGTATCTTAAAATATATTGGCTGGCTTGGGTGAGTGACTTACTATGTGCAGGCAGTAGGTCACAGAATCATGGAAGTAACAAGTTAATGATTCAAAACAGGAAATGTTACCCAGGACCTCACCTATTCTTTGCAAAACGTTCAAGGGACCATTAAATTTTACCTAGATCAGCACTCAAGAAGAAAGTTTTATTTATGGCAGCTCCAAAGACATACCCAGCAATACTCTAAAACTGTCTAAAGGGAAGCCAGCCTACCCTGAACTCATTGAGAGTGAAAAAATGTGTCTTTTGTTTATCACCCCAGCACTAATACTTCTAGAAAAGTTCAGTTGAATGTTTCAGCTATTGAAAGATTCTAATCACACATTACTGTAGCAAGCAAAATTCCCTGACATTGGCACCATTTTTGAAACACTTTTGAACTGTACCATAAATGCTGGAATATGAGAAAGCATGGTTATGAATAAAATCTATACCCTAGACTCTGCAACCCGTCAGAATCAGAGATGAACATTACCTCTCTCACACAGGCCATTTTCCTGTACAATTTATGAACATCTGATCTTGAATACAGTCTTCCTAATGTTTCCTCAAACAATGAATTTCATCAGATTACTATCCGGACCAAATTTACTACGCATGGGATTAGCTGGTGTATCAGGCTCATACTAGGTCTAGTAAAAAAAAAAATATCAACCAAAATTTAATGACTCCTGGTTTTTTAAAAAAGATGAAATTTAGACTATTTCAATGTCACACAGAAACAGCAGGTGGAAAGCAGTCAGCCTGCTCTCCTCCATAGAGCTCTCATTTTAGTCACTGAGAATGACATAAAATTCTAGCTCTGAGTTGCCTGAATAGATGAAATTTCATATTAAGATCCTAAAAATATTTTATTATGTGAGAGCAAAAATGTTCTTTTTTTTACTTCCTTCCTCCTTTAATTTAAGAATTAAGAATTACAGTTTTGGTTTTTGTTCTTGGTCACTGATGGAAATTATACCTCCTCCCCATATGAATGTTTTCTATGTGACACCTATAATATAATATCTCATTTTCTGACACAGTACCTACAGAGCTTAGTGGTGAGACCCTCTTTAGCTCAAATGGGGTTGAGATCAGGATTAAATTTTTAATACTGTAATATGTTGAATTTATTTAGACACGGGCATGCAATGAAAATGCTGAACAAATTATGCGCATTAGCATTTCAACAGTTCAATCCCCTACTTTCTAACCTTAGTAAAGGACAAAAATACTATTAAATTTGAGAAGATCTTCAACCCCAAATTATCCTGGCTGGATATGTGTTGTCACTGGAGTTTTCTCTGGGAGCTGGGGCAAACCTTTCATTGTGCCCCCAGCTGCAGTGTTGGTAGCTGTGAGCTCAGGGAAGGGGCACTCCCTGGGCAGCATCCCTGCTCCCTGCCTGCCCCCTGGAAGCCCAAGCAAGCCCCAAGAGCAAGGACCCCAGAAGGGTCCCAGCTGGTGGAACATGGTTCTTGTGCCCTTCCTCTCATATAAGGGAGAAACACAACTGGAATCCTCTGCAGAAATGGCATGTTTTGTAGTTCTAGTCACTTCAAAAGAGGTATCAAGTAGGAAAAGCTTCTCAGGCCATTTCCCTAATACCTTCATTTGATGACAGATAAGCTGTGAAAAGCGCCTTTTATGAAATTCTTTGATCTCATCTTCTTTTGGTGTTGTTTGGAAAAAAGAACTGTTCTGGTGAGATAATTTTAAAGACCTCTCATTTAATGGCCTGATGCACATGGCAGAAAATTATATCAAGCCTGTAAAATGTCATTATGCAGAAAATGTTACAATGTGCAGGCAGCTATTAATATTCCTGTGTTCTGATTCTTATAGGAAAAATAGAAATACTGTCTTCCAAATAGAACTAACCACAAAGTTTGAAAAGCCACCTCAGAACTTCTAAGAACAACTTTTAACCTGTTTATATTCTATCAAGCAGCTTAGAGATGGCACATGTTCTAGGTGTCTCCTCAGCTCCTAGACTGGCTCTGGTACCTTCCTTGTCTTTGCAATTCCCATTTTCTTACATCTAGTTTATGTCTTTGAGCACACAGGGAAACATACCAGATGCTACAAAACTAATAGGGAACACCCTGGGGAATGCAGCCAGTTGGTCCAGCAGGATATCAGAAGGAAAAGGAACCCAGTTAAGGAAGATAATGAAAATGACAGGACAAAGTACTCATCTGGCAACGAGTTTCTCAGAAATTGTCCAGTATTGCAAATAAAAACCAAAAAACCAACCAGAAGTAATCAGCTGAGTGGGCAAGTTCTTATATCACACTCATGACACACTGGCAATAGTGCTCTTTGTTTCTAGGAATGCAATCAGCTGACTGAAAGGCAGAATCTGTCTTCTCAGATTTATGCAACTGCCAGCTGTGATCCTGGAGAAATCTACAATGACTTTAGCAATGAGTTACTTGTATACAAGATATCAAAAGTTGTCTCTTGAGAAATGACTTCTAGTCACATATATCAGGACCAGGCATACCGAACCAAAATGGGCAGACTACAGCAGAAATATGTGAGGACATTTTATATTTAAGTGTCTCCATTTATGTTTTCAGAAACTGTTAAAAGAAAGCATAAATGCATAAGTATTTCCTCTCTCCCCATGAAAGAACAAATTCTTGCCATTTCACCAGACTGTGAAAGAAGAGTTTTCTTGCATTACAGAATTTAGCACTGGGAAAATCTGTTCCTTTTCCCAGCTCAGAATTCTACTTGCTCATGAACAGAGTATTGGACAGTGCAGAAGGAAAGAAGGCAAAGCAAACAGGTGCAAACAGCTACTCAAACATTTGTTATATTATCCTGTAAGTTAATTTGCCTAATAGGAGCTTTATATGAACACCAGTGCATATATTAAGTAAGGAGGAAACCAGAATTCTCCAATAGCTTTCAAACTTCTTTCCCTGTAATGTGGAAAAACTGATGCAGCAGGGCCAGCTTCTTTACATACTGCCTAGATATTCCGTTTATGACGCTCTATGTTTTATAGACATTTGCTACCAGATATTCTTTACTAGTTTTAAATTGTTAATTCCACCTAAGTAAAAAAAGAGGGATGATGAAAAGACTGGTACTTCCTCCAAAGATAATTATTTTTAAATGAAAAGGAGTAACCAAATGAAACTAGAAAAACGAAGTATGAGCGTTAAACAGAGGGCTTTTACCAATTTCACTGTATGAGCTTCTTATTCAGATAATTTCAGAGTCACTAATAGTTAATGTTTCCATCAGAGTGCTCCTTTGCATGTTCCTCATACCTCCTTACTCTTACAACCAACTCAATCACTTTGCACTAAGGAAAAAACCCCCATGATTATTCACTGACACACCTAGAAGAACACTGTATTTTGTATTCAGCAATTTTATACAAGTCGGAGCACAAACAAAACCTTCTCTGGCCTTGTTTTAGGACTTGATTTTCTAACTTTTGTACATTAGACCAGGCCACTAACTCCTATGGGACCCTTTGTGAGATTAAGCATTAAGGAATTGACTTATACTTTTAGAAAGTTTGTGATGGGGGAGGACAGGGAATCCTGTGCTCCTTTCAAAAGAAGAAGATGAATGAAGTCTTTGGCAACATAAAGATACTCAGCACAGAGAAACAGCTCTTCTGCATTATGCAAAGAGTTTCAGTAATGTTCCCACGTACTTAAAAATGAAGGTCAGCCAGTGACAACAGTTGGTTCTAGCTTGACAACACAGCAAGAAACTTGTATTGCACTGTGATCATCCAGATGGAAAATTTATATGAGACACTGTCATATCAGTTCACAAACTATGCCCTGGATGCCAGAAATAACTAAAAGTCTAGAGCTTACTTGAACATGATGTTCTGAATAGAAAAACTAGTTGCATTTGTGCTAACAAAACCTTCCTGAGGATTTTAAGTTCCTTAAAATGAGACATTAGCATTGAGTAATTGTGTCTCTGCTCACACAAAAAAAACCAGCAGAGTTTGTTTTGCTGTTTTTACCAAAGAGACTTTCTTTTTGGGAACTTGGCTAAACCAAAACAGAAATAATTATGACAGCAAAAATAAAGGTGTTGCTTTTCTGATGTATGTTAAGAAATGTTGCCATTCAGAAATGTCTAATTCCAGATTTTTATTCAGGGCCCCCCTTTTCTTACTCATAGTACTCTGACAGGCACATAATCATGCTGATGTTTATTTCCTCAAACTCAAGCTCAGTTTTTCACACTGAACATATTAAAAAAAATTCATCTCAAATATATATTATTACTACTTGTCATAAAATGCCATAACAAAACAAATGAAAGACCAACTTTCTGGTGATACTGCACTTAGTAAGTTGCTTTTAAAGCTTCTCTGCACCAGTGCTTGGCATATGCCAAGAAGGACTAGAATTAGGATGCACAGGGAGAAATAGCACGGCAAATAGAAAAATAAATATTAGAAAAAGTGTTTGCAGGGTATCTGCTGCCTAACACGAGTGAGTTGCAGCCTTTGCTGAGTGCTGAAGCCACTGACGAAGCCTCAGGAACCAACTCCTTTTACTAAGCTCCAGGGGCTGCATGTTATACCTGACTTTTTACAGATGCCCAGCATGCTTCCCACTGAGCAAGCTTCAGCACACTGACTGCAGCAATGGAAGAAGAGATATTCATCCACACTTTGGGAAGTGCAACCTTTGTTGAGACAGGATAACACAAACCTATCACTGAACCAGGACATTTAGGAAGAGAGACTCAAAGTTCTTAACTTCATGGCTAGTGCAAGGCCAGACACAAAACTATCCTCTCTTTGTCTCCTCATGCATCACCTTTTTTTATTCCTAGGCTGCCCTAGGTAACTGTTAACAGAGGTTTCATTAAATAATGATAATATATCATTGTTTCTCAAGTTTTTCAGTGTGCTTCCTGAAACCTTGCTGTGGAAACATGACAACATCAAAATTCCCTTGTCATGGGGAGATGGAGGTCAGTATGAAGAGCAGCTCAGACAGAGCTTCTGCCCTGGGTAAATGTTCTGAGCAAACCCCTGTACAGCCTCTGTTGCTAAGCAGAAACCAGATAACCTGCTCTGCTAGAGAGCAGCTGCCAGAGAGGAAAACTTAACCTTCATATGCTCTCTCCTGTGCCTCTTGTACACACCACTGTTCCACCCACAGACTCAGTGTTTCATGCTCTGATTTGATCTCATGCAAGAGAAAACCACACAACACAAAGGGAGAATGAAATCATGACAATGAATAAAGACTAATAAAGTTAAAACTAAACATGCTTAATACAAATTCAAATAGGTATGTCTGCTTCACAATAACTAATATATGGACAGCTTCTCCTATTCATCCAGAAAATGGTAAGAGACCAAAATATAGAGTGTTATTGCATGAACTGATACAAAGAGATGAGGACCATGACAGACTACCTCAATAAAGGACCTTCAGCTAAGCTGAGCCCTGTCATCTTCTGTAGCACTAATACCCTTGCACTTACAGAATTGCTAATGAGAGTTCAGTGCCTGAGGGCACTGCCAGGTCCCAGTGGCCCTGTCCAGTCTTCCCTGGGGAGGGACATCCCCTTAACACTGCATTTTGGACCAGCCCAGGGCTGTAGATGTGTACCGCTGGCTCTGGCTCTCAAGTGAACCCTGGCCCAGTTTCA